>CM056492.1:46023213-46602320 GCA_029783415.1 Anisodus acutangulus
TGACTTGGAAGAAAAAAAGACACAAAGAATTGCACGGTTCATTGGAGGCTTGAACGTGGCAATTCAAGAAAAGGTTGAAGTGGCAACATACAACACATTTGAAGATGTTTGTCACTTAGCAATCAAATTTGAAAGACAACAAAATAAGGTTACCCCAAGACCTTATTCCAAACCCACTAGATTAAAGAGAAAGGCATTACCTCTTATTCTAACCCTTTGTATAAACAAGAAAATGTAGGAAAAGATAAAGGGAAGAAGGTAGAGGTTGCGAAGGGGGTGGGTAGAAGCCGAAAGAGGTGTTTCAAGTGTCAAATACTATGACACTTTGCGAATGAATGTCCTAACCTGCGGGTCATGACCATTGAAGAATACCAAGAGTGTGGGGATTCCCTTGCTATTAAGGAACCCGAGATCGAAGAGTCCCTAGAAGAAGATGTTGATCTTGCGGAGAAAAGTGTAAGTTTGGTACTCCAACATGTTTTGAGTGCTCAACTTGAAGAAGATGAGAAGTCACAAAGAGAGAAAATATTATATACACGATGCAAGGTAAATGATAGGGTGTGTACAGTGATCATTGACGGAGGAAGCTATGCCAATATGGCTTCCGCAGAAATGGAAGACAAATTGAAGTTGCCTACCAGCAACATCACAAGCCCTATACTCTTTGATGGGTGAACAAAGACAACGGGCTAAGGGTAGCAAGACAAACTCTTACTAGCTTCCGGGTTGGGAATTATGAAGATGATATATTGTGCGACATCCTACCTATGGATGCTTACCATATTTTGTTGGATCGACCGTGGAAATATCATAGAAAGGCACAACATGATGGAGAGAAGAATACATATTCTTTTCGAAAGGATGGTAAAGAGTTCCGATTGATTCAATTATCACCTAACAAGGTGAAAGAGATGAAAATCCAAAATGCCAAGAAACGCAAGTTGATTCCCCCTTACTTGACGCACGGAAAATGGAAAAAGAGTCTAAGAAGGGGAGTTCTACCAGTGCATTTGTGTGCGAGGGGAAAAAGAGTCTTGTGGGAGACACGACTGAAAATGCCGATGTAAAGGAACTTCTTAATGATCTTGCATCTGGAACACTACCAATGGAAGGTATGGAACTTGCTATTGATTTATTTTCAAGAAGCTTATTACTTAACCAACAAAACTATGTGTGCTATCCGGAAGAGACTAAGGAATTGCAAGGCAAAGAGCAAGAGTTATTAGGCAAAGGTTATGTGCGCAAGAGTTATTAGGCAAAGGCTATGTCTGCAAGAGCCTTAGCTTCTACACGACACCAACCTTGTTGGTGCCAAAGGAGGAAGGAACTTGGCACGTGTGTATTGGCAACCAAGCAGTCTACAACATCACTGTAATGTACAAGTCTCCCTGGCAGATAATGGATGATTGTTTGTTCTCCAAGATAGATTGGAGGAACGGCTCCCAACAAATGAGGATACGTGGAAGATGGATCTCAAGATCAACTATGGTTTGTGTGAGTGACTTGTAATGTCATTCAAGGTGTGTGACGCCCCAAGCTCTTCCGTAGGTCTCATGCATAAGGTAATCTGACCGTCTATGGGATCCTTGGTCCAAGAATACAAAGTATCACCCGAGGACCTTCATCCATCCGAAGTGGGGACTATCTGAAGTTGGCACGGGTACACAAATATAAGTGTGGTAAGAAGCCTCTGTGGTTTGGATTTCTTTCATTTCATTCGGCATGTTAGTGCCCTTGCTACTATGAACGTTGAGTTACTATTTGAAGTTGAACGTGATGTTAGAGGAGTTGATAGTGGTACCGGCTTAATTCAAGAAGAAGAACTCATTACCTCCTATAGTGGGAAATTGAGGGGTGCACGACTCAATTCTTTTACCTATGACTCCTTGATCCAATGGGAAAACTATTTGAAGTGTAGTCCTTTCAAGGCATTGGCTCGATTCCGGAAAGGCACTTACAAGGAAGAACTCCCGGACGAAGGTGAAGGTTCAACATGTCATGTTGAAGACTTGTCCTCACACTTAGATGACCATAATTTGAGGACAAATTCTTTTAAAGAATGGGAGATTGATGAAATGAAGCCCGTGAACTTACATACGCAACTTGAGTCATTAAGTGAAGCCCTTACGTGGAGTTTTATCTTGAAGTCATCATCTATCCATCACTCTCCTGATCCTGCACTTCACGTGCCCTGATCTCTAACTTACCTTAAGCCAGCTACTCTAGTCATATTCCTAAATCCTCTGAGATCTACTACTACATGATGGCTCTTTACTAACTGGATACGTCATAACCCTTTCACCTTGCTTCTTTTATCTACTAGAACTTACACTTTTTCCTTATGATATTCTCAAGGCCTAACATCATAAAAACTTCTCTCTACTAACGTTCTTATCTACCGTTGTATTGTCCCTCTGGCTGGCAGTAATCTTTTGGACTACAAGCATTTATTTACCACACTTGTCGAATATGAGTTCGACATTGATTCCTTATGACTAAGCTCTATATAGCACGATCTGGAGCAGAAAAAAGGGTAACCAATCCAAAATGCCATGTAGCTTCCTGTTTATAAATGTGGTGCACAACACGTCCATATCGTCTTTGAGAAGCTAAAGCATGAACAGCCTGTGATGGAGACAGAACACAAGGGAATGGTACAAGCCTTGGAGTCACACCTCTAACTCAAGAGGGAGTAAGAGAGAAAGGGGCGCATGAGTTCATCTTATCTGATAACTCCATTTATCGAAAGAGACATGTGGTAACAACTTCAGATCTATCAACCCTTTGAAGGATAAGTTTCGGGGCAAGATCTTCTTCTTCCTCACTGGCATCAGATGCTAAGTTAATGGCCACAAAAATAATAACTAGAGCTGTCGAGATTGGTCCCTGGTTATCCCGCTCCTTGACACTCAGTCTGGCTTTTTTGGTCGAGGAGGGGAGGAATGAGACATCGACCTTTTGGATTTAACCGAAGTAATAGCCTCCAAGTTCTGACTTAGTTGATTTGCGATTTGTTCAATTTGTTCCAGAGTTACGTGTGGGTCTTCAGGAACCTCCGCAATGGCCCGTACCGATGCTCACTTTGAAATACCATGATTCTTCCCTTTCTAATTATACTTTAACGCAATCTTCTACCACGTACGAAGAGAAGAAGACGTGTAGTCCATAATTCTTTGGACTTATCGGGCCAGACCCTACACCGAATCAGGTTTCCAGGATATTGATGACAAAAGAAGAAGGGTGAAATTCAGAGACATCACTCAGAATCTAGGAAAACAAAAGAAGTAGGGCAGGCGTAAAATAAATACTTACGATCAAAATTCTATCACTCGGGGATAAGCCTATGGGGGATTGACTAGGTCCCTAATCGCGACAACGATGTATTTATCCATCCATCCCCGATCGGAGTCATCATCGATGCTAACAATTAGTGCATTTTGGCCGCAACAGGACAATTGAATAACGTTCAAAAATTTTGGGAGAATAGAGATTAATTAAATGAGCGAGGATAAAGTCCTCCTCCACTTGAGAAGCAAGGTATTGGATGCATGTTACCGTCCCCCATATGGTCGGACCGATCTTTGCCAAACATACATTGTACTTCCAGTAAAATTCTAGAATCATAGGATCAATAAGTTTTCCTAGCCTCAGTAAAAAAGGATACATATACACAAAGGAGTATCCCTGCCGATAGAAAGTAATATCCTCCCCTTCCCTAGAGAGGACCACCTCTATATCGGTCCAGCCGCAATGCACCTGCACCAAACTCAAATAACGAGTGCTAATAGAAGATTTGTATTTGCTAGCCGGCCAAGACCGCTCGGACTCTGTGTAAATCGGGCGCTTCATGAGATCTTTCAAAGAAGACCAATTGCTAGGGAGATAAGCATTAGCCTGGAGATTAGAGAAAGACGCTGGTGATTTCTTTTTTCTCTATGTCCTGCTAGATAACGCCAGATAATCTACAATGGGAACCTGATGAATAGGGACATCGGAATCACCACGAGCAAGGCTTTGAGACTGGGTACTGGCGCCGCCAACGACTGAAGAATTTGAAGACATGATAGGAAGATTTAACAAAGAAATATAAATGGACGATGTTCTTTTTCTGAAAGTTTAAAAGATCAGAGAAAACTAGAGTGCCCTTATATAAGAGGTAATTTTTAGTAGGCAAGAGAATGGGGTAGCATTTGATTCAAAAGAAAGGAAATCATATCATCATTATGTCACCCCTCCCGATGGAAGATATTGATAGACGTGCGGCATGTGTAAAGTAGATGGTACAAGGTTAATAGAGAATTTAATGTAAAGGTTTGGCGTGTGAAGGAAAAAAGTCAATTGAATTAATGCATCAGTTTTAAGAAACGTCATGTCAAAAGAAAAAACTGATGGTTAAAGGGATCTTCCACTTCCCGGTCCTATGAGTTCAAAGGCCTCGAAAAGTGGGGGACTATCTGTATTGGGTAGAAACGTGTTTGGGAGAGTTATCATATTTCAGAAGCCTAGTGGTTCCAGAGCCTTCAAACAGTTGTCTCCCACTCCCTATCTGTATTGAGTGGAGACACCTCCGGGACCGTTAGCATATTTGAGAAACTTTATGGTCCGTAGCCTTAGCACGAATGTCTTACACTCCCAACAACTCCTTTTGCATCAGCCCTTCTAGATCAGAGTGTCGCGGCACGCGTGGGTACTATGAAGTCAGTACGCTCACGTCGTCATAACTTTAGAGGGGCATAATAGTTTAGTTTTATTTTATATATGCAATACTGAGAAGAGAAGGAAGACACATTGTATTCTCTATAAGCCTACATTTGTAACTCATATCTCTCTCAAACAATATACCATACGAAGCTCTTGTTCATTATTTTCACATTATTTCTTCCGAATCTAACTTATTTGTTCATTTTACATGTCTATTCATGTTAGCATTTAGCTTTTCATTTTATATACTGATAATGAAATTCGTGACATCGGACTCACTAAAGAGGGTCTCTGGGTCGGATACAACCTACTTGTCTTTAAACCCTAAAAATATAAATCTCTAACTGTGTTTTTGGTTAGAATTATTTTGGCCGGAAAACAAACTTTTAGCTCATTAATACAACAAAAACCACAATGACAACAACATACCCATTGTAATATAACAAGTAGGGTCTAGAGAAGGTAGAGTACGCAGACCTTATCCTTACCTTGGGAGGTAGAGAGGCTGAATTTTTTAGCCCTTTAATCTGATTGTGAAATATTTTTCACACAATCAGTGAATAACATACAAACTCTTATTCATAAGAGTAAAGTTACTGTGATTCTGATCGCGAGTACACACGATCCTGACTTTGGTTGGTTTAAGACTCATCTTATATCATATTTCCTCCATCCCATAATAAGTGTCACTTTAGTCAATAATATGTATATTATGAAACCAATAATGTAATGGGATGTTTATCAAATTACCTCTATACAATAAAAATAAATTACTTTTTCTTCGTGATTAGAGCATGCACAAGTAGTAAACCTTTTGACATTAGGAATCCAATAATATCAAGTTACTATGTGGTTTTTCAATCATCATTTAGCTATCACTTTAACTTATCAGTTTCTATCAAGGGTAGAATTGGAAAAAACTAGTCAATTTATATCTTGATTTCTTAAGATGACACTTATTATGAGACAAAATTTTCTACTAAGATGATACGTATTATGGAACAGGGGTATCAGACAATTAAATGATTGTAAGTTTAGCAGTCAAGTTTGTAATTAGTGATAGCCAATGGTGGGGGTGTTGAAGTGTGAACCATTATTCTGACAACTTTAATTATTGTGGGTTACATTAATTGCAGAAAACGGGAAGTAAGTAAATATTATAAATTGCTAGAAAGGATAAACTAAAGATTACAACAAAACTGGAATCAAGAACGTTACAAGCTGCTTGTGATTTGCTGAGGCGAGTGATATCACTCTGTCTTTAAGACAAGATTGCCCAGTATATATCCTTTTACGTTGTCGGGCAATAGTCTCCCAAGATACAACATCAACTTAACAAATGAACAAAGGAAACTCAAGTGTTACTCTTGAAGAACTTTGAGTATAGTAAACTTGCTAAAGATAAAGAAGAAGATGTTAGAAAATTCTGTAGTGTTTTTTTAGTGTGTTCAACAATTGAGCCAAATGCTTCAATTTATAGTGTAAGGAGATGACCCCTCAACTAGACAACTAATGACCTTCAATAGCCATGTAATGACACATATTGAGGGGTTACATTCAGCCAAATAATGGCTTAATTCATATGCAAAATAATGGAGATTCAATGCACCAAAACCAGCCCAAAAGATTCTGTCTCTGAAGTGCCGCGACTCTATGAATTAGCACCGCGACTCCAGTGAAATTTCCCCAAACCTAACCTCAATCCTCCAAGGTATCCTGCTATACCTCACTTTACAAGTGTTAGGAACCATTAAAAGTTTCCCCAAACCTAACCTCAACCGTTGATGATCATTAAAGGTTTTGGAAACTTAACCTTTACCCACGCTGCAGATAGCACTTAACGCCTATCGCGGGAACGACTTTGGATTGATGTTTCTTTATAGAAATTACTATCCGAAGTGCTCATGCTTCCCCCGAAGCGCTCAATTGAACCTTTACAACTTAGTTTTCCCATTGAACCTAATTCCTGGGATCTCCTGTCAGTAAGGTTGGGTTACCACCGTATTGGTCCTTATAGCTTGGGTTTTAAGCTCATTCCCCTAGACAGGTAGAACATCTGATCCTTGGGTAAGCCCTTTGTCAGTGGGTCCGCTATGTTATCCTTTGATTTTATGTAATCAATTGATATTATATCCGTGGTGATCAGCTGCCTAACGGTCTTATATCTCCGTCGAATATGATGAGACTTGCCATTGTACATAGAACTCCGTGCCCTTTCTAGAGCCAACTGACTGTCGTAGTGGATCATTACAGAAGGTACGGGTTTGTCCCAACAAGGGACATCCTCTAAGAAGTCATGAAGCCACTCAGCTTCTTCTCCTGCTTTTTCTAAAGTGATAAACTCCAATTCCATCGTGGATCGGGCGATGCAAGTTTGCTTAGAGGATTTCCAAGACACAGCTCCACCACTAATTGTAAATACATACCCACTGGTGGACTTCGTGTTCTCTATATAAGATATCCAGTTTATATCACTGTACCCCTCTAGTACAGCTGGATATCTCAAATAATGCAACTCATAAATTAGCGTGTATTTCAGGTATCGTAGTACCCAATTTAACGCCTTCCAATGATCATTACTCGGATTACAGGTAAACCTAGCCAACTTGTTGACTGCATAAGCAATATCAGGTCGAGTGCAGTTAGTTATGTACATCAAACTCCTAATCACCTGTGCATATTGCTCCTGGCATACGGGTGTACCACAATTTTTATCAAGCTTTTGATTTCTATCCAGTGGTGACTTCGTAGGCGAACTGTCAAACATCTCAAACTTTCTCAACACATCCTCGATGTAGTGAGACTGAGATAAGACCAGTCCGTCAAATGTCTTAGAGATCTTTATCCCTAAGATGAAATTTGTGATACACATATCCTTCATGTTGAAGCATTGTTTCAACGTGTTCTTAGTCTCTAGGATCAAGCTAGGACTGCTCCATATGATCAACATGTCGTCTACGTACAAGAATATCATGATGAACGAGTCAGAGTTACCTTTCGTGTAGACAAATTTGTCACATTCATTAATGGAGAAACCCTTCGATAGTAGAGTACTATCAAATTTTTCGTGCCATTGTTTAGGGGCTTGTTTCAGCCCGTACAGAAATTTGACAAGTCGACAGACTTTCTTCTCTTGCCCTGGAACCACATACCCCTCAGGTTGTTCCATATAGATTTCTTATTTCAAATCACCATTTAGGAAAGCCGTCTTGACATCCATTTGATGTATCTCAAGGTCACACAACGTTGCGATCGCAATGAATACCCGTATGGACGTCATCCGAGACACTAGGGAGTACATGTCAAAATAGTCAAGGCCTTCCTTCTGCCGATAGCCCTTGACTACCAACCTGGCCTTGTACTTATCTATAGACACATCTGCTTTATACTTCCATTTAAGTATCCATTTACAACCCAACCGTTTATTTCCCGGAGGAAGATCAACCAACTCCCAAGTATGGTTATGCAGGATGGAGTCTATTTCACTCTCAATAGCTTCTTTCCAGAGCGGTGCCTCTGGAGTTGACAATGCTTCAGCAATTGTCCTTGGTTCGTCATCAACCATATAAGCTACAAAGTCAGGACCAAAAGATTTATCCTTCCTGGCCCTTTTACTTCGCCTTGGTTCCATATCTGGAGTCTCCAAGTTCTGAGAATCTGGAATACTAGATTTTGGATATTCAACCACTTGTCCACTAGATCTAAACCATCTAGATCTGGGCAGTCAACGACTCCCGGTTCCTGAGAGCTTTGTTCATAACTTCGTTTGAGAGAGGTCATGTCTTTTTCCTTTAGAGGAAAAGTATCCTCAAAGAATTGAGCATTCCTTGATTCCATGATTGTACCCCCATGGATATCTGGAATATATGACTTATGCACTAAGAAGCGATAAACACTACTGTTATTTGCATATCCGATGAAAATGCAATCTACAGTCTTAGGCCCAATCTTGACCTGCTTTGGCTTGGGTACTTCGACCTTTGCCAAACAACCCCACACCTTTAAATATTTATAGGTGGGTTTCTTTTCCTTCCATAATTCATATGGAGTTTTTGTCCTTACCCTTATATGAGACTGTGTTAAGAATCATATTAGCGGTAAGGACGGCTTATCCCCACATGTGTTGGGGAAGACCGAAATTGATTAGCAACGCATTCATATTTCCTTCAACGTGCGGTTCTTGCATTTCGCAACACCGTTTGACTGAGGTGAGTATGGAGCCATCGTTTAATGAACAATGCCCGATTCGGCAGAATATTCCTCAAATGGCGCTACGTATTCTTCCCCTCTATCGCTACGAATGGATTTAATCCACATGCTAAGTTGATTTTCAACTTCTTCTTTGTAACGTCGGAACGCTTCAAAGGCTTCATCTTTAATTTTCAACAAGTAAAGGTAACAATATCTTGTGCTATCATCAATGAATGTCACAAAGTACTTGTTCCCTCCCCTAGTTTGTGCAAACTTCAAATCACATATATCTGTGTAAATACGTTCTAGAGGAGCGGTATTCCTTTTGACGGATCGAAAAGGAAGCTTTGTGAGTTTTGCCTCTACGCACACCTCACACTTATGTTGATGGTTTACGTCGATAGACGTCAATAACTCCAACTTAACCAACCTTTGGATGGACTTGTAATTAACGTGTCCTAATCTATGATTCCATAAATTAGATGACTCGAGCAAGTAATAAGAAGCTTCAATATTATTGCTTGCACGTATTACAGACATGGCGTTAACTTTGAAGAGGCCTTCACAGACGAAACCTCTTCCCACAAAATTTCCATTCTTAGTGATTACAAACTTATTGGACTCAAATACTTGCCTAAAACCAGTATTAACCAATAAATGACCTGAAATTAAATTTTTACTAATCTCATAAACATGTATCACCTCCTTCAGAGTGAGCTCCTTTCCAGAAGTCATCTTCATGACTACCTTTCCTACCCCCAACACATCAGAGGAAACATTGTTACACATGAACAACTTTTTGTTAGTAACTGGTGTATAAGTGGAGAAGGTATCTCTATTGGAACAGATGTGTCTGGTAGCACCCGTGTCCATCCACCACTGCATAGGATTCTCAACAAGGTTTGCTTCAAGCACCACCGCCGAGAACTCCTCAATCATGTCATCTAAAAGCCTGTCTTTGAAGACGTTAGCCTGAGCCTTGCCTTTGGCCTTGGCCTTCTCCTGTTGCTCGGTCTTGAGCTTGCGGCAGTCCTTGATTATGTGACCATATTTTCCACAGTGGTGACAGTTTCCCTTGAACTTCTCCGCCGCTTGGGTCTTGCCGTCTTTCTGGAATTCGCGCTTCTTGCTTGGGTTCCCTTTGGTCTCATCTAGATTTATCGTTGCCTTAGCGGGTTGTTTTCCCTTAGGCAAGACCCTCTTATTATCTTCATGAATCTGGAGTTTGATAATAAGTTCCTCAAAGGTCATTTCCTTTGTCTTGAGTTTTAAGTAACTCATAAACTCATTCCACGAGGGAGGTAACTTCTCAATCAGTGATGCAACCAAAAATTGCTAATTTGGTTTCATACCTTCTAAATCCAGGTGATGTAGAATCATTTGGAATTTCTGGAC
Organism: Anisodus acutangulus; assembly: GCA_029783415.1. Lineage (NCBI taxonomy): Eukaryota > Viridiplantae > Streptophyta > Magnoliopsida > Solanales > Solanaceae > Anisodus > Anisodus acutangulus. Next base: position 46,033,501 of record CM056492.1, read on the forward strand.
TTGGGACATCACTGTTTTACTAACCGCCATTTGAAATTTCAGAAATTTTCCAACGATGAATTTCTTTGTATCAGCATCTTGTGCGTTATACTTCTTCTGCAGCTTCTCACATAACTCTTTGGCGGTGCCTACGGTGCAATACACCATGTAGAGTGGGTCTGACAGGCAGTTCAAAATATAGTTCTTACACATGAAATCACTATGACTCCATGCATCAAGAACCATCTTCATGCCATTAATGACATGGATACTTTGTCCCCTTTCAGTCGCTTCAGTAGGCGAAGGGTCCATTTCATCTCCAGCTTGTGGAGGATCTTCTGTTAGGAAATAAGTCATTTCCATAACAGTCAGATAAAACAACATCTTCTGTTGCCATCTCTTGAAGTTGGAGCCCATGAACTTTTCTGGGCGTTCATGGTGGAATTCAGCGGGTGGAGGAACTGTAGCGTTCCCTTAAGCATCAGGAAAGACGTTGGATGAGCCTTGAGCAGTAGTGAAGGCATTAGGTGTGCCTTGAGCAGCAGTGGGGGAAGGCAAAGGGGTTGCCTTGAGTAGCAGCAGCAGCAAAATTAGAAGTGAGTTATTCTCTTCCAGTCATCTTTCTAAGTACTTACAAATATCTTATCTTAAAATTATGGGTTACAACAATTGCAGAAAATGGGAAGTAAGTAAATATTACAAATTGCTAGAATGGATAAACTAAAGATTACAATAAAACTGGAATCAAGAACGTTACAAACTGCTTGTGATTTACTGAGTTGAGTGATGACACTCTGTCTTTAAGACAAGATTGCCCCATATATATCCTTTTACGTTGTCGGACAATAGTCTCTCAAGATACAATAACAACTTAACAAATGAGCAAAGGAAACTCAAGTGTTACTCTTGAAGAACTTTGAGTATAGTAAACTTGCTAGAGAGGAAAAAGAAGATGTCAGAAAATTCTGTAGTGTTTTCTTAGTATGTTCAACAATTGAGCCAAAGGCCTCAATTTATAGTATAAGGAGATGACCCCTCAACTAGCCAACTAATAGCCTTCAATAGCCATGTAATGACACTTATTGAGGGGTTACATTCAACCAAATAATGGCTGAATTCATGTGCCAAATAATTGCTGAATTCATGTGCTAAATAATGCCTTGCTCATCAATTCCAGTCTTCCCCAAAACATGTGGGGAGAAGACGTCCTTACCGCTAATATGATTCTTAACAGAGTCCCACATAAGAGTAAGGAAAAAACTCTATATAAATCATGAAAGGGAAAGAAACTCACCTATAAATATTTAAAGGTGTGCGATTGTATGGCAAAGGCCGAAGTACCCAAGCTAAAGCATGTCAAGATTGGGCCTAAGACTGTAGATTGCATTTTCATCGGATATGCAAATAACAGTAGTGCTTATCGCTTCTTAGTGCATAAGTAAGATATTCCATATATCCACGGGGGTACAATCATGGAATCAAGGAATGCTCAATTCTTTGAAGACCCCTTTTCTAGAAAGGAAAAAGACATAACCTCTCACAAATGAAGTTATGAACAAAGCTCTCAAGAACCGGGAGTCATTGACGGCTCAGATCTAGATGGTTCAGATCTAGTGGACCTCGAAGTGACTGAATATCTGGAATCTAGTGTTCTAGACTCTCAGAACTTGGAGACTTCAGAGATGGAACTAAGGCGAAGTAAAAGGGCCAGGAATGAGAAATCCTTCGGTCCTGACTTTGTAGCTTATATGGGTGATGATGAACCAAGGACAATTGTTGAAGCATTCTCAACTCCAGAGGCACCGCTCTGGAAAGAAGCTATTGAGAGTGAAATAAACTCCATTCTGCATAACCATACTTGGGAGTTGATTGATCTTCCCCTGGGAAATAAACCGTTGGGTTGTAAATGGATACTCAAACGGAAGTATAAAGCATATGGATCTATAGATAAGTACAAGGCCAGGTTGGTAGTCAAGGACTATCAGCAGAAAGAAGGCCTTGACGATTTTGACACGTCCTTCCCGCTGTCTCGGATGACGTCCATACGAGTATTCATTGCAATCACAACGTTGCGTGACCTTGAAATACATCAAAAGGATGTCAAGACAGCCTTCCTAAATGATGATTTGGAAGAAGAAGTCTATATGGAAAAACCTGAGGGGTATGTGGTTTCAGGGCAAGAGAAGAAAGTCTGTCTGCTTGTCAAATCTCTGTACGGGCTTAAACAAGCCCTGAAGCACTGGCACGAAAAATTTGATAGTACTCTACTATCGAAGAGTTTTTCTATTAATGAGTGTGACAAATGTTTCTACACGAAAGGTAACTCTGACTCGTTCGTCATGATATGCCTATACGTAGATGACATGTTGATCACAGGGAGCAATCCTAGCTTGATCCTAGAGACTAAGAACATGTTGAAATAATGTTTCGACATGAAGGATATGGGTATTACAGATGTCATCTTAGGGATAAAGATCTCTAAGACATCTGACGGACTGGTCTTATCTCAGTCTCACTACATCGAGGATGTGTTGAGAAAGTTTGAGATATTTTACAGTTCGCCTATAAAGGCACCACTGGATAGAAATCAAAAGGTTGATAAATTGTGGTGCACGCACCCGTATGCCAGGAGCGATATGCACAGGTGATTGGTAGTTTGATGTACATAACAAACTGCACCCGACCTGATATTGCTTATGAAGTCAACAAGTTGGCTAGGTTTACCCGTAATCCGAGTAATGATCATTGGAAGGCGTTGAATCGGGTGCTACAATACCTGAAATACACGCTAACTTACGGGTTGCATTATTCGAGATATCCAGCAGTACTAGAGGGGTACAGTGATGCAAACTGGATATCGTATATAGAGAACACCAAGTCCACCAGTGGGTATGTATTTACAATTGGTGGTGGAGCTGTGTCTTGAAAATCCTCTAAGCAAACTTGCATCACCCGATCCACGATGGAATCGAAGTTTATCGATTTAGACAAAGCAGGAGAAAAAACTGAGTGGCTTCACGACTTCTTAGAGGATGTTCCTTCTTGGAACAAACTTGTACCTTCTGTAATGATCCACTGCGACAGCCAGTCGGCTCTAGGAAGGGCACACAATTCTATGTACAATGGCAAGTCTCGTCATATTCGATGGAGACATAAGACCGTTAGGCAGATGATCACTACGGGTATAATATCCATTGATTACATAAAATCAAAGGATAACATAGCTGACCCACTGACAAAGGGCTTACCCAAGGATCAGATGTTCTTCATGTCTAGGGGAATGGGCTTAAAACCCAAGGTATAAAGACCAATACGATGGTAACCCAACCTTACTGACTGTAGATCCCAGGAATTAGGTTCAATGAGAACACTAAGCTGTAAAGGTTCAGGTGATCGTTTTGGTGGAAGCATGAGCACTTCGAATAGTGATTTCTATAAAGAAACACCAAATCCAAAGTCGTTCCCGCAATAGACTATAAGTGCTATCTTTAGTGTGGGTGAAGGTTAAGTTTCCAAAACCTTTAATGGTCATCACCGGTTGAGGTTAGGTTTGGGGAAACTTTTAATGGTTCCTAACACTTGTAAAGTGGGATATATCAGGATACCTTGCAGGAGACCACCTATTTAAGTTAGAGGACATGACACCTCAAATGAACGCACTTAAGAATCCAAGAATTGTCAATAGCCACAACGTACAAAACATTACGAAGAACTGAGTAAGGAAAGTTGTTGTGTTGGTACCGTTGACTTGGCTTACACTAAACACTGACGGTTCAAGACATCACATTCACCATGCAGTAAGTAAGTCCGATGGTATTCAACTATGTAAGGTTCAATGCGTATGCTACCTATCCAGATGCAACATCGGTCCGCTGAAAGATTGCTGAAAAAGGCACCATGTGTGTGCGCCAAAATCTCTTTCAAGAGGGAACTGTTGAAAATTTACTAAATGTGGAATTAAGTATATCCCATTATTTATGACTCAAACAGTTGGGGCCCCACACGTTGGAAATGTCATTTCCACACACGTGCACACGTAGTGCCAAGTATCGCAAATTTCATTAGTGAAAGAGATATTGGTACGTATGTAATACATTTGAGACATAGAATGATGGAAGGTTATTAGCCAAATAACAAAGTATTCCACGTTGGTAAAAGAAGGAAGAAGTGTACTAAGTGTAAGATGAAACGAGTCAGAAATCGCTGCGTAGCAGCGAAGGGCCGCAGCGCTAATTGGTGGGTCAGTTACTGGAGCCACGGTGCTAATTCACATAACCGCGGCGCTTCAGAGGCAGAATGCTACGACGGAAAGTTGAAAAGTTCTGACCTTTGGGCTGGTTTTAGAGCATTGATTCTCCATTACTTGGCACATGGATTCATCCATTATTTGGTTGAACGTAACCTCTCAATTAAGTGTTATTACATGGATATTGAAGGCCATTAGTTATCTAGTTGAGGGGTCTTCTCCTTACACTATAAATTGAGGCCTTTGGCTCAATTGAAGAACACTACATAACACTTGGAAAATACTCCAGAATTTTCTGAATTCATCTTCTTCCTCTCTAGCAAAGTTACTATACTCAAAGTTCTTCAAGAGTAACACTTGAGTTTCCTTTGCTTAATTGTTAAGTTGTTGTTGTATCTTGGGAGACTATTGTCCGACAGCGTAAAATGAGATATACGGGGCAATCTTGTCTTAAAGACAAAGTGATATCATTCAACTCAGCAAATCACACAAGAATTTTGTTACGTTCTTGATTTCCAGTTTATTGTAATATTTAGTTTATCATTTCTTACAAATTGTAATAGTTACTTACTTTCCGTTCCCTGCAATAATTGTATCCCAACAAATATTACTAGCCCTCCATCAAAATCCACAATTAACTTGAATAAGCTTTTATCACCAGTCATATGGCTTGAATACACACTGTCTAAATACCATTTTTCTTTTGATTTCTCTTTGTGGTGTTCCTGTAAAATAGAGTAATTACTTTCTTTCAGGTAACCAAGCTTTCTTCAGTCCTTGAGGTTTAGTCCTAATAAAGTTTACATCGTTTTTGGGTTTCCATATCCAACCTGGAGTAGTTGTATAGCGAAATTTGCAGTTATAGGATTTATGCCCAGTTTTACCACAACAAAAATAAATTTGAGAAAAGTGTTGTTCAAAGACATGTTGATTAGTCAACTTGCTCATATTATTAATTTTAACAGACTTTCTCTCAGTTGACTTGGTTGACCTAGTCGCCTGATCTATCTTAAAGTGAGCAATAGACTTATCAGTTGAGTTGCTAGCAAGCAAATTTGTCACTTCTAGGCTTTTTCCCAGTTGACTTGTTGCTACGAGTCAACTGGTTAGACCTGACAGAACTATGACTACTAGATTTGTGCAAACTATTTAGTTGTAGTTGCAAATCATGAACTTTTTCTTTAAGAAGATCTCTTTCAATTTCACAAACTTCTAAATTAATTTTCCAATCTCTCTTTTCTCTTTGTAATTTTTTATATTCATCAAAAAATTTATTTAGTTCTTCAAGAGTTTGGTCTAACAGTTCTTGAGTTTCATGACACTTAGAGCATGAATAAGATCTTACCTCGCTAGATTCACTGATTGTCATGAAGCAGACATTCTTAGCTTCTTCTTTTTCATCTTCTGAGATTTCATCTTCACTCCAGCTACTGAATGCTCTTTACTTTTGTTGACCTCTAAATGATTTCTTCTATGACTCCGGACATAAAGATGCCATGTGGTCATACTTTTCATATTCATAACACTTCCCATCATTCCTTGGTTGGTCATTTGAAGATTTTTCTTTTTTGAAGTTTAAAGTACTTCGTTTGTGTTTCTTGATCTCCTCATAGCTTCCACCACAGATCTAGATATCATGGCAACTTCATCTTCTCTAATATCATCATCAAATTCTTCAATCTGAGATTTGAATGCTACCATTTTTTTCTTGTCCTCATTATGTCCAGGCTTGTTGAGATATGTTTTTTCGAATACAATTAGATCTCCTCTTACTTCATCATATGTAGGAGTCTTGAGATTTAAATTTTCAAGAGCAATAACCTTTGCATGCCACTGTGAAGGCAGTTATATGAGTCTTTTCCTTATGTTGTCCATAGGAGGAAAACCTTTTCCTGAGGCTTTGGGTTCTCCTAAGTATTTCGTTGAACCTTGCAAACATTTCTTTCATTGTTTCTCCTTCCTTCATTCTGAAAGTCTCATATTCATAGACGAGGAGACTGATGATGGTCTCATTTACTTTGTCAGCGCCTTCATATGTGACCTCAAGTTTATCCAACATTTCTTTAGTCATTTCACATGTAGAGATATTTTCATATTCTTCTCCACTGATAGCATTATATAGTTGATTTCTAGCCTTTGAGTCTATTTGGATTACCTCCATCTATTCATAAATGTAATCAATCAGAGAAGCCAATTGATTAGTTAAACTAGCTCCTTCTTTTTTTATTTTCATTAGTTTTGGACTTTGAAATAGGAATATCTCCTAACTTGATAACTCTACAGATCTTCACATCATATGACTTGATGTAGGTTTCCATCCGTACTTCCAATGAGAGAAATATTTTCCATTGAAGTAGGGTGGTCTGGTTTTGGAAATGCTTTCTTGAAACAAAGATGCAACATTAACGTAATTTAACATGATCTTTTCTCACTTGTTGTTAGGCAAATACAAATGTGAGACCTTACTTTGATACCAATTGAAAGTGCAAGGGAGGGTGAATTATAAATTTTTCTTTTTCTAGTCGACTGTCTTGGATTAATAGTCGACTGTTAACAGAGTAAGTGCAGAAAATAAATTGTTGAAAGTAAATAACACCAGATATTTTATACATGTTCAAATTCAATGTGATCCAGTCCTCATGGGTTGCAATAGTGTTCTCTACATGTATTTTTGTAAATAGGTTGGTACAATGGTTATCTGAATGGAGCTCTTACGTCAGTCTACACTCGAACACTCTTAATCTTTTGATACAATGCCTCACCAACTATACTATATCTCTTCTCCCTTTTTTATTTACACTATAAATCACTCATAATTACAATGCTTATGAAAAGTAGAGCAGAAAACTTGAAAAGTTGAGATGAAAGTATATTTTGATTCGTCTCTTGAGTCTCTATATATATTCTTCAAAATATAATCGTTTGGATCTTCAAGAGAGAAGGCAACCCACGAGATTTGATCCTTGGAAAATAGAAGTATAGAGTATCCTAATTTCCAAGAATAAAGAAAGAGCATTTGCTGTTGATTGATCTTCAATATCTTGTTTCCTTGTAGACGACTTCGTTTGGTACTTGATATAAGATCTCTATTAATTTCTTCCTTAAATTCTTCATGTTGATGTATTCCTTTGGTACGTGCTTCCTTAAATAATAAGATCCTTGATTGACTGTATTAATGAACGCACGTACATATATTATTTCCTTTGAGTAGAGAAACTCCACGATTACGTGGACATGCATATATCTCCTTTCTTTTGTGAGAGTCAGATTTTATCCCTTTTCTCACGGTGTGGGCTTTTCTTGAACAGTTGGACTGACCATGTAGTTAGCTACATGGCCTTGGGTGAGTTCAATGGAGCCTTGAGCATCTTTGAGTATTTCCTGCACAACAATACAAATCATCATTAAATTCTAACACTAACACCAAGGCCCATGAATACAAAGTTCAATTGTATTAGTGACAATATCATGTCTTACAAAGTCTAAACATATTTTATCTCCAACTATCTCGAACAAGAACCTAGAAAAATGCAACACAATTCATGTTCGGTAACTAACAATTGTTAAGCAATATTAATAGCTTAATAAGTATTAAAAAACTTAAATAGATACTCACACTTAGCATAGAAATTAATGGAAGAAGAAGAAAAAGAAGTAGAAGTGGCTAAGCTTTAAGTAGCACATGTCAAAGGGATCACATGGTGCAAATCCTACCTTTTAGATGAACTTGGTCAATGACAAGTTTTGACCACCACATCATGTATCTTTTTTTATTTTAAAATTTTGATTTACTTGTTTCATTTTATGTTTTAGTGTGTTAAAAAAATTTATATTTGATAATAACTTAATTTTAAATTTTCTATTTCTAATAATATAATTTCATAGCAGAGATGAGGATGCTCAGATGGATGTGTGGTCATACTAGAAGAGACATGATTAGAAATGAAGTTACATGAGACAAGGTCGGAGAGGCCTCTGTGGCGGATAAGATGAGAGAAGCGAGACTGAGGTGGTTCGGGTATGTGAAGAGGAGGTGTTAGGATGCGCCAGTTATGAGGTATGAGAGACTGGCGATAGCAGGAGTTAGGAGAGGTAGAGGTAGGCCAAAGAAGAACTGGGGAGAGGTGATTAGACAAGACATGGCACAACTTCAGCTGACTGGGGACATGATCCTAGATAGGAAGATTTGCAAGTCGAGGATTACAATAGAAGGTTAGTAGGTAGTTGAGTTTTGTCGCAATGTGTGTGAGAGGGGTAGGGAGTTAGCCTCTCCTTCTCCTCTTCTCTCTTTCTTTGTAGTATTATTTAGGTTTCACGTAGATTCATACTCTTATGTAAGTATTCCTCTGTGTTGCTTTATTTGTTTTTTATTGTTATCTTGCTATCTTGTTTTCCTTGAATTTCTGCAATTTTTCTTATTTATTTATTAATTATTAATATTTTGATCAATCGTTGGATAAAATCAACTAAAAGGGAAATCATTTCACCCTTTTTTATTTACTTTTATTTAATTACAAGCCGTAAACCTATACAACGAGAATTATTGACAAAAATCTTTTATTTAAATTGTTTTTTCGAGTAAGCTTTGCAACTTCTAGTTATAGTAGTTAGGGAGGAAGAGAGATTGAATGGAAAAGAATGTCGACAGAAAGGAAGGTCTCATTTCAGTTTGATTTTCATGTCAGCAGGAAAGAAGATCGAGAATGACGAACTATTCTTTTGAGTCGAGGAACTATCGGAAACAGTCTCTCTACCCCACAAAGGTAGAGGTAAGGTATGCTTACATTTTAAAATCCTCAAACCCCACTGTGTGGGATTACACTGGATATGTTGTTGTAATTTTCTAACCACACAAATTTTATTGCACATTCAAGACCATATGTTACAAAAGTACTCCATCTGTCTCAAAAAGATTGTCCTAGTTTGATTTGACATAAAGTTTAAGAAATAAATAAATACTTTTGACATGTGTGATCTAAAACAAATCTTAGATATTTGTGTGATTGTAAATCATCTCATAAAGTTAAATTGTTTCTAAATATAAAAAGGTGTCAGTCATTTAGGTAAAACTAATAAGAAAAGTAGGTCAATCTTTTTGTGATGGAGGGAGTAGTTTTTTAAAATCCTATGTTCAGCCAAACAATTCACAAAATGAAGCTGAGGGAGTAAGGGTTAATTATTTTCTTGCAACCCTGTTTTGAATTTTTCTTTTCTTTTGAGTCGATGGTCTATTAAAAGTAACTTCGTTAGTTTATAAAGATATAAATAAAATCTCCGTACAACCTATCATCCTCAAACATCACTTGTGAAATTACAGTGGATATATTATTGTTATTGAAGTAATAGTTAATTATGAGGAAACGTAACAGTAGCACCTTATAAGAAAGACTTTGTACTGGACAAGCACACAAGCTATGGTGCATATAAGATGGAAAAAGAAATTATAAGCATCAACATCATTCATAATGTTAAGTTAAAATACATATTTTCCCTCTAAGTTTTCATCAAAAATTTACTTTAGCAATTATTTTACCTCATATTTTTGTGAATTGTGTATTAAATAACCCCCTAAGAGGTGACATGACAGATTGCACTCACCTCCCTAGAACCAAGTGAGAAGAAAATTTAATTTTAAAATCTGACAAATCATACCCATATCATTTTTTAATTGGCCAGCATATATTTAATACTTTTAATCTTCTATTCTTGATGTATTAATACATATATTTTAAATTATACCAATTTTTTAGAGATAAAATAAAATTTGTGGGTTCGACTTTTAATTTTTTCTTCAACATTAGCAACCGCTACTCCTATTGCAGCCATGGCTCGATTTCCTTCTAACATCGACGTTTGCAAAATACAACTGTACATTCTGGTGATGATAGTGATAAACAAAAGGAGAGTAGGAGGCGTCACTTCAATGGAAACGCCAGAGCCACGCCTTAAAGTATGAGTACGGCCAATGGATATTCGATTCATCCGACCCGATTATATGGACGAAAATCCAATAAAACATGAATTTTAATTTGATGACGGATGGATCGGGTGACGGATCGAGTCGGATTCGGGTGGACATACATCCAACCCACCACCCGACCCACTCATCCACCCGTTATAAATTAATTATTTTCAATCCACCCCTCCTGTAGATCTTTTAATATTTGATATAAATAATTGATAAACATGATTGCTAATTATATCTACTAATTTGTGAATCTATTTTTACAAAATATAAACTTGTGACCAACTTTTACATTTAAAATTTGAAATCTCAAATCATGTCTTTTTAGATAATTTGGAATTTCATCTCATGAGATGAAATTGCATGTCCAAACGATGATTTCATCTCATAAGAAGAAATTGCATGTCCAAACGCTTAATAAATATTATTTTTAATTTGACTGAATCATGCTAATCAAAATAACTTGAGTTAAGAAATATGTGGGTCGCTAACTCGTCCAAATTTAAATAGATTGAACAAATTATATTTTTATCTGCTAATTATACCACTTTAAGTTTAATCAAGTAAAACGTACATTGAATAACATAAGAAATGGAAAAAACAAATGTTGATGTTTTCACATAAAAATATGAACTCATAGTACTAGGAGGATTGATGATATTTATTTTATCTTAACAGTTGATTTAATCAAATGCAACTTTGTGGGTTTACAGACCCTGTCATTCTCGAACTAATCTGTACAATTCTCTATTTTCAATAAAATGAACAAAGTAAAGTTCATTTTTGTGAAATTTGAACTGACATATTTATTAACTGTCATAAATTACCTACAAGACTTGAGTATCGACCAATTTTCATAAGTCTTCGTCGCTTCCATCCGCGAAGCACCCGATTCACCCGATTCACCAGTGGATGATGGGTGGATCGGATGTGGATTAAAAAAATAGGGTAATGGATGAATCGGGTGGTGGATGGATCGTTAGCGGGTGGAGGCGGATTGAGCTCCACCCGATCCACTTCCGATCCAATGTCAACCCTAGTGAAAAGATTATATTTTGTCTAATATTAAATCCAAGAGTAGGCAAGTATTTATTAGTATCTGTGTTGCACGCGAAGCATATAAAGAGTCGGCATAAACGGTTAGTTACTAACCTATGGGGACCTCTCCTTAGTTTTGGTTTTACTTAAAAAGTTTGCGTCAACAATCTTACAACTGAGACGATCCAAGAAAGTCTTTATCTTATGGATAATCTCTCCACGGCTGTGCATTTTTGTTTTTAATCAAAGTTCACACATATTATTTTAGGATAAACAACCAGCTCATCAACTGAAGAAAATTATATTAATACTAATAAGTCATATTATAAAATTAACGTTCCTTTTTTGTTGTGGCTTAGTCCTTTTTTCGACCTTCTTGCTTGCTCCGTTCTATTTTCTATCTCTGAAACTAGGGTTTTCATATACTAATATTATAAAAATATTTAGTCAGATAATTAGTGTAATATGATCGAATTTAACAGGTAATTTGTCATCCAATTATTAGATTACCAATTTGTACTTACTGTTGGCATTTACTTACAGTGTCTTAAGTAACCTGCTTGTGAAGTATTTCTCACATATAATATAGACAAGAGATGGTCCCCCGGGCCATAGCTGGATGACAAATGAGGGGAACTTAAAATTCAGCTGGAGGCCTGCAGCGTGGGTTCTGTTGGGATTACAAGGATTTGCAAGAAACGAAAATTACAAGTAACTGCTTATGTAAGAATTGAAATTACAATTCAACTAGAAAACTGAAAATTACAATATAACAACAAAACTGAAATTACAATATTTGTTGAACAAGAAGACCGGAAACTGCTTTGATTTTTGCTGAGTCGAGTGTGGCACTCTGTCCTTAAGACAATATTGCCTCGTATGTATCATTTATACGTCCCGGATAATTCATCTCCCAAGATAAAACAGCAATGGAACAATTGAGCAAAGGAAACTCAAGGGACCAAACTGTATATCTTGAAACTTCAGGGATCAAACTGTACTTCTGAAAAAGTTCTCTGGCCCAAAAAGATAATATCAGAAGGCCCACAGCCCACGAACCGTGAACCCGAGAACCCGGAACCGGAATCGGACAGGCGGGCGGCGGCGGCGCGCGTGTGGTCTTTCCTCGAACCGAAGCACATCTAGGTCCTCCCTCCTTTAAACACATGGGATACCCCTTGGGGTCCCAAACCCCAAACCAATTTCGAGTCTTATATACACAACAATTCTTTCTTCCTCTACCGATGAGGGAGAATTGAACACAACACCACACTTTCCATGCTTCAAACATCTCACTTCGTGAACCAATATCTCTTTCATTTCTCAATGAAATTTGACGATTCTTGGCCCTACGGTTATCTACGTACTTAGTACATCATGCATGTGTGAAGAACCGGATTCTCCAACATACGTAACACTAGTGTTTAAGCCGTTAAAGTTGGTCGGTCACAACTCCCGCCAAAGGCTAATTTCCAACAATCCCCTCTTGAAAGAGATTTTGGCGCACTCACATGGTGTCTTTTCATTTCCAGCAATATTTTCAGCGGACCGATGTTGCATAAGGAGAGGTAGCATCAGCTTTGAACCTTCCATAGTTGAATACCATCGGACTTACTTACTGCGCGGTGAACGTGATGTCTTGAACCGTCAGTGTTTAGTGTAAGCCAAGTCAATGGTACCAACACAACAAATTCCCTTACTCTCTTCTTCGTAATGTTTTATCCGTTTTGGCCATGGACAACGTCTTGGATTCTTAAGTGCGTTCATTTTGAGGCGGCCCGTCCTCGCACTTAAATAGGTGATCTCCTACAAGGTATCCTTCTATACCCCACTTCACAAGTGTTAGGAACCATTAAAAGTTTGCCAAGAACCTAACCTCAACTGTTGAGGATCATTACAGGTTTTGAAAACTTAACCTTTACCCATACTGCAGATAGCACTTAACGTCTATCGCGGGAACGGCTTTGGATTTGGTGTTTCTTTTCAGAAATCACTATCCGAAGTGCTCATACTTCCAACCGGGCGGTCAACTGAACCTTTACAACTTCGTTTTCCCATTGAACCAAATTACTGGGATCTCCAGTTCGTAAGGTTGGGTTACCACTGTATTGGTCCTTATATTTTGGGTTTTAAGCTCATTCCCCTAGACAGGCAAGCCATCTGATCCTTGAGTAGGCCCTTTGTCAATGGGTCTGCTATATTATCCTTTGACTTGATGTAATCAATGGATATTATACCCGTGGTGATCAGTTGCCTAACGGTCTTATGCCTCCGTCGAATATGACGAGACTTGCCGTTGTACATAGTATTTCGTGCCCTTCCTAGAGCCGACTGACTGTCGCAGTGGATCATTACCGAAGGTACGGGTTTGTTCCAACACGGAACATCCTCTAAGAAGTCATGAAGCCACTCAGCTTCTTCTCATGCTTTGTCTAAAGCGATAAACTCCGATTCCATTGTGGATCGGGCGATGCAAGTTTGCTTAGAGGATTTCCAAGACACAGCCCCACCACCAATTGTAAATATATACCCACTGGTGGACTTGGTGTTCTCTATATCAGATATCCAGTTTGCATCACTATACCGCTTCTAGTACAAATTTGGATATCTCGAATAGTGCAAGTAATTTAACGTGTATTTCGTGTATTGTAATACCCGATTCAACGCCTTCCAGTGATTATCACTCGGATTACGGGTGAACCTAGCCAACTTATTGATCACGTAAGCAATATCGGTCGGGTGCGCTTGTTATATACATCAAACTACCGATCACCTGTGCATATCGCTCCTGGTATACAGGTGCACCAAGATTTTTATCAAGCTTTTGATTTGTATCCATTGGTGACTTTATCGATAAACTGTCTAACATCTCAAACTTTCTCAAAACATCCTCGATGTAGTGAGACTGAGATAAGACCAGTCCGTCAGACGTCTTAGAGATTTTAATCCCTAAGATGACATCTGCGATACCCATATCCTTCATGTCGAAGCATTGTTTCAACATGTTCTTAGTCTCTAGGATTACCCTAGATCGCTTTACGTGATTAACATGTCGTCTACATACGGGCATATCATAACAAATGAGTCGAGTTACCTTTCGTGTAAACACATTTATCACACTCATTAATGGCGAACCCTTTCGATAGTAGAGTACTATCAAATTTTTCGTGCCATTGTTTGAGCTTGTTTCATCCCGCATGCAGATTTGATAAGTCGACGGACTTTCTTCTCTTGCCCTTGAACCACGTACCCCTCGGGTTGGTCCATATAGATTTCTTCTTCCAAATCGCCGTTTAGGAAGGCTGTCTTAACATCCATCTGGTGTATCTCAAGGTCACGCAAAGCTGCGATCGCAATGAATACCCGTATGGATGTCATCCGGGATACCGGAGAGTATGTGTCAAAGTAGTCAAAACCTTCTGTTTGCCGATAGCCCTTGACTACCAACCTGGCTTTGTACTTGTCTATAGACCCATCTGCTTTGTATTTCCGTTTGAGTATCCACTTACACCCAACGGTTTATTTTCCGGAGGAAGATCAACCAACTCCCAAGTATGGTTATGCAGAATGGAGCTTATTTCACTCTCAATAGCTTCTTTCCAGAGCGGTGCTTCTGTAGTTGACAACGCCTTAGCAATTGTCCTTGGTTCATCATTAACCATATAAGCTACAAAGTCAGGACCGAAGGATTTATCCTTCCTGGCCCTTTTACTTCGCCTTAGATCCATCTCTGGAGTCTCCAAGTTCTGAGAATCTGGAACACTAGATTCCGGATGTTCAGCCACCTCGAGATTCACTAGATCTGAACCATTCAGATCCGGGCAGTCAAGGACTCCCGGTTCTTGAGAGCTTTGTGCATAACTTCGTTTGAGAGAGGTTATGTCTTTCTCCTTTCTAGGAAAGGTACTTTCAAAGGATAGAACATTCCTTGATTCCATTATTGTACCCTGGTGGATATCTGGAATATCTGACTTATGCACTAAGAAGCGATAAGCACTACTGTTATTTCCATATCCGATGAATATGCAATCTACAGTCTTAGGCCCAATCTTGACCTGCTTTGGCTTGGGTACTTCAACCTTTGCCAGACAACCCCACACCTTAAAGTATTTGTAGGTGGGTTTCTTTCCCTTCCATGATTCATATGGAGTTTTGTCCTTACCCTTATGTGGGACTCTGTTAAGAATCATATTAGCGGTAAGGACGGCTTCTCCCCACATGTTTTGGGGAAGACCGGAATTGATAAGCAAGACATTCATCATTTCCTTTAATGTACGGTTCTTACGTTCCGCCACACCGTTTGATTGAGGTGAGTATGGAGCCGTCGTTTGATGAATAATGCCTTCTTGGGCACAGTATTCCTCAAAAGGCGCTACATATTCTCCCCCTCTATCGCTACGAATGGATTTAATCCGTAGGCTAAGTTGATTCTCAACTTCTGCTTTGTAACGTCGAAACGCTTCAAAGGCTTCATCCTTACTTTTCAACAAGTAAAGGTAACAATACCTTGTGCTATCATCTATAAATGTCACAAAGTACTTGTTCCCCCCTCTAGTTTGTGCAAACTTCAAATCACATATATCTGTGTGAATAAGTTCTAGATGAGCGGTATTCCTTTCGACGGATCGAAAAGGAAGCTTAGTAAGTTTTGCCTCTACGCACACCTCACACTTATATTGAGGGTTTACGTCGATAGACGGCAACAACTCCATCTTTACCAGCCTTTGAATAAACTTGTAGTTAACGTGTCCTAATCTATGATGCCATAAATTAGAAGACTCAAGCAAATAAGAAGAAGGTTCAACTTTATTTCCTTGACGCAATACAGACATGGCATTCACTTTGAAGAGGCATTCACAGACGAAGCCCCTCACCACAAATGTGCCATTTTTAGTGAGTACAAACTTATTTGATTCAAACACTAGCCTAAAACCAGCATTAACCAATAAAGGTCCAGAAACTAGATTTCTTCTAATCTCTGGGACGTGCATCACTTCCTTCAGAGTGAGTTCCTTGCCGGAAGTCATCTTCAGGACCACCTTTCCAGCCCCTAGCACGTCCGAGGAAGCGTTGTTGCCCATGAATAGCTTCTTATCGGAGACCGGATTGTACGTGGAGAAGGCATCTTTGTTGGAACAAATGTGTCTTGTTGCACCTGTGTCCACCCACCACTGCATCGGATTCTCAACCAAGTTGGCTTCTAGCACCACGGCCGAGAGATCCTCAATCATGTCATCCAGGAGCGTGTCCTTGACGACGTTAGCTTGAGCCTTGCCTTTCGACTTGGCTTTTTGTTGTTGCTCAGTCTTGAGCTTGCGGCATTTCTTGATCCTATGACCAGGTTTTCCACAGTGATGACAGTTACCTCTGAACGTCTCCGCTGCGGGGCTTTGCCGTCTTTGTGGAACTTCCGCTTGTTGCTTGTTTTCCCTTTGGCCTCAGCAAGATTTGCCTTTGCCTCAGAATGTTGTCTACCCTTTGACAAGGTCTTCTTATTATCTTCCTGGATTTGCAGTTTGATAACAAGCTCTTCAAAGGTCATCTCCGTTTTCTTGAGTTTCAAGTAACTCATAAACTCATTCCATGAATGAGGTAACTTTTCAATCAGTGATGCAACCAAAAACTGCTCGTTTGGCTTCAGTCCTTCCAAATCCAGGTGATGTGAAATCATTTGGAATTCCTGGACTTGGGACATCACTGTCTTGCTGTCCACCATTTGGAATTTTAGAAATTTCCCAACGATGAACTTCTTAGTACCCGCATCTTGTGCGTTGTACTTCTTTTGCAGTTTTTCCCACAGCTCTTTGGCGGTGCCAACGGTAGAATATACCGTGTAGAGAGGGTCTGCCAAACAGTTCAGTATATAGTTCTTGCACATGAAATCGCTATGATTCCACGCATCACGAACCATCTTCATGCCGTTAACGACATGGATACCAAGGCCCCCTTCACCCGTTTCAAAGAAAGTAAGAGTCCATTTCATCTCCAAACTTGTGGAGGATCTTCCATAAGGAACCGGGCCATGCCCATAACTGTTAAGTAGAACACCATCTTTTCGCCATCTTTTAAATTCGATCCCATGAACTTTTCAGGCGATCATGGTGGTGTGAAGAAGAGGGGGAGCTCCAACGGTCGGGAAAGCGGCGATGTTCTTTGCCTTGAGCGATAGCGGCGGCAGCGATAGTGAAAGCGGCGGGGTTCTTGCCTTGGCGATGGCGGCGATGGGGAAGGCAGCAATGTTGCCTCGAGAGGCAGCAGCAGTAGCAGCAACATCGGTCATATTTTCAGCCATGTTATTGCAGTTACCGTAAGCAAATTATTGTCTTAAGTTGTTGGGATTACAAGGATTTGCAAGAAACGGAAATTACAAGTAACTGCTTATGTAAGAATTGAAATTACAATTCAACTAGAAAACTGAAAATTACAATATAACAACAAAGCTGAAATTACAATATTTGTTGAACAAGAAGACCGGAAACTGCTTTGATTTTTGCTGAGTCGAGTGTGATACTCTGTCCTTAAGACAATATTGCCCCGTATGTATCCTTTATACGTCCCGGACAATTCGTCTCCCAAGATAAAACAGCAATGGAACAATTGAGCAAAGGAAACTCAAGAGCTACCGTGAAGAATATTGAATAAGAAATGATGCTTGGAAGCTATAGGAAGAACTGATTTTCTGGTTGTATATTTTCGTGTATATCAAGTGTATTTCCGAAACCGGACCGGACGGGCGGGCGGCGGCGGCGCGCGTGTGGTCTTTCCTCGAACCGAAGCACATCTAGGTTCTCCCTCCTTTAAACACATGGGATACCCCTTGGGGTCCCAAACCCCAAACCAATTTCGAGTCTTATATACACAACAATTCTTTCTTCCTCTACCGATGAGGGAGAATTGAACACAACACCACACTTTCCATGCTTCAAACACCTCACTTCGTGAACCAATATCTCTTTCATTTCTCAATGAAATTTGACTATTCTTGGCCCTACGGTTATCTACGTACTTAGTACATCATGCATGTGTGAAGAACCGGATTCTCCAACATACGTAACACTAGTGTTTAAGCCGTTAAAGTTGGTCGGTCGCAACTCCCGCCAAAGGCTAATTTCCAACAGGTTCGAATCCTGGTGGGAGAAAGTTGCTCTCTTCTGGGGTAGGACCTTATAGGTGATATCAGTTGATCTGTTCTCAAACTTTGGTCATTCATGCACATCCCGCGATTTACTGGTAATAGTGTTGAGAGACCAGGACTACTATCTCCAAAAATTGTCTGGCGTAAGTTGAGAAACTGGATATAAAAAAAAATAGACTAGGAGATTTGCAGTAGCTGAAAGTGACGTCGTTAGATCACCAATTTAACATGATACGTAAAAAATATCATTAAAAATGAATATACAACAAGTCTTTTTGTGAGTGTGGTAGAAAAACGTGTGCGGTCACATCCAACTGTTATTTAGAGGTCTTTTTTTTATATCCAGCTTCCCGAGTTAAGCTAGATTATTTCTGGAGATAGTAATTCCGATCCCTCAACACTACTATCAGTAAATCGCGGGATGTGTCCGAATGACTAGAGTTTGAGAACAGAGCAACTGATATCACCTACAAGGTCTTACCCAGAAGAGAGCAAATTGCTCCCACCAGAGTTCGAACCCACGCTGCAGACCTCCAGTTGTATTTTAAGTTCTCCTCCTTTGTCATCTAGCTATGCCCAGGGGACTTTAGAGGTCTTTTTTGTGTCCGTTTGGCATGTAGGTCTCAGGCTTTCAGCCTATCATTATAATAACTGCTACCTTTATTTCAATTTATGTGATATCATTTGAATAGATACAAAGTTAAGAAAGAAATATTGACTTTTGAAATATATGGTATAAAACAAACATTAGATAATTGTGTGACTATAAATTATTTCATTAAGAGTCAAAGAAAAATTTTAAAGTTAATTTAATTTTAATTATAGAAAGATGATATTTTTTGAGATAGATTATAAATAAAATAGTGTCACGTAAATTAACGACAAAAAAAAACTAGTGTCTACATAATTAAAACTTAACAAGATTGAAAATATATTGATAAGAAAAGGACAAATCAATAGATGAAAAAACGAGGAGAAATCAATAGATGAAAAAGACGATTATAAAAAGAAATTATGACTTTATTATAATTTTAGCTGTCAAAGTGTCAACTAGCTCTTAAAAACCATAAACATTTATAAAAAGAAATGTTTCATAAAAAGAAGTGTGATAAGAAGTGCCACTTATTTATTTGAAGTTTACAACAATCTCTGTACATGTAAGTTTGGTTCTATTCTTCGAATAAATTATGTAAAATAGTTTTACTAATGTGTAACTGTTGAGTCAAATTTCAAAATTAAAATCTTTCTCTACTTTGATATCAACTACTTATATTGTGTTTATTGACTCATTTAAGTTTTTACTATCTTATGATTAAAAAGAGTGTTCACTTAACCTTTATTTTTTTATTTAAAAAGAATATTTACTTACTCAATTAAGAAAGAATTAAGTTTATTTTTTCAGATTTACCTTTATTAAGTATTAGGTGATCAAATTTCAATACATATTTAATTAGAGATATTTTAGTTAAATTACCAATTTTTAGAAGAACTAATTTTTTAAGAATGTGAAAATGCGTAAGTGAATATTCTTTTTGATTAGGAGGAAGTATTGGTTTATCATAAATTACTACACCACTATCCCTTGCAAAAAGTAACGAAGAACTAAAGTTTGAAATTTAATGGACCTTTGAGTTTCTATCCCTGTTAATTGTTTATGATTTTGAAACTTGTGTAACAAATCTCATAATGCTAGTTGCCATAGCATCAACTATCCCAAACAGCTTGTAAAAGAGAGGAGCAACTTGACTTGTTCAAGTTACGGTGAATGATATAGTAATATAAATAAGTATTAATTTGGAAATTTTATAATAAATTTAATAGTGTTAATTTCCATGGCAATAATTATCCCAAAAAAATATAGAAGAGAGAAGAACCTTGACTTGTTCAAGACTTCAAGTTGAGGTGACTAATATAGTATATAACTGTTTATGCCTGGATTTTGAAAATTGTGTAACAGATAAGTATCTTATGTCTCAAATTATCTATTATGTTTCTATTTTATATTCCCCTTATGAGGTATTTATTTTATTTCAATTTATGTGACACAATTTAAATTTTGAGAGTTAAATAAATTAATTTTAATAGTGAATTCGAATATAAAATTTTTAAATTTTTTGAAATAAAAGTTACATATTTAGAAACTACGTAAAAAGTACTATAAGACAGAAAAAATGACAATTCAAAATATCTAAAAGATATATTGTGAAAAAATTACACTCAAAGAAAGACTTCTTTAAATTTCCGAATCCGAAAAGTGTCACATTTGGGATGGAAAGAGTTTTAATTAGGACAAATTTTGACTATTTTATCCTTATTTATATCTTTAGATATAATTTGTTCATTAAATATTTACTCTATTTATACATCATCATCACCCTATAATTGAGGTGTGTGTAGTTTTCAAGAACAATTACTACTAAATGTAAAATGAAAAAAAATTAATTTGTCACATTTCGCTTTTCAATAATTAATTTGATTAATCTTCGAAATTAAATTGAATTAGATTAATTAATTTAATATTTTAAAATTAAAATTTATATATGCAAAAATATATGTGTGTAATCTCACAAGCGGGGTCTTTGCATATTAATATGATGAGAAAATATATTTTAAAGTATTAATTAAGGTTCATATAATTTGACTCTAAAAAATTGAAACATGACAAGTATTTTGAGACGGGGGAGTATGTCATTTAAGATTCTTTTAAATCCTTAAGAGAATGACATTTAAAACTCTTAATTACTCCCTCAATTATTTTGAAGTAATTTTCTATCCTTTTTAAAATAAGTGATTTTTTTCTAAAAGAAATTAAAATGGTAGTTTTAAAAAAAATTACCCTCAATAAATACTGAATAGATTTCTAAAAAGTTTTCAAAACTTCTTTATATTTTCATATGCATATATTAAATGGTCTATTAGTAAAATAAATTATTTAATTAATGTTATTATGTGATTTTCTTAATGGGTATGTCAAACGTCCCGTACGTTTTAAGTTTCTTTTTAACTTTTTAGAATTAGTTCATAATAAGTGTCATTAAGAAATTAAGATAACAATATTTTTTTCCAATCATATCCTTAGCTTGCTTTAATAAATGATATATACAACATTTCAATAATATTTTTCATGTTTGAGAAGGAATAAAGGGTAATTTAGTCAAGTAATTCATGTATTTGATGCTACTAATTAATTTTCTAAATGGTTGTTCCAAAATTTAAAAGACGCTTAAAATAGACCGGATGGAATATTAATCTAAACTACTCCATCTGTTTCACAATAAAAGATATTTTTATCTTTTTATTTTGTTTCAAAATAAGTGGTGTTTCACAAAAGCAAAAGATATTAATTTTTTCCTTTCAATTCAAGTTTACCCTTATTTAAATGAGTTGAGTTTTGCGTAACTAAAGAATATGTTCTCTGTCTTTCATTGATTATTATATACAATATATATAGTGTTACATAATTATTTACTCTTTTACAAACTAAGTAACTAATCTTCCTAATTATAATTGGACTGCATTTCCTAATTACAATTGGACTACACTTTTACCTAATATAAGAGATGTACAAAGAATATTCTAGAAATATTCTATCACACCCCCACAGTCGAAGCGGGAGGTTCTTGTACGCTGAGACTGGCTCGGAAATCATCAAAGAGTATGCGCGGAAGCCCTTTAGTAAATATGCTAGCAATCTGATATCGAGAAGGAACATGAAGAACACAAACTTGTCTACGAGCAACTTTCTTATGTACAAATAGAATATCCATTTCAATATGTTTAGTGCGCTGATGTTGAACGGGATTGCCGGAAAGATATATCGCACTTACATTATCACAATAGACTAATGTAGCCTTATGGATGGGGCAGTGAAGTTCCAGGAGAAGGTTGCGTATCCAACAAGTCTTAGAGACAACATTCGCTACACCTCGATACTCGGCTTCGGCACTAGATTGAGACAAAGTAGATTGTCTTTTAGAAGACCAAGAAAGCTGGTTAACTCCGAGGAACACACAGTAACTCGATGTGGATCGACGAGTGTCAGGACATCTACCCCAGTCAGCATCAGAATAACAGGCGAGGTCGGAGAGTGAGGACTTGTACATGTGTAAGCCGAAATGAAGAGTACCTTGTACATATCGCAAAATTCGTTTGAGGGCATTGATATGTTCATCCGTCGAGCTGTGCATGTGTAAGCATATTTGCTGCACGACATAGAATATATCTGATCTCGTGAATGTGAGATATGACAATGCTCCTGCTAAGTTGAGATAGTGAGTCGGGTCGGCGTACAGAGAACCCGAAGAGGCACTGAGTTTGGAATTAGTGTTCACCGGTTTGCAAAACGTCATGCATGCTCGGTCAAGAATCTCTTCGGCGTACTTCTTTTGATAAAGAAACAAGCCACATGCATGTCTCGTAACATCAATGCCCAAAAAATAACTTAGGGGGTCCAAATCCTTCATAGCAAACTCAGAGGCAAGGAGTGACATAATGGATCGGCGAAATGCATCAGAAGATATAGTTAGGATGATGTCATCAACATATAATAGAATGTATGTCATGTCGTTACCCTTGCTATAGATGAAAAATGAATGATCAGATTTGCTATGTGAAAATCCGATAGAGGATACAAAGTCAGCAAACCGTTGGTACCACGCACGAGGAGCCTGTTCCAGTCCATAAAGCGATTTCTTCAAATGACACATATAATCTAGGTGGACTGGATTCCTGAATCCCAAAAGGCTGATGCATATACACAGTCTCATGAAGGTCTCCATGCAAGAAGGCTTTTGACATCCAGCTGTTAAATGGGTCATGGTTTGGACAAAACAATACTGAGAACGGTCCAAATAGGTGTCGGTTTCACCACCGGGCTGAAAGTTTCATCACAATCCACGCACACCTATTGAGACCTACCATCACATACAAAACGGGTTTTGTGCCTCTCAAAAGAACTGTCAGAGGATGGGGCACTATCTCCTACGTCTTTTTTTCAATAAGTGCATAAATTCTTCAATCATGATAGATTTTCAATTGGGATCGGACAAGGCATATTTTGAGTTGTGAGGAAGAGGTGAAGGGGAATTTGAATTCGACAAATTAAATTGCCATTTGAGTTTGGAAATGACAGATTGGTAGGCCGAGAGAGGGCGGCGGAATTGAGGAGAAGGGGCATTATCACTTGCCGAGGAGAGGCAATGACCTCGGGCAGACGAGAGTGGATGTTTTGAGGAGCCGGCTGGCCCACCTGAGATGAGACAGATGGAGGCGGATCGGGCGCCAGTGATTGTAGCGACTGATTTTGCAAGTGATGGATTAGAAGGGGATTAAGGTCATCATTTAAGAAGTCATAGGAATTCAGAAGTGATGAATTTAATTTGGCAAAGGGGAAATGAGACTCGTCAAATATGACATGCAGAGAAATGATTATTTTTCGGATAGACAGGTCGTAACAGTTGTAACCACGATGATTAGGGGGATAACCCAGAAATACACATGGGGTGGACCTAGGTTGCAGCTTGTTAATTTGTGTGGAGGGATGGAGGGGGAAGCATAGACATCCGAAAGTTCTTAAATTCTTATAGAAAATATCATGAAGATAGAGAACTTGAGTGAGAGACTTGTTGGGGAGAATGTTTAAGAGATAGGTTGCCATGGATAGAGCGTAATGCCAAAATGAGGGGGGATAGAGACGTGAGTAAGAAGGGCACGAACTACGTTATTTATGGTTCTAATTTTTCATTCAGCTTTTCCATTTTGTGGAGAGGTGTGGGGACAGGAAAAACAAAAAACAAGGTCGTGTTTGGCGCAGAAAAGTTTGAATTGATTATTATCGAATTTCCTCCCATTGTCACATTGAAAACATTTGATATTATTTTCAAATTGTATCTTAATGAAAGCGGTGAATGAAGAAAAATATAATATACTTGAAATTTATTACCAATGGGAAAGTCCACAGAAAGTTTGAAGAATCATTTTAAAATAACATAGTATCGATGCTCGACTTTGCTTAAAATAGGAGACGTCCATAAATCATCGTGTATTATATCAAAATGCATTAAAGTACGGGTGGATGAAGAATAAAATGTCAACTTGACATGTTTCCCGAAAAGACAAGATTCACAAATAAGAGGATAAGATACATGTTTGCAATCTATAAATTTATTATTGCGAAGGGAACGTAAAACAGAGTCTCTCGGATATCCTAATCTACTATGCCATAAAGATGAGAAAATAGCTATAAAGGATGATGAAGATGAGGCTGGATGACCGATGGTTGTGGTAATAGGATAGAGGTCCCGATGCTATCACATCTCATTATTCGCATTCTGTCATAAGGTCCTTCACAGAAAAACCAAAAAGATCAAATTCAAGGAAACATTGTTGTCGGTTGTGAAACGACGCACAAAGATTAGATTTTTGATAAGTTTCGGAGCATGGATGACATTGTTTAAAGCTAATGAGGAGGTGTGGTGGAGAGAGGGATGATTGTCCACAACCTCGAATAGGAATACCTTATCCACTGCCAACTATAATATTACAATTTAAATTGCTCGTATTGAAATAAGATGAGAGAGTACCTTAATATGCCTTCATATGAGATGTGGCGTCAGTATCCATGTACCAACTGTTGTCTGGAATGTTGAGGGACACTGTGTTCATAGCCGCCTCAATATTTATCGGGGCGTAGGTGGAAGGAGGAGAGACATGTGCATTATATGTCTGTTGAGGATGTGTGCCGACGATGCCGGGTTGGGGCTGTCGGGCCGGAGGTGGTGCCTAAGAGGACGTCGGGTATGAGCAAGGTAGAGCAGCCCAAGCCGGCTGGGCCCATATAGCCTATGGCGGGTAGGTAGCCCACAACGGAGATTGCTGCCACTGCTGTTGATGCAACGGGTTTCTGCTGGTAGTGGCTGGTCCCTCCCGCCACGGTTGTTATTCCTGCCGCAACTGCCGCTGGATTTGCTAGAGTTTCGTCCCTTGTGGTGATTCCGAGATAGTGGGCCGTGTGTCGGGTCATCGGGTTGTCGTTGTGTGAATGAGAAAATAGGGCCTTGCTGTCGGCTGAGGGGTCGCCGGTAGTGATGAGAGCGATGTCGGCGACGCTCGCATGATCCGCTACCCGTTTGGTTTTTTGGGTTTCTTCAGGTATAATTCTCGAACGGGCTTCATAGAATGGAGACAATGACGTACTTTGTTGGAGGATGGTAGCGATGCCATCATAAGTTTTATTCAAACCCCCAATGAGTTGCATGACCAATCATTGATTAGTGACTGGTGCACTGACGTTGGAGAATTGATCTGCAATCATCTTACGTTCATGACAATAAGCCAACGCATTCGGAAAATCGTCCTACTGAATGTCCTTAAATTGATTTTTCAGGTACAAGGCACGTTGTGTATTGTTATCCTGAAAAATACTTTCCAAGCGCTCCCACGTTGGTCGGGCACTGACGTTGAATTCAATGATTGTATGCAACAAATCGTTCGAGATCGTGTCGTAGATCCATTGTAGGACAACCGCATCTAAGTGGGACTAAAGTTCATCAGCAGAATCATCAGGGTGTTCCAGGGGCTTTGATTTAGGAGGGATGATATGGTCGATGACTTTGTACACATGATAATGAATCTTAAACAATTCTGCCCAAGAGGAATACTGACCCTTTTCCATCTCAAAATTTATGGGAATGAAGTTCTTGATGTTGTTAACTGCAAGATCATGATGAAATTTAGGTTGTTCAGCCATTTAAAAAATTCGGGGAAGAGGAGAGAGAGGTAGCGGCCGAGAGGTAGTAGAAAGAAGATGGGGGGGAGGGCGGCCGCCTAGGATTTGGCGGCCGAGATGGGAGGTCAGCATCTTTAGAGAATTTTATAGTTTGGTTGTTGATACCATGAAGGAATATATTTTCTGCCTTTCATTGATTATTATGTACAATATATATAGTGTTACATAATTATTTACTCATTTACAAACTAGGTAACTAATCTTCCTGAGTACACTTTCTAATTACAATTGGACTATAATTTTACATAATATAGGAGATGTATAAAGAACATTCTAGAAATATTATATCAATAACCAAGAAACTATTAAGGATTTACTTCTTTCAAGGCATTTGATTAAAGGTAAGTTAGTAAAAATACTTCTTACTTTCTAATGATATGTTTGGCCATGAGAATTATTCACTTTTTTTAATTATTTTTAATTTTTTAGAAATTAGCATTTGACTATAAAAATTTCAAATGCAACTTGAAAAACACCCCAAACTTTTTTTTTCATGATTTTCACCTTTTGTTTTGAATCATTGCTTTTGTCTTTCACTTTTGAAATTTTACCCTCTACTTTTTATTTTTATAAATTTTACCCCATTTAATTCAACCAACAACTGATATTTTTACAATTGATTTAAGAGGAATATTATCAAATAATTGTCTTGTTTAAATTGGATATATGTAGAAGAAGACATTGATGGACTCTGAATTTATTGTTTAAGAAAATTGATGATTGCAATTAACAGTAGGAGATGAAAAGAATTTCGTGAAAAAAGAAAGAGGAAGAAGACAAGCGAAGACTTTGAACTAGGAAATACTAGATAAATGTGTGGTTTAATGACGATACATATCGAAGATGCGAATAATTATAAATTACTTGATTAGATCGTCATATTAAAGAAACTCAATATAACTCACGTTTAATGTAATAAAAAATGATTGATGGACAGTGTTTACGCATTGATTGTGTTTATTAATTGCTCTGGGTGATTTTGCTAGTTTTTAAAAATTGATGGGTATAAATCATATTTCATATTTTAAGAAAAAGTATATTCCAACAATCAAATATTATTTGCAAAATTATGGTCAAATACAACTCCAACTCCAATTTCAAAAATAAAATTCCAAAAAGGTGATTTTTTTTTAATTTATATCACCAAACACCTACTAGGAGTGAGCAATTTTCCTAAGGAATGTCTCAAAATAAAAAATACCACATATAATAAAACGGAAAGAATATCTTTTAACTTTCTCACTTGATTAACACTCAAATTAATTGGAGTAGTAATAGTAAATTTGAAAAAGGTAAATAAGAAATACAACTGTTATTTTATTTTTTAAATCAAATGTTTGACAGAGGGAACAATGATGGGATATAAAATAGAGAATCAACTTGACTTTGTTCAAGTTACATTGAATAGTGCAAGTTTTACCGACGTGCCTTTCTATTATATTTACAATAGTAGGATTGGACATTAGTACGACCAACCTTCAGTTTATAAATAGAAACATCCCCAGTTTTGCAACTATAACTTCTCTTCATTCATTCATTCATCCATTCTTTCTTCTTCTTCTTTTCATCTTCATCCCTTCAGCAGTTGTTCTACAACACATATAATATAAACAAAACATGATTGAATCTGTAGCGAGCTGGTTCACCCCCATAGTTCTTTTCTGCTTCTTGAATCTCATGATTGGAACTATTTTCATCACTTCAACTCTCAAAACTACTGACAAGAAACAACAACCCCAACAACTCACTCGAACTCCATCTCTGTTACACAGGGTCAAGTCCTTTAACTTCTCTTTCCCTGACCCGTTTTGCTCTATCACTCACGATTTGTCCGATAATAACTCATCACCACAACTCCATCGTAGTCCCTCTCTGTTACAACGGGTCAAGTCCATCAACTTGTCTTTCTCTCGGTTGGATCAACCCGACCCAATTCCTTCTATCGCTCAACACGTCATCCCATATGAAGAAGAACAAGTTCACAAGGTTGAACCGCAGATAACTAATCAAGAATGTCACGTGACAAGAAGTAAGTCTGCCACGTGCGTTGAAAAACCGGCGCTGGCGAGGACGATGGTGAAGTCGGCAAGTGAGAAGAAGATGCTGGTGAGAGCAGAGAAGGAGGAAGAGGATTTGCGGAGACCGGCAACGACGAGGGAAACGGTGTCGTTTGGGGAAGATGAAGCAGTTGATAGCAGAGCTGATGATTTCATTAATAAGTTTAGGCAACAGTTGAAGTTACAGAGGCTTGATTCTATTATTAGGTACAAGGAAATGTTGAATAGAGGAGTTGGCAGATGAGCGATCGAGATTTTGGTCGACTTGAACTTTTTCTCCGGGCCACTAGATTCAAGATTTTGAAAAAAAAAATTGGAAGATTCATTTGAGGTGGTGGGATTTGGACCATTTGGATATTATTGGAAAACGTAGTAAAGAAAGTGTGAGGCTAGAAATGCTGATATAGAATTATACGGTTTTTATGAGCATTAGTATTTTACCAATATTATTCGTAAATCATTTCTCATGGTTATTGTTCTTAGCTATTAAAGGAATATGTTAATGTTTTTCATTAATCATTATCTACAATAAATATATATATATATATAGTGTTACATAATTATTTATTTATTTACAAACTTGTTAACTAGTCTTCCTAATTATAATTGCACTACACTTCCTAATTATAATTGGACTATAATTTTACATAATATAGGAAATGTAAAATATTCTATCATACCCCCGCAGTCGAAGCGGGAGGCTCTCGTACGCTGACACTAGCTCGAAAATAATCAAAGAGTATGCTCGTAAGCCCTTTAGTAAATACGTCAGCAATCTAATATCGGAAGGAATATGAAGAACACAAACTTGCCCACGAGCAACTTTTTCACGTACAAAGTGAATATCCATTTTTAACGTGATTAGTGCGCTGATGTTGAACGGATTTCCGGAAAGATATATCGCACTTACATTATCACAATAGATCAATGTAGCCTTATGGATAAGGCAGTGAAGTTTCAGGAGAAGGTTGCTTATCCAACAAGACCCAGAGACAACATTCGCTACACGTCAGTATTCGACTTTGGCACTGGATCGAGACAGAGTAGGTTGTCTTTTAGAAGAACAAGAAAACAAGTTATCTCTGAGGAACACACAGTAACCTGACGTGGATAGACGAGTGTCAGGACATCCACCCCAGTCAACATCAGAATAAGAGGTGAGGTCGGAGAGTGAGGACTTGTACATGTGTAAGCCGAAATGAAGAGTACCTTGTACATATCGCAAAATTCGTTTGAGGGCATTCATATGTTCATTCGTCGGGCTGTGCATGTGTAAGCATATTTGCTGCACGACATAAATATATCTGGTCTCGTGAAAGTGAGATATGACAATGCTCCTGCTAAGCTGAGACAGTGATTCGGGTCGGCATACAGAGAACCCGAAGAGGCACTGAGTTTGGAATTAGTATCCACCGGTGTCTGGACCGATTTGCAAGATGTCATGCATGTTCGGTCAATGATCTCTTCGGCATACTTCTTTTGACAAAGAAATAAGCCACATGCATGTCTCGTAACAACAATGACCAAAAAATATCTTAGGGGGCCCAAATCCTTCATAGCAAACTCAGAGGCAATGAGTGACATAATGGATGGGCGAAGTACATCAGAAGATGTAGTCAAGATAATGTCATCAACATATAACAGAATGTATGCCATGTCATTATCCTTGCTACAAATGAAAAGTGAGTGATCAGATTTGCTATGTGAAAAACCGATAGAGGATACAAAGTTATCAAACCGTTGGTACCACGCACGAGGAGCCTGTTTCAGTCCATAGAGTGATTTCTTCAAATGATACACATAATCTGGATGGAATGGATTCATGAATCCCAAAGGTTGATGCATATACACAATCTCATGAAGGTCTCCATGCAAAAAGGCATTTTTGACATCCAACCGATGGATGAGCCATAATTTGGACAAAACAATAATGAGAACGGTCCGAATAGTTGCCGGTTTTACCACCGAGATGAAGTTTTCATCACAATCCACGCCCACCTGTTGAGACCTGCCATCACCTACAAGACAAGTCTTGTGCCTCACAACAAAATCGTCAGATTTCTTTTTATGTCAAAAATACACATAGAACGAATAACATTAGCATCAGGAGGATGGGGCACTAGCTCCCACGTCTTATTTTTAATAAAAGCATTATATTCGTCAATCATGGCAGATTTCCAATTAGGATCGGACAAGGCATTTTTCGGGTTACGAGGAAGAGGTGAAACGACAATCGAATTCGACAAATTAAATTATCGTTTGGGTTTGAAAATGTCGTGCATAGCACGGGTTTCCATCGTCTGTGTGAGTGCCACGGGAGGTTTGGCTGGATCGGGAGACGGCTAAGCCAGAGTTGCAGGCCGAGAGAGAGCAGCGAAATCGGGGAGAAGGGGCGGGGGCGTTGTTTGAGGGGAGTGAGTGACCTTGGGCAACCGATATTGGTTGTTCCGATGAGTATGTAGAGGGGCTGGCTGGACCACCCGATACGGGACAGAGGGAGGTGGGTCGGGAGTCGGTGATTGTAGCGACTGATTTTGCAAGTGATGAATTATAAGGGGATTAAGGCCGTCATTTAATAAGTCATAGGAATTCGGAGGTGGGCAATTCAGTTTGGTAAAGGAAAATTGAGACTCATCAAATATGACATGATGAGAAATGATTATTTTTCGGTTGGACATGTCATAACAATTGTAACCACGATGATTAGGGGGGGGGGGGGTAACCCAGAAATACATATGGGGTGGACCTAGGTTGCAGCTTGTTGATTTGTGTGGAGGGATGGATGAGGTAGCATAGACATCCGAAAGTTCTTAAATATTTATAGGAAAGATCCCGAAGATAGATAACTTGAGTGGGAGACTTGTGTTTGAGAGACTTGTTGGGGAGAATGTTTAAGAGATAGGTTGCCATGGATAGAGCCTAATGCCAAAAGGATGAGTCTTGAATGGGCCTAATAGAATTGAGGCAATGACGTGCATTGTTGGAGGATGGTAGCGACGTCGTCAGAAGTTTCATTCAAACCCGCAATAAGTTATATCACCAACCGTTGATTAGTGATCGATGCACCGACGTTGGAGAGTTGATCAGCAATCATTTTAAGTTCCTGACAATAAGCCGACGCATTTGGAAAATTGTCTTGTTGAATGTCCTTAAATTGATTTTCTAGGTACAAGGCACGTTGTGTCTTATTATCCTGAAAAATACTTTTCAAGCGCTCCCACGTTTGTTGGACAGTGGCGTCGGTTTCAATGATTGTATGCAATAGATCGTTTGAGATCGTGTCGTAGATCTATTATAGGACAATCGCATCTAAGCGGGACCAAAGGTCATCATCAGAAACATCAGAGTGTTCCAAGGGCCTTGATTTAGAAGGGATGATATGGTCGATGACTTTGTACACACGACAATGAATCTTAAATAATTTCGCCCAAGATGCATACTGACCCTTTTCCATCTCAAGAGTTATGAGAATGAAGTTCTTGATGTTGTTAGCTGCAAGAGCAGGATGAAATTTAGGTTGTTCAGCTATTGAAAAGTTTGGGAAGAGGAGAGGGAGGAAGCGACTGAGAGGAGGTAGGAGAAAATTTGGGGAGGGCAACTGCCAAGGGTTGGGGCGACCGAGAGGTTAGGAAGAGAATTTTAGGTTTTGGCTTTGATACCATAAATGAATATGTTCCCTGCTTTTCATTGATCATTATGTACAATATATATAGTGTTACATAATTATGTTCTTCTTTACAAATTAGGTAACTAATCTTTCTAATTATAATTGGACTACACTTCCTAATTATAACTGGACTACAATTTTACCTAATATAAGAGATGTAAAATATTCTATCATTTATAATAATCTATTTACAAATGAATATATTAATTTTTTGCCAACTGCAATAAAAATCAACTTGTTGAGACCCTTGAAGTTTATGCTTAGGTTTTTATTGTGTGGGTGTGCTCTTTTCTTTTCTTTTCTTCTCTTCTCTTCTCTAATTAAACAAAAAATGAAACTCCTTGTAGAATTCCAATTTATAGTGAGTGATATATCAATTTAGGTCAATGCAATGTGGGGTCTTTAAGTCGTAAAATATCTACAAAATAAGTTTCATACGTAATAACGTATACAATCATGCCAGTTAATTATACAGGTTAAGAGAATAGAAATTATAATATGTGTGACACTTCGTTGGACTTTAAACCATATATGGAAGTAGAATTCGAATTGGAGACTTTTTTGGTTGGCACGTCTTTCTGAACATATATAGAAGAATAATTTCAATTTACACCGATATATGTATAGAATCATTTAGAACTATATTATCCTGTAAGACATAACACACCCACATGATGAGTGAATTGGAAACGTTATATATATTTATATATATATATGATAGAGAGTGTAAACAATATTAATGAAGAATAGTTAAAATGAGAGACTGTCACCTAACAATATTACATGTCGACCATGTTTAGACTTCTAAATGAAATAATGCGTGTGTGCAAATACTATGATGATTAACAACAACGATTTATTAAAATTTCACAAAGTGGGGTTTGAAAAAGATAGAATGTACGCAGATCTTACCCTATCTTGAGAGGTAGAGATGTTGTTTCGGGCAGACCCTTGATACAAAGACAAACAACTCAAAACAATATAAAAAGTAATGATAAAATATTATAAAAAATATGATAAAGCTTTTTGAAATTAAAGTACCACGAATTATTACTATACTCAAAGTATAAGAAATAACATATAATCACAGAAATCGAAGGACAAGAAACTATAAGGATAATACTATAACTACTAAGATGAAAAAGATAAGTAAGACCACATTCAACTACCTACTAACCTTCTACCCTAATACTATGATGATTAAAGCTCCAACATATTATAAAAAATCGCATAGACCTAAAATCATATAGATAGAAGTTATCAAAGGACTTGCAGTATTTTTTGAAAATTTGTAAATTTAACTTGCTAGAGCAGAGCACAACAGAAATGAAGAATGCATATATGCATCAATGCCAATTTAGTTGTTATTTTCACATTGAACTGATCTAGTGCTTGCCGAAAGGTTTTTCCGTCTGAAAATAAATATACTTAAAGAAATAATTTAGGCGCAAGAGAAAGATTTCAACAATTGCTATATAAAAGTGAAGGGATTTGTTGGGTTCAAAGCATATAAGTAAGGCACAACGAAAGTTTAAAATTTTGTTTATTACTTATCCCAACAACATTTCTGGTATGGTTATACAACAATCAAACCTGTAACATAAAACATAAACTTACATGTTAGAATATCTGGAGTTTTTATCTACTATAAGGTGGACACGCGGTTGCCCTTCCGATTGCAAGCTCCAAGCTTCAATGTATTTCTCTTTCGGAAAGCTAGGAAGTCCGACAGAGGTTCGAGAGAGTTTTAATTCTAAGTCTCTAAGGCTTAGAATGATAATATGAAATTGGTATATGAATAATGAAGAGAATGCCTCTATTTATAGTTGAAAAATAGATCAAAACCGGATTAGGGTTTGACCTTAGGCCTGACCCAAAATTCGAGGCAGAAGCGATGCGGCCCTAGGGTATGGGCACCGCGGCGCTCGACGTGCTCCTGCACTGTCCCGATTTATTTTCTGTGCATTCTTAATTAAATCTAAAATTCAATTTTGACTTAATTGAGATAATTATTATTTATTTAAATATCTCGATTCTAAATCGAACATTTAATTACTCTCTCAATACGTCCTTAGATCGAACGGACAATCGACATAGTGTGACCCTACATGCCTTCTCATATCGACATTAATCAAATTAAGGTCTACGCGGAACTCCTAGCCGGCGCCGCAAGACGAACTCAATATGTGAAGTACGTTTACGCGAATCCAGTAAACTTAACCTTTATGTGGTAAGATAAAATCCTTTCATTCACGACACACCCGATCAAGCTTTGTATTTGTCAAGTGTCTATCCAAATGGCTAAATCATTGTATCTCATCTATATTAGTTGACAACTAGACCATATTCTAAATACGTCTATTGCGTTGGCCAATGACTTAGTCAACCTAATATCACTGAGAATCTGAGTGTTCTCTCGAATATACATTCGATGAATGAATCCTAATCTTGGCTCAACTACCACCTTTAATCCACATCGCAATGTATCCAATACAAGCCGTATCTCAACCTATAAGGCATTTGAGCTTAGGACGGGATCAAAGTACATTACTTTGTAGACAAGGCGCGTATTGACTTCAAGTCTAAGGACTTCTATCTCCCACACGCTGATCATACTTTAGACAAGTATAACAAATAGTATATCATCAGGGTATACCAATACTTCCAAAGTATCCATTTGTCCATCACGAGTAGCCATTACTCGTAGCAGGTGAGAAATACTACATCCTCTAAGGATGCGATCCAGACCACATGTTGACTTATCACAATATCATCGATATCTCATTCTCGATGATCATTAGTCGAGGCTATTTAAGAGTTACGTTATAATATTAATATCTCACACTATTAATAACAGTGTAACCTCCAGGGATGCATATTATAGAATAATACAAACAATCAATTAATAATTTAATAATTTATAAATGCCAAAATATTAATCTCCATTAATAATAATACGAATGTGTATAAAGTACATTTGTCCTAATACAGATTGTCTCTAAGACATAAATATACTTTCAATCTCCTACTTGGCCTAGAGTCAATCTCCAACATATCTAATGCCCATATTCTCAAAATGACCATTTTGCTTGACTAAGCTTAATGGTTTAGTGAATGGGTTAGCTAGATTATCATCTGTGAGAACATAGTCTAATCTAATCTCTTAAGTCTCCACCATCTTCCTGAGTATGTGGTACTTCATTGGTACATGTTTGTTTCTGTTGGTTGATCTTGGTTCCTTAGCTTGCGCAATCGCACCAGTGTTATCACAATAAACCGTTATTGGACAAGTGGCACTTGGAACAACCCCTAGTTCCTTCAGGAACTCAAATATCGCGACAACTTCTTTACCAACTTCCAATCCATCAATGTACTCAGCTTCTGTTGTCGAATCAGCAGTTGTAACTTGTTTGGCACTTTTCCAGCTTACTGCTCCACCATTGAAAATGAATGTGTACCCTGATTGAGATTTGTTGTCATCAACATCCGTCTGGAAGCTAGCATCAGTGTACCCAATAACACATAGCTTTTCTTCTCCACCATAGATTAAGAAGTAATCTTTAGTTCGTCTAAGATACTTAAGAATACTCTTGACTACCTTCCAGTGTTCTTCCCTAGGATTCTGCTGGAATTTGCAAGTCATACTAAGTGCAAAAACCACATTTGTCCTAGTACAGGTCATGGCATACATGATCGATCCTATAGCCGAAGTATATGAGATCATTTTCATGCGTTCAAGTTCTATAGTATTATAAGGACTATCCTTCTTATATAACTTGATGCCTTGTCCCATAGGTAGACCGCCTTTCTTGGAATTTTCCATAGAAAAACGTCTAAGCACTTTGTCTATGTAGACTGACTGTGACAAATTTCAAAGAATCAAGGTCTATCTCTATAGATCATAATCACCAGAATGTAGCAGGCTTCACCTAAATCCTTCATCATGAAGGTACTGGACAGCCACTCCTTGACTGACTGCAGGAGAGTTTTATTGTCTTCCATTATTAATATGTCATCTACATATATGATAATGAAGGCAATACTCACATCCTTGCGTTTACAATAAACACCTGGATCCTCTTTGCTTCTGACGAAATCAAATGACTTGATAGCCTTGTCGAAGCAAATGTTCTAACTCCTCGAGGCTTGCTTAAGCCCATAATGGACTTTTGTAGCTTGCATAAGATATTTGGTTTGGACTCAAGTGAAAAACCCTCAGGTTGTTTCATAAACACTTCCTCAACTAGATTATAATTGAGGAAAACAATTTTGACGTCCATCTGCCAAATGTCATAGTCATAGTATGCAACTATTGCAAGCAAAATCTGAATGGACTTAATCTTAGCAACAGGTAAAAATGTTTCATCATAATCGACCCCAGGTCGTTGATTATAACCTTTAGCCACCAGTTTTGCTTTATAAGTCTGTACCTTGCCATATGCATAAATCTTTTTTTTTGAAGACCCATTTGTATCCTATGGGTCTAACCCCTGTTGGCAAATCAACCAAGTTCCAAACTTGATTTATGTACATCGAGTCCATCTCAGATTTCTAGGCTTCTTGCCATCTCTGCGAATCAATGTCTAACATAGCTTCGTTGTAGGTTGTAGGTTCATCGTCATCAAGAATATCTATCTTATTGTGTGTTTCAACAAGGAGATTTAGTCTTTCAGGTGGACGATGAGTCCTAGTGGTCCTACGGAGTTGATTATTCTTTGTTTCAGTATTTGTTGCATTCTGATTGTGAGAAGGTCTTTGTGTGTTGGACAATCCATCACCTTGAGAGCTTTCAGGAATGCCATTTTCATGTATTTCCTGAATGGAATGATGTACAACCATTGTATCATCTTCCATTAGTTGTGTATGAGAGTCTTGCATTTCTGCACTATCTCTCACATCACTCCCACTGGCTGAAGGGCGTACTCTAAGTACCCAATCTTCACCAGATACTCCCACTGAATCCTTGTTTAGGTCATTCGACAAGGGTTCAACTTCTATGTTATCTTGTGATTCTTGAATTTCTTCAAGTTCTATCTCTGTGCAACTATGTTCCTTGTAGACATATTTTTCTTCAAGGAAAGTTGAGTTCCTGGAAATAATGACCTTATGTTCTCTAGGAAGATAGAAGTAGTATCCCTTAGTTTCCTTTGGATACCCCACGAAATAACATTTCTCACTTTTGAATTCCAACTTGTCAATAAGCATCTTCTTAACATATGCAAGGCATCCCTAGGGTCTCATATGTTTAAGAGCTGGCTTCTTGCCACACCATATCTCATATGGTCTTTTCTACTGACTTGGAAGGAACCCTGTTCAGAACATAAATAGAGGTTTGTATAACATGTCCCCCAAAGGTATGTTGGTAGAGCTGAGAAGCTCATCATGGATTGAACCATATCCAATAAGGTTCAGTTTCTCCTTTCGGCAATACCATTCATCTGTGGCGTTCCAGGAGGTGTTCATTCTGATTGGACTCCATGTAGCTTTCCGATCGAAGGGTCTTTATGCTTGTTGCAAATTGTTTCTCTACTTCTGACTTGTACTCCTTGAACTTCTCAAAAGCCTCGGATTTATGCCTTATAAGATACACATATCCATACCCTGTGAAGTCGTCAGTAAAAGTGATGAAGTATGGGAAGCCTCCTTTAGCTTGAGTCGAGAATGACACACATACATCAGTATGGACCAACTCAAACACCTCCTTGGCTCGCACACCTTTCCCA
Organism: Anisodus acutangulus; assembly: GCA_029783415.1. Taxonomy (NCBI): domain Eukaryota; kingdom Viridiplantae; phylum Streptophyta; class Magnoliopsida; order Solanales; family Solanaceae; genus Anisodus; species Anisodus acutangulus. The sequence goes on from CM056492.1 coordinate 46,071,097, forward strand.
GAAAGTGGTTTATTGGTCATCTTTCCTCTCAAGCAAGACTCGCAGTTACCATAAGACTCCAAGTCAAATGGTTCGATGTAGTCTAACTTCCTCAATCTTACTATCCTTGATTCGTTGATATGACCAAGTCTGCAGTGCCATAGGTAGGTAGAGTTTCTATTATTTATCTTGGCCCATTTATTTTGTACATTGAATATCTTTCGACTATAGTCTAGTGTATACAATCCATCCACAAGAGGAGCAGTTCCATATATAATATTGTCAAAAGACAGTACTTGACTGCCATTATAAATATACGAGAAAAAACCCTCCATGTCTAAAACTGGGACAGAAATGATATTTCTCGTTAACAAGGGTACATAGAAGCAATCATTCAACACTAAACAATAGTCGGAAGGTAAATTTAATCTATAAGTCCCTACGTGCTCAACATCTACTCGTGCTCCATTTCCAACGCATAGGTCTACCTCCCTTGGTCCAACCTTCCTGCCATCAGTTAGCCCCTGCACATTTGTACAAATGTGTGAGCCACAAGCGGTATCCAATACCCAAGAATGAGAGTTATTTATAGACATATTTATTTCAATGACGTACATACCTTGTCCACCAAAGGCAGGAGCACATGGTGCTTTTCCTCCTCCTAGTGTCGTGCAGTCCTTTTTCCAATGCCCCTTCCTGTGGCAGTTGAGGCATTCATCCTTAGCCGGATTCACCTTCTTCTTCACACCTCCCTTGGGATTCATAGTTGATGGCGCAACGACTGCTTTGCCCTTCTTCTTCTGACATTCCTTGCCTTTCGGCTTGGGTCAGCTAGAAGAGCTCACCATGACCACAGCTTTGCCTTTGGAAGTGGAAGACTCAAAGGTCTTGAGCATGTTGTGCAGCTCCAGCAGAGTCGCCTTCGTTCCATTCATATTGAAATTCACTATGAAGTTCTCAAAAGAACGAGGGAGAGAGTTCAGGATGAGGGTGGTAGTGACATTCTTTTCAAGCTTCGTTCCAATTGAAGCAAGTCTCACTACCAGCCCTATCATCTTCAACACATGCTGCGAGACCTGGCCCCCTTCATTGAGCTTATACTTAAAGAGTTCTATCAGTAACTCATATTCCATAGTCTGGGATTGTGAGTCATAGAGACTCTTCAAGTGTTCGAGCATCTCATTGGGCCCCATGTTCTCATGCTGTCTCTGAAGTTCCATAGACATGGAAGACAACATTACGCATTATATTTTCTCTTGTCTCAATACTATTCGCAAATTCCTTAGTCAGTCATGGTAGTTCAGTCCAGTAAGTTTATTCATCTCAATCAACATTTTCAACGACAAGCTCGACATCTTTTATAATCTGAAGAATTAGATAGACCAGAAATCAAACTCAAAATCTATTTCCTATTATACAAATTCATTTAGGCTAATCAACAAGACATTTTGTTTAATTAGCTCTCACTATTTTGACATACTTCTATGACCCCATGATAGAATACAGACCTATTTTAATTGAGGTCATAGTGAGCCAAGATCCAAGCCTATGTTATCTCCGCGTTTGCTTTGGCTGATAACTTCAATAACACATCTTGGTAGGTTCTAAACCAATTGCAAAACTTATTTCCAACTCTTGGTTGATCAAATATTACATTTAATCTTGCGTCCTTAGAATAGTCCGACACTTTGGCGCCAAGATTTGTCTAAGCAAGTCAACCCCATTACACGACTGCGTTTATGTATCTAAGCAAATTTGGCCTTTGTGAGAAAACAATTTGGTGTAAATACCCACAAAAGTTTATCGTTTACCTTTACATTAAAACACATCTATGAAAGAGTCTGGGTCCTCGTAGACTTAGAGCAAATACTTTGGCATAAATATTCGTATCGCCGAAAAGGATTTTGCACTCTAACAATTATAATGGACGACGCGTTTTAATATAGACTTGTATTTAAAATTTTTGGGAATATTTTAATTCAGGGTTTTAACCAAGATCAACTATTTTACGCCATATCCAATATGACATCTTAACATCATGCAAACTAATGACACATATAGTTGGGAACCGTCAACTCAATATGCATGATATAAGATGGTTTAATCAAATATTGGGCGTCGCCTGCCCAGACAGTTATAGCGGATGCTATTCTAGAAACGTAAATGACAAACATTTTGACATTTAGCACATAAACAGTATATTTATCAATTATACTGTATAATAATAATCTTGAGTTAAACATTCTGAACTCAGATTTTTTTTTGTTTCTGGACAGGTGGGGCCGCGGCGCTCCATCATGGAGCTGCGACGCCTATTGTCCAGTGAGTCCAAGTTTTGAAACGAAGTATTAGCGCCAAGGCGCTCCACCATGGGGCCGCGACGCCTCCCTGAAACCCTAGCAAGTACCGCAGCGCCATACCATAGGACCGCGACGTCGATGTCCTGACAAATGTTTCTGTGTTGATTTTCAAAATCGTTCAACCCCTAAATCCAATTTAGGGATCAATTCACAGGTCCTTTATCATCACCCACCATTATCAATAACGCCCATATCGACCATCATCCATTCTTACCCATTCTTAGCCGTGCACCGTGCAATGAGTCGGACAATGCACTTTGGCTTAGTTCGAGTTAGAGCGGAATAAATTCCTCGAGTTAGCGTAGGAGATAATTTAGGGTGATGTCAAAAGGTCAACATTTGTTCAAGACATGTAGGATTTCAAGAAACCTCGTTTTAATCCAATTTTATGTTTAACCCATATTATTATTTTATTCAATTGTTATATAACCATTAAACCAGACTCGGCTCTGATACCACTGAAGGAATTTGTTGGGTTCAAAGCATATAAGTAAGGCACAACGGAAGTTTAAATTTTGTTTCTTACTTACCTCAACAATATTTCTGGTTTGGTTATACAACAATCAAACATGTAACATAAAACATAAACTTACATGTTAGAATATCTAGAGTCTTTATCTACTATTAGATGGACACGCAGTTGCCCTTCCGATCGCAAGCTCCAAGCTTCAATGTATTTCTCTTTCGGAAAGCTAGGAAATCCGGCAGAGGTTCGAGAGAGTTTTAATTCTACGTCTCTAAGGCTTAGAATGATAATCTGAAATTAATATATGAATAATGAAGAGAATGACTCTATTTATAGTTGAAAAATAGGTCAAAATCGGATTACGGTTTGACCTTGGGCCTGGCCTAAAATTCAAGGCAGAGGCGCCGCGACCCTAGGGTATGGGCGTACAAGGCCGACGTGCTCTGCCTGCCTCGATTTATTTTCACAAGATTCTTAATTAAATCCAAAATCCAATTTTGACTTAATTAAAATAATCATTATTCATTTAAATATCTCGATTCTAAATCGAACATTTATTACTCTCTCAATACATCCTTAGATCGAACAGACAATCGACATAGTATGACCCTACATGCCTTCTCATATCGACATTAATCAAATTAAGGTATACGTGAAACTCCTAGACGGTGCCACAAGACGAACTCAATATGTGAAGTACGTTTACGCGAATCCAGTAAACTTAACCTTTATGTGGTAAGATAAAATCCTTTCATTCACGACACACCCGATCAAGCTTAAGATTTGTCAAGTGTCTATCCAAATGGCTTAATCATTGTATCTCATCTATATTAGTTGACAACTAGACCATATTCTAAATACGTCTATTGTGTTGGCCAATGACTTAGTCAACCTAATATCACTGAGAATCCGAGTGTTCTCTCGAATATACATTCGAGGAATGAATCCTAATCTTGGCTCAACTACCACCTTTAATCCACATCGCAATGTATCCAATACAAGCCGTATCTCAACTTATAAGACATTTGAGCTTAGGACGGGATCAAAGTACATTACTTTGTAGACAAAGCGCGTATTGACCTCAAGTCTAAGGACTTCTATCTCCCACACGCTGATCATACTTTAGGCAAGTATAACAAACAGTATATCAGCAGGGTATACCAATACTTCCAAAGTATTCATGTGTCCATCACGAGTAGCCATTACTCGTAGCAGATGAGACATACTACATCCTCTAAGGATGTGATGCAGACCACATGTCGACTTATCACATATCATCGATATCCCATTCTCGATGATCATTAGTCGAGGTTATTTAAAAGTTACGTTATAATATTAATATCTCACACTATTAATAACAGCGTAACCTCCAGGGATGCATATTATAGAATATTACAAACAATCAATTAATAATTTAATAATTTATAAATGCCAAAATATTAATCTCCATTAATAATAATACGAATGTTTATAAATACATTTGTCTTAATACAGATTGTGTCTAGGACATAAATATACTTTCAAAAAGAACTATATCAAACTAGAAAAAAAGAGATGAAATTTAATCAATAACTCATAAGCTCATAAATTCACTACATCAACTTCAATTTCTCTTGTCACAGTTGAGCATGCTTTACTCATGATAAATCCTTCAAGGTATCTTCACTAGGGATGGTAATTGGGCGGGTCTAGTGTGGGTACCCCTCCTCCGCACTCGTACTCGCTAGAAAATTTTATATTCGTCACCTACCCGCTACCCGTGGCAGGTACATTTTCAACATCTATACCCGCCTAGGCGGGTATATTTCTAAATCCACACCCGCTCCACTACCCAAGTGGATATCCTCAAAATTCATTATTATTGGGCTGCTAAAATTATGTGTGCCAAATTATTTAGGCTTTAGATAAATATAAAGTTGTACAAATAAAATTATAGTTGGCGGGTATAAGGCGGGCGGGTGAATTTGGGGCGGACGGGTGGATTTGTGGCGAGCGGTTGGATGCGGGGCGGGGCAGGCGGGTATGAGGTGGGATAACTACAAATCCACCACCTACCCATACCCACCTACTATCCGCTAAATTTATACCCATACCTTTCCTAATTGAGATCGGTGCGATACGAAATCCGCAAAATTATACCCACCTATCATTCCTAATCTTCAACATATTTTTCATTCGGCTTGTATATATCCTTTAATAACTAGTATTTCTAAAAGTCATATATTTCTACAGATGATTAGTACTTGGTCATTCGATTTCTATCCGTTTTTTAGGTGGTACTACAGTAGTATAGTCAACAAACGATTTTTCATACTCCTCAAAATATACCATCTCGAATAATGATTCGAAATAGATTGCATTTTTCTGGATCGCTAACTATTTCTGCCTCAATAGTTGATCATTAGAAATATTCTCATGATGGACCCTCTTGCTTTTATCATTACTAGGTTCATCTTGACCTTTAAATAATTTTTCTCGTGAAATGCCGACCTCTTTTGGACGAGCACCACGTGCAACAAAGTCATTTGTTTCAGCCGTCAAAGACATCTATACACAACAAAACATATTTATTCCTTCACTCTTTTTCGTCACTATTTCTGAATGCTAGCCTTTTGATTTATCTCCTTCAGATTTGATATCTCTTCTTTTGCTTTAGGTTGATTAATCTATGCTTGTAACACCTCCTTCACTGTTTCAATTAATTATATGTTGATTCATGAACATCTCGTATGTCACCAATTCACCTTCTAAATCATCAAGGTTCAAGGTGTTAAGATCCTTAATTGGTAGCTTCAAGAATTTTCTTATGGTGTGAAATTTATACTTAAGGTCTGCAATATTTTTCAACAACGTTAACTTTTTTGCAACTCTTCTCCCTTGGTCCTTAGATCGTTATAATTTTATAGTTCTTGTAAAAAATTTGTTGATAGATTTTGTTGGTTTCATCTGAGCCAATTCATACCGTCTTCTAATCTCTTGAAGTTTCTCTCTCTTCACATCGACAATATGTCGATGTGATTTCATCAAAACCTTTCCGGCATCCTTTGCTGAATTTGCATGTAATTTTTTTATACACATACAATTCAACTTTACAATCAACAATTGTCTATTTTTTTCAATTGTGTAGTTGCTTCACCGATCAATGTTGTGTCTTCTGAATTTTTCTTAACCCTATATCAATAAATGGACCATAATTCAACTACATTAAAAAGAATCTTTATCTGATGATACCAGCTCTCAAAATTATTTTTGCTCTCAAACACAAAGACGAGACAATTAGATAAAATGGAATATCCATATTCATTTATACATGTTGGATCTCACACAAGGCTCTAGTAGGAGGATCTCACACAAGCTTTAATACCAATTAAAGAAAAATAAAATACTAAAAAAATATTTTAAACACAAGAAAAATAGTCAACAATGGATATATAAAAGAAATTAATTTATCAAATCAGAGAAAGAAGATCCAGGAAGCTTTAATCAGTTACTCATCATGAGCTCATAAATATCACTACATCTAAGGTACCTGTCAACCAAAAAAATATATATATAGCAACATCCCTATCTATAATAGGGTAAAATTAAATTTGACTAAGAACTAGAAAATATATTCATACATGCATGACCTTGACAAACAAAACCTAACTACATCTAAGGTACATGTCAACCAAAAAAAAATATATAGTAACATCCCTATTTATAATAGGGTAAAACTAAATTTGACTAAGAACTAGAAAATATATTCATACATGCATGACCTTGACAAACAAAACCTAACTAGACATAGAATGCTTATATGTTAATATGAGGATAAATATATATGAGATTTGAAGAGCCTCTAATTCAATTTAGAAGACAATTATTTAAGTTACAAAAAAGCCAAATGCGAAGTCTCATAGAGGTCCGTGCCAAATATCCTTTTTGTAATTAATTTTATTATTACATTTTTTTTTGGTATTTGATTTGAGAATTTTGCCTTATTGGACCTTGCTGAACTGGACTCTTGAATATGCTAAAAGTCCCTTCTCTGCAACATTTTTGTGAACCATCTCTTGTACAACAACACCCCATTCAATCTGTCGATTTACGTGGTGAACCACTGACATTTTTTATGGGGAAAAATGTCAAATATATCCTCTACTTTGTTTTAACAACTAACTTTATGCTCCGTTAGTGATTGTAGATAAATATTTATGCCGTCTTCAAACTTTAACACTTATACCCTATTTGGATGTAAAACCCCAAATCCTCTTAAATTACCTGATTTTAAAAAATCACTCAATCTTTTTTCTGACCCGCCCCGACCCAGATATTAAACACAGCCCCTACCCAACAAAAAAATGGCGGTCCCCATTTCCGATGAATATCATTTAAGATTTCACCTTAGCTTCAGGTCCCTTTTAGTAAAAAAGATATTTGAGGCCTTGGACGAAAATTAACAGTCTAGTATCTTGCAACCAGAAGGGGATTATTTGTCATCCAATTATATATGACACTTCGCAATTGTTTTGCAGTAATATTCATCACAGTTTCAAAAATTGGTCTCTTCTTTTTGGTTTGAGATACTTCTGTTTAAGTTTAGGTTATCCTCTGGTCAAATGTTTCTGAACAATTCATTTTGTGATGTCTAAGTTGAGAGTTTTGTGAAGCTTCCGGTCAGAGTCTGTTGTTTTTATTACCATTGCTTTATCCGAAGGAAAATTGGATACAGTTTGAACAGATAAGCGGATACTTTCCTATATTTTCCTTGGGCTTTTATTAATCAACTTCTACTTTTAATTTCCAAGAGAAGGTGGGGGTTGTATTTAATAGCTGGGGCGGGTCGGGTCAAGTCGGATCAATGAAGAAATTGGATTTTTTTTAAATGGGTAATTTAAGAGGATTTCAGAGTTTTCATCCAAATATGGGTATAAGTATTAAGTTTGAGATTAAAGTTTTCATAACTTTCCACTCATTTGGTTACTCGGTTAGAAAATATAAAAATTTCATCGAGTATATAATTTTGTGCATTCGATTTGAAGATATGAAAACTTCGCCGATTTTATTAATTTTGTTTGTGTTTTTTCAAACGAAACTGGGAGACGAAACCAAAAATGTGACTACTAATGGTACTAGCACAACAACCCATGTCATTGGCTCTACGAGCAATGTTGCTTCGTCCAGTCGTTTTGCACTGGCCCCGACATCGACTCCGGTAGAAAATCTCAAAAAATTCACGGGTATTGATTTCAAGCATTGACAACAGAAAATGTTCTTGTACTTGACTACTCTTAGTATGCAGAAGTTCATTAAGGAAGACGCTCCGGTTCTGCCAAACGAAATTCCGGACAATGAAATCTTTATTGTAACCAAGGCATGAAAGCACTCAGCTTTTTTGTGCAAGAATTATATTCGTAGCGGACTAGAGGATGATTTGCGCAACGTCTATAGCAATATGCAGGTCATCGAAAGAGCTATGAAATTCATTAGAAAAGAAGTATAAAACTGAAGATGCCGGATTGTAGAAGTTAATAACCACCAAGTTTTTGGACTACAAAATGGTAGATTGCAAGTCTATCATTACTGATGTTCAAGAATTGCAAGTTATCATCCACGATCTCCTTGGTGAAGGTATAAATTTAATTAATACTTATGTCAAAAGCATTAAGTGTGCACTTACATATTATTTATTGTAGGTTTAGTGATTAATGAGATGTTTCAAGTTGCAGCTGAGAAATTGCCTCTTTTATGGAAGGACTTCAAAATTTACTTGAAGCATAACCGCAAGGAGATGACGCCAGAAGATCTCATTGTTTGGTTGAGAATCGTGGAAGATAACTAGGTGGCAGAAAAAAAGGCTAATGGAAAATCAACAATTATGGGAGCATATATTGTTGAAGCTGGTCCAACAAAGTCAAAGAAAAGAAAGAAGCCGTCTGGACCGAAAAATCTTTCAAGTAAGAATAAATTCAAGGGAAATTGCTATAACTTTGATGAATCCGGACACATGTCTAAAGACTATCGCGCTCCAAAAAAAGACAAAAAGAAAGGTCAATCCAAGATGACAGAAATGAATGAAAAAATGGACATCTTATTTGTCATGCTCTTCGAATATAACTTGGTAGGTAATTCAAGGGAATGGTGGATAGACTCCGGTGCCGCCCTCCATGTGAGCGCAAATAAGGAGTTATTTGCTTCTTATGCTCCAGCCGGACCCGACAAGATAATTTTTATGGTAACTTCTGTTACTGCAGAAATTGAAGATGATATCAAACAAGGTTGTGACTATAAATAATGTCCTTCGTGTTCCTGAAATGCAGAAGAATTTGATGTCGACATATCTTCGAGTTATGAATAGATTCAAGTGCGATTTTGTTTCCAATAAGGTTGAAGTGAGTAAGAATGAGATGTACATAGAAAAAGGATACCTCATTGAGGGCCTTTTCAAACTCAATGTAATGTTATTTATATCAATAAAATGTTGTTTCTTCTTACTTACTTGAGTCAAATAATTTATGCATGAACGTTCGGGACATGTCAATTATAAAATCTTGTAATTTTTTATTTGGATGTGTTGTCTAAATTTGAATGCGATAATTTAAAATATCAAATCTGTGTGAAATTTAAGTATGTTAAACATCCTTATAAGTCAATTGAAATAAATTTCGATCCTTTTGACTTAATTCACACAGATATTTGTGACATGAAGTCAACACTATCTCGCGGTGAAAAAAGATATTTTATTACTTTCATCGATGATAACACTCGTTATTTCAAGTTTATTTACTTAATAGTAGAGATGAAGCAATCAACTCATTCAAGCAATACAAAAACGAACTTGAAACACAACTTTTCAAGAAAACCAAAATGATAAGAAGTGACAGATGGTGAATATGAATCTCCTTTTGAAGAAATTTATGTGGAATATGATATTATTCATCAAACAACTGCCCCTTACTCGCCGCAATCTAACGGAATTTCAAAAAGCAAAATAGAAGATTAAAGGAGATGATTAATGCTTTGTAGTTAAGTTCTAATTTACCCCAGAAACTGTGGAGAAATCTATTCTTACGACTAATAGAATACTTAATCGGGTTTCTCATAGCAAAACACAACCCATTCCATATGAGAAATGGAAAGGAAGGAATCCCAACTTGAAATATTTTAAAGTGTGAGGGTGTTTATTTAAGGTAAAAGTTCCTAAACCCAAAAGGATAAAAATATGACCGAAAATCGTTGATTGTGTTTTCATATGATATGCTACCAATAGCAAAGCATATCGATTTCTGGTTCACAAATTAGAAAATCCCGATATTCATGTTAATACGATAATGGAATCAGATAATGCAGAATTTTTTAAAAACATTTATCTGTATAAAGAGGAATGTGAGCCGTCTACCGAAAGATCTAAACAACCTTAGGAATAGACAAAGAAAAATACTCCTAATGAGGAGAATCCAAGACATAGCAAATGTCAAATGACATCTACTTTGTTTGGTCCACTTTTTTTTGACATTTTTAGTGGAAAAAGAGCCTTAAACTTTCAAGAAAGCAGTGTCTTCTTCAGAAGCACAATATTAAAAATAGACACTTAATAGTGAAATAGAATATATTTAAACAACCATACCTGGGAGTCAATTGATCTTCCTCCAGAAAACAAACCTTTGGGTTCCAGATGAATTTTCAAAAGGAAAATGAAAGATAATGAAGCTATTGACAGATATAAGGCAAAACTTGTTGTCAAAGTTTTTAGACAACGAGAAGGCCTTGATTATTTTAACACATACTCGCTGGTAGTGAGGATTACATCTATCAAGGTGTTAATAACGTCCGTCGCCGTATATGGTCTTCAAGTTCATCAAGTGGATGTTAAAACCACATTCTTAAATGGAGATTTGGAGGAAGAAATATCTATGTAACAACCTGAAGGGTTTGTAGTTCTCAAAAAAAGAAAAGAAGGTGTGCAAACTTGTTATGTTACTTTATAGACTTAAACAAGCTTCAAAATAATGACATGCGTAATTTGATCAAACAATATTGTTAAATGGGTTTAAGATTAATGAGTGCGCTAAATTTGTTTACATTTAGAACAATGTCACACCCCAACCATGGGAGTGTGGCCGAAACACGACGCCTGAGTAGCCTGAGCTTACCATATGTATATCATTGAATGAATATATAACTGGCTGGGCCAACAAGGCCTTAGGATGACAATCACAAAAGAAATCTGAATAAAATGACCTAAAATATAGACAGCTAACCAACATATATAACGAGGCCGGCAAGGCCATAGTAAAAAACAACAGAAGGGCCGACAAGGCCATACCAACAACTATACATCAACCACTAGTCGGGAAGCCTCTAAGAGTAGTACAACATGCCATCAGGTCGGATAGGGTCCCTCCATATCCAAAATAGATATAAACATATGTAGTATAGCCTACCACTCTCTAAACAACAACTCCATAAGAAGAAGAGTGCGATGGCCAACTACTGAACCAAGCAACCTACTATGGAGGTGTGTCTATCTATCTACTTGCACCCGCGGGCATGAACACAATGCCCCCAGCAAGAGGGACGTCAGTATGAAATAATGTACTGAATATGTAAGGCATGTAAAGAAGGCATATAAGAATGTAACACAAGTGAAGGGTACATAAATCAACCTGAAACTCAGATGTACCACTGAGGGTGTGCAACATACATACTCATGATCATATGCATAATAGTAAAACCGGTGCACTCTATGGGGCCATATCATATCATATCAAGCCTTTTTGTGGGGAGAATCATCATAACGTATCCAACTGCAGTGGTGTGCACATATAAATATCGTACCCCGCCGACTATAGCGTGGCTCGATAGAACATAAACACACGCACGCACGCGCGCGCGCGCACACACACACACACACACACACACATATATATATATATATAATATTCATGAAGGACCTCACGGGACATCATAAAATATGATCGAAGTGACTAAAGATCGGTATCCTTCGACTATTATTATGTAACTATGTATGTCAGCTTTCATTAATCAACAAGGACTATATATAGAGTGCAGAAAGTACTCCTGATAAGGAACAAACAAGCGTTATATTCTCTAATGGAATGGAATGATAAGGCAACTCATGTTATCAAGAATATGATCGTTTTGAATAAAATTTCATTTCATTTCCTTTCTAAATAAGATCATGCCAAAAGAAGGAATAAGCCCTACGTACCTTGTCGCCTTAGCTATACGGATCTCACGAGTCCTTGTATGCTCTATGAATGATTGTCTACAACAAATGAACGATTTGTATCAATGACGGATTCATAACTCATAAGAAAACTCATTTAGACATTTCATCGAACATCTAGCATGCACAGAATCCATATCACCTTCTACATGAACCCACGAACATAGCAACACAATCAATCTTTCTAATCCTTCCCTTAATCTCCATATAGGGCCAGCTCGTATGTAAGGCAGGTAGGGCGGTGGTTCGGGGCCCACCTTTTTTGGGGCCCAACTTTTTTTAAGACCTTATATATAGATTTACTATTTTAAAAACAAGATGTATCCTACGTTAACTTAAAGTGTGAAAGAGATATATTTGGTGAAAAGTACATTAGTAACTTCTTCCTTTTAGGGGGGGGGGGGAGCGAGGTCCGCATTAATTGAGAATTTTTTGGGGAAAAGTACAGGTACTAACTTCTTCTCTTTTATGGGGAAGTGGGTACGTTGGCATAATTAGGGGGATGGAGTAGATTTTTTTAGGTAAATGTAGATTTGCACTATTTTTGTTTATTTGGGTAACTATTTTATTGCCTATAAACTTATTTTCTTCCTCCTTTCATATTCTTGCACTTTTATTGTTGTTGAAAATTCTCAAACTCTCCTACACGGTTGTTACCTAAACATTCTGTTCAAAACTTGGTGCTTGAAAAATATCAAGATTTACTTTTTGACGTATTCTTCAAATTATCAAGCATGGTAATAATCAATCATTATATTGAGGAAGCACAACACTATTTCGATATTATTATATCAACTTATCAAATTATTGAATCAGGTTTTATTGTTCTAACTTTATCTTATATTTAATTGAATTTTTTTTATTGTTGATATTCTTATTTCATAAGTATAAATTCTTGTTTTAGTTATTTTAGAATTTATTCAATTTAAATATGTCAACTAATAGTTATTATGATATTGATAGTTTAGATTTATTTTTTGAATTAAAAGTGTTGAAGGAAATATTACAAGTAAAAGATAATAATCTAATCGAAATACTCAATCAAATTAAAAGACTTGGTTCTCTTCGAAATACATATATTGCTTATAGAATAATGTTAACAGTTCCTGTAACTGTTGCCTTAGGCGAAATAAGTTTTTCAAAACTAAAATTGATAAAATCTTAGCTAAGATCAACAATGTCTCAAGAGAGATTGAATGAATTAGCTATATTATCAATTGAAAAAGAATTATTAGAACAAATAGATTATAAAACAGTAGTTAATGAGTTCGCATATATATATATATATATATATATAATTATATATATGATCTTTTCTTTTAAAAAAATAAAATTAAGGCCCCTTTATGAAGTTTGGCTTTAGGCCCCCAATCTTGTTCAGATGGCCCTGTCTCCATAACCGTTTTAACCATCCAACAACTTCATATCATACTCACAACTCCATACACGCAACCCAACAACACTACAATCGATCCTACAACTCCCATAAGTGTTATCTTGCATTATTTCATCCAATTAACTTATCCAAGACATAGACATGCTGAAGTCCATGAAGGAGAGAAATAACATACATTAAAACAGCTAGGAGAGGCTCTGGAACAATCACTTTCAAGCTTGCAACAACCCACAACATAGCAACAACCTGATCCAAGAGACTTTCTTATCATCTTTAATGTTTTTAATAAATAAATAGTTTATTTGACTTTGGAATTACTTGGGAATCATGGAGAATTGTTTGGAGAGAGTTTAGAGGTGCTTAGGGTTGGTTTTGGTCGAAAATGATGAAAAGAGTCAAGCCAACACTTAAATAGCCCCAAATAGTTGGCTACCGCCTCTTCCCTGCGGAGGTCTTGTGACTCACAGGAACTGCCTGCGTATCGCAGGCTACATCACTGGGCTTTCCCAGGGCACCCAAGGTCTCTGTCCCATCTTGTGTTACATCATTCATCTTGTAGCACTTCCTGTGAGTCGCAGGTTTTGCTATGCAATTCATAGATCACACCGGGCGATGACGTTTTGTCGAATTTCCATCGAAGTTTACTCCTGTTGATTCAATTAGTCTTAAACCTTCATGAAACTTACTTAACACTTCCGTAAACCTTATTAGTCACTTGGATGGATATTACTATCTTTGAGCTATGTCGGCTAACACTACGATGATGACGACGTACGAAAATATGGGGTGTAACATCCTTCCCCCCCTTAGGAATATTTGTCCTCGAATGTAGAGGTAGAATAACTTAGAATTCTAACTCTTATGATTCTTAAAATGTTTGGCTGAGTTCTTCTATAAACAGGACTATCTAGGACCTGTCAAGTAGCCAGAAAAATATCTAATGCCATAAAAGGCCATAAAATAACATGATACAACAGTATTGGCCTCACACGATCGTCTATCTATCCAAAAATCTAGAAGGTTAACCATAACTCACCTCAACTTTCATGCATCGTAGTTTGGGCTGCATCCATCACATTTGTATCAACAACATTGCCTATACAAGTCACACAAGGTAAGCTTCATCATATAAGATAGGGATAGGGAAATCGTATCGCACAAGTGTCTACAAAAATCGTTGGTCTGAAATAAATGAGGATATATGGACTTCATGTATCCCTCAGCCTCCTACGTTATCTTTCCCGTCTTATCATTTCTCCACAACACTTTAATAGAGATTATATCTTTGGTCCGTAAATTCTGGACCTGACGATCTAAAATGGTAATTGGCATCTCTTCATACGGCAAGTTCTCTGAAATCTAAATATCCTCTATAGGAGTAATATGGGAGGGATTCCTTATGCACCTTCTAAACATTGATATATAAGACACTGGATGAACTGCTCCAATTTCTGGGGGGGGGGGGTAATCCCAGTTCTTAGGCCGCCTGGCTAATTCTTCGAATAATATTATACAGCCTGACATACTCAAGGTTAAGCTTGCCCCTCTTTGCGACCTTCCTCAGGCCCTTGTGATACTTTCAAGAATCACCAATTTGGAATTCCAAGTTTCATCGTTATCTATCTGAATACAACTTACTGACGATTTTGAGCAGTCAATATCTTCTGCCGAATGACTTTATTTTCTTTATGACTTGATACCTTAAAACATATCTCATTAACTCTGGTTTAATTATTTCTATGATCATATACCACAGAGGGTGTGCAACAGCCATACTCATGATCATATGCATAATACTAAAATCGAGCCACTCTATGGAGCCATATCATATCATATCATATCATATCATATCATATCATATCATATCATATCATATCATATCATATCATATCATATCATATCATATCAAGAGTCTCTGTGGGGCGAATCATCATAACGTATCCAATTGCAGTGGTGTGCACATATAAGTGTCGTACCGTGGCGGGTGTAATTTTCAACATCCATACCCGCCTAGGCGGGTATATGCTAAATCCACACCCGTTCCACCACCCAAATGGATATCCGTCACCCGCCAATACCCGCCAATACCCGCATGTACCCGCCTGTCATATTTTGTAATCAATTCATTTGTGATCAATTAGTGATCAACATGATCCCAAAAATTCAAATTCCAAAAATTATCCCAAAATTTTGATTCAAGAATCAATACTGTCACAGTCTCATTTTCTTTGGAAGAGGGGCAGGAGAATTTCGGATTTTTTCACCATCAAAATTCTCCATTTTGTTCACCTCTTCCCCCTTGCACAACAAAGAATCAAGAAAACAAAATTTTCAAGAAAACCCAAAAATTATCCACCCAAATAGCTATATATTACAAATGTAGATAAAACCCAAATATTATTTTAGCTATATAAGCTAAAGTTTTTCAACTTTTTCAATTGAACTCCACAAACCCAATAGGTAAAACTTAACAAATGCACAAAAATTGACCTCACCAAGACAACCCCAAAGCACAAAGCAAAGACAATAATATTTCTCAATATTTCCCGATCAGTATCTCCTTTAAAGAAAAAGGCAGAGACGTCGAGGTGGTTCGTGAAAAAAGTTTGTGATTTTTCCTTTAAAGAAAAAGGCAGAGACATCGAGAATGAGAGAGGGATGAGAGACGGCGTGAAGGGGAATGAGAGAGAGGGAGGCGTGAAGGCGTGAAGGCGTGAAGGACTGAAGAGACGTAGGGTTTTGAGTTTTGTTGGAGAATGAGAGACTTGTCGTCACTTATGGGCTGAAGGCACGACTTATGGGCTGCTAATATTTTAGGCTTGGGGTGGGTATAAGGCGGGCAGGTAGGCGGGTATGACTGCAAATCCACCACCTACTCGCCTACCCGTGATGGGTACATTTTCAATATACATACCCGCCTACTACCCGCCAAAGTTATACCTATACCCGCCCCAACTGGGGCGGGTGCGGTGCGAAATCCGCAAAATTATACCCACCTGCCATCCCTAGTGGTGAGTGTGAGAAGGAGGTAGTCAGTTTTGTGGATGGTGTCGATTAAAAAAAAGAGCCCGATTGTTTTTTTAAGAACTTAGGGAAATATGTGACACGGGTCGGGCTTTGACCCGCCCAACTTTTTTAATAAGACAATATGCGGCGCAAAACTGAATGCACAATTCATTATACGCTACATTTTGTACTGTGTTTAGCTGAATTTTTTATCAGCTCATTATTTTTTATATGTGTTTGATCTGCACCCGCATATGTGAAAAATTGGCGCAAATCATGCTTACTTGAGGCAGATTTCTCCCATTCTCCCTTGTTAGCTTTTAGCCTTTAAATTCCCTGTGTTACCCTATCACATTGGGTCCAGCATAGGTCCATCTTTGAGATGTCATTTTTCAACAAGTTAATATCCATCAATTGCACTATGGTAGTGCTTCACTCGTTGGAAATTTACTTTAAAGGTTCGAGTCCCATCTCCGATCTCCAATCGATTGCACTAAAAGGTGAAACACATACCACATTGAACGGACCAGACCATTTGTTCTTGAGCTTTCCCGAAAAGAGCTTTAACCTTGAATTGAACAATAGCATCAGATCACCAACTTGAAACTCCCACTTTAAAATCTTTTTGTCATGATAGTGCTTTATCATTTCTTTGTAAAGTAACACACTCATACACGTGTAATAAAAACTCATCCAACTCATTGAGTTAAGAAATCAGGAGTTTAGTAGATTCGTTCCAATCAAGGTTGAGCTTCTTCAATGCCCACATGGCTTTGTGCTCTAATTCAACCGGTAAATGACAAGCCTTACCCAAAACCAAATGGTAAGGTGAAGTCTTAATAGGAGTTTTGAATGCTGTCCAATATGCCCAAAGAGCTTCATCTAGCTTCTGAGACCAGTCGGTCCGATTTGCATTAACCTTATTTGTTAAAAGGCTCTTTATCTCCTGAATAGAGACCTCCACTTGGCCACTTGTCTATGGATGATATGGAGTGTCCACCTTGTGCTTAACATCATACTTTCCCGACAGTCCCGCAAAGGCGTTGTTGCAAAAATGGGAACCACCATCACTAATAATTGCTTGCAGAGTGACAAAATGGGTAAATATGTTTTTCTTCAAGAAACCCGTAACACTTCTAGCCACATTGTTCGACAAAGCCACGCTTCCACCCATTTGGAGACATATTCGACAACCACCAAGATGTATTTTATGCCGTACGAGCTTACAAAGGGGCTCATGAAATCAAACCTCCAAACATCAAAAAGCTCCATTTCCATCACAAAGTTCAACAACATCTCCTATCTTTTTGCAATCGCCCCTTGTCGTTGAAATTGATCACATGATTTTGCCATCAAGTTGGCATAATGATACATAGTGGGCCAATAATAGCCAAACTCAAGCACTTTTGCCGCCATTCGATTTCTACCATGATGACCCCCGACTGGAGAGTCATGACAAGCTTCAAGATAGCCATAACTTTGGTTTTGAGAACACAACACCTAATGATGTTATCAGCATGTCCGAAACAAGTAAGGCTCATCCCAATAGTAGTGACGACAGTTCCTAAAAAATTTCTTCTTTTGATATGCCTTGATTTCCTCGGGAATGAGTCCAGTAACTAAGAAGTTAGTAATGTCAGCATACCAAGGTTCTATCTTAAAATATATAGCTAATAGTCTCTCATCCGGGAAGGGATCATCAATTTCAAGCTCTTTCTTAGGTCTCCCAGCTTCCTCGAGCCTAGAAAGATGGTCTGCCACTTAATTCTTCGAGCCCTTCCGATCATTAATTTCAAAGTCAAATTCTTGCAACAAGAGCACCCATCTAATCTAGCTCGGCTTGGCATCTTTATTCGCCATCAAGTATCGCAAAGCAACATAATCGGTGTATACCACCATTTTTTATCCCAACAAATAAGCCCGAAATTATTCAAAAGCATACATAATGGCAAGAAATTCCTAGTCCGTCACTGTATAGTTCATTTGGGCGCCATTGAGAGTCTTCCTGGCATAGTAATTAAGTGCATGATCTTGTTGTATCTTTGACCAAGCACTACACTGATAGCAAATCTAATAGCATCGCATATGTGCTCAAATGGTAGTGACCAATTGAGAGAGATGATGATAGGAGCCGACATAAGTCTCTCTTTCATTCTTCAAATGCCTTAAGGCACTTCTCATCAAAAACAAATTTAGCCTCTTTTTCAAGAAGCTTACACATAAGATTTGCAATTTTAGAGAAGTCCTTGATGAATCGGCGGTAGAACCCGACATGACCCAAGAAGCTCCGAACTCCTTTGATAGAAATGGGTGGAGGAAGCTTGGCAATGATATCTACTTTTTCTTTATCAACTTCAATTCCCTTTTCATAAATTTTGTGGCCAAGGACGATCCCTTCCTTCACTATAAAATGACATTTTCTCCAATTTAACACAAGATTCGTAACTTCACACCGCTTGAGCAGTTGACCAAGATGATCAAGATACTCATCAAAAGAGTCACCAACATCAAGAACTCATCCATGAAAACCTCCAATAAATTTCCACCATATCGGAGAAAATAGATCTCATACACATTTGAAATGTAGGCGGAGCATTGCATAGCCCAAACGATATCGGCTAAAAGAAAAAGTCCCGTAAGGACAAGTAAATGTTGTATTTTCTTGGTCTTCTAATGCAATGTTGATTTGGTTGTACATGGAGTAACCATCCAAGAAGCAATAGTAAGACCTTCCCACTAATCGATCAAGAATTTGATCAATAAAAGGAATAGGGAAATGGTCATTGCAAGTAGCGGTGTTGAGTTTTGATAATCCATACATACTCTACTCAATGACGGTTCTCATAGGAACGAGTTCATTCTTATCATTAGGTACAACCGTCATACCGACCTTCTTGGGAACACATTGGACCGAACTCACCCATGGGCTAGCTGTAATAGGGGTAGACAACCCCGACATCCAACCATTTTATGATCTCCTTCTTCACTATGTCTTGCATTGGAGGATTAAATCTTCATTGATGCTACACACTCAGTGAGCTATCTTCTTCAAGTTGGATCTTATGTTTAAAAATACAAGATGGAATCCCCTGAATGTCAGCTATGGTCCACCCTATAGCTCTTCAATATGTTCTCAAGATCTCAAGCAATTTCTTCACTTGGTTTTTACTCAATAAGCAGAAACAATCATGGGAAAATTATTGTTTGGGCCGAGGAACTCATACCTCAAGTGTGATAGAAGTTGCTTGAGTTCAAGTTTTGGTGGCTCAATGATTGATGGCTTAGCCGGAGGAATCGCTCGATTCTCTAGATAAAAAGAAAGTTTCTTTAGGTGGTAGCCATAATATCCCAACTCTTTAAGTGAATTCACAGTCTCGATGTATCCCTCCATATCCTCACCATCAAAATTCACCAAGATGGCCGCTAGTGCTTCCCCAAGATAATTGTCTTGCATTTTAAATTCCAAGGCTTCTTCAACCACATCTACCACATCCATCACCGATATGATTTTATAAGCACTTGGAAATTTCATGCTCTTACTTGCTTGAAAGATCACTTCTTCATCATTAACCTGGAAATTTATCTTATTCTTTTTGGAATCCATAAGAGCCCTTCCGGTGGAAAGGAATGGTCCCCCCAATATAATAGGAATATCCTTATCAATCTTACAATCAAGGATGACAAAATTCACCGGGAGGAGGAACTCACCCATTCTAACATGAACATTACCAATCGATATTTTCACCATTCGATCAACCATTTGTAGTCGCATGCTAGTAGGTCTAGGCATTCCCAATCCCAATTTCTTGTAAATTGCAAGGGGCATTAGGTTTATGGTAGCGTTGTTGTCACAAATAGCTCTTGCAAAATCATATTTCCAGATCGTGCATGGAATGGTTAAAGCACCCGAATCTTATTTCTTTTGGACGGGTGTGGCAGATATAATAGAACTAATGCGATGAGTGACACTCACCATATCATGCTTGATTGACTTATTTTTAGTGATCAAATCCTTCAAATACTTGGAAAAAACTGACATTTCTTGAAAAGCATCAAAGAATTGGTTGTTCATCGATAATTGCTTCAATTGGTCATAAAATCTTTGACACTTGGAATCTTCGGTCTTCTTCAACAACCTTTGAGGGAAGGGAGGTGAAGATTTAAAAAGTTGAGTAAGGGGCCAAAGTGCTCCCAACACCTTACCTTTTCCGGTGTCATTGCTTACCTATTGAGCCTTTGAATTCTCTGGGATATTAACAACTTCAACAATATTGGGAACTTCAACTCGTTCCTCTTCATCAACAATTGGCACTTCAACTTATGCCTCTTCTTCTTTCTCACTCGGACCCTCTTCTACCTCTTTCTCATTTTCATTTTGAAGTAGTTTCACACTTCGCGTTGTGATAGGCATACAATGAGATTAGGAGACTTCTTCGGTACTCTTTAGATTCGGAACCATATTGCTAGGAAGATGCTCCTTTTGTTGAGGGTTTTGTTCTTGAGATAGGTCCCTCATTTGATATTCTAGCTTTTGAATAGATGTGGTATGAAATCCCACTAGCTCGATTAAGTTTTCCATTGAAGAGTCATGCTTCTCTTTATTCGCCAATACTCTCTCAAGCATACTCTCCAACCTAGAATTCACTTGGTCATTAGAAGGACCATCTCTCCATTGTTGAGAATTAGATAATCGGCCCTTTAGTGGAACATAAGGATTTGAACCTTGATTACCGAAGTTGTTTTTGTAATTCCCTTGGTTTGAACTACCATGGTAATTTATCCCATAATAGTTGCCTTGACCTTGCGGTTGAGGTTTCCATTGATTTTGATAACCTAACCCTTGGTAGTTTTGCCTTTGATAACCATCTTAAGAATTATTGACATAGTTCGCATCTTCATATTACATCGGAGGACCCTCTTGATATGGGCCCTTTTGGATTTGGTACATGCCACTAGGTAGTAGAGATGCTTATTATACCGCATTCACCTTCTTCATTTCATTATCCGTTATCTTTTGGGTAAGCAAGCTTAAGTTGGTGCCAATCTTGGCAATTGTTTTATCTCGATCTTAGTTCTCCGTCATTAAAGTGTTCAATAAAGGAGTCCCATAGGTCACACCATCCGAACATCCTGAATGCATG
Source organism: Anisodus acutangulus (assembly GCA_029783415.1). Lineage (NCBI taxonomy): Eukaryota > Viridiplantae > Streptophyta > Magnoliopsida > Solanales > Solanaceae > Anisodus > Anisodus acutangulus. The sequence continues at coordinate 46,092,677 of CM056492.1, forward strand.
CATGATTATGAGTGGCGAGCTTGTCGAGGAGTTGAGTGATTCGATCAAAGGACTTGTCCATGAAACACCTACTTGCCGCATTGTTGGCAACTAATTGAGTCATGGGGTCCAACCCCGTGTAGAACTTCTCTATTAAGATATTCTCCGGAAATCCATGATTTGGGGACCTTGCAAATAGTCACAATATTTTGAAAGAAGATTTTTATAAAGAATTCAGAAGTGGTTTTTATGCCAACTTGTGGTACCACAAGTTGGGAATTTGAAAAATATTTTTGAGAAAAGGTTTTTGATGATTTTCCTTTCTCTAATTTAACAAAATTTTGATAGGGTTTGACCTCTTTTGATCTCTGGATAATTTACTGTTTAGGAATCTGTAGTTGCAGCAATGTCTTCTGTAGTTCTAGGGATTTGACAAGGAGTTGTAAAATATTTTCAGTAGTCGTTTCCTGAGCGGGATCTTCCGGTGTTTTAGGCACAAACTGTGCGATATTTTTGAGTTCTTTTTCTTCTTTCATTACTGCGTCATACCATGTCTTGGGGTTTTCAGCAGGAGTTTGAGCAGGGAGTTTGTCTTTCTCATCCTTGGAGGGTTTTCTATGATTGGAAGCAACAGAACTTGTGGGTTGCTTGGAAGTAATGAAATTTGTTTGTTGTTGAGGTGCAACAACTAATGAATTATTTTCCGCATGAGTGATTTCTTTGTTCATTCATTGAAGTAAGGCTCCACACATTGAATAATTGTTGTATTGTACGGATTCACGCATATCTTTTTGTGATATCTTATCATGGTAGCCCAAGTAGTTGGGCATAGGACAATGATAGGACATTATTGAGTTGTGACCAATATCAAAAAGGTTTTTTCAGAGGATTTTTCTCATGTTTTGAAGGAATTCACGGGTTAAGAAATCTGAAATAGAATTTGTTTCTCCCTAATATATTCAATAGTCATGGATGATGTCATTGATGATGCAAGATATTTTAAAAAATCTTTTTTCAATAGTCACAATATTTTGAAAGAAGGGTTTTATAAATAATCCAGAAGTGGGTTTTATGGCAAATTGTAGTACCGCAAGTTGGGAATTTGAAAGATATTTTTGAGAAAGGGTTTTTGATGATTCTCCTTTCTCTAATTTAACAAAAAAAATGTGAGGGTTTAACCTCTTTTGAACTCTGGATAATTTCCTATTTAGGAATCTGTAGTTGCATCAATGTCTTCTGTAGTTCTGGAGATTTGAGAAGGAGTTGTAAAAGGTTCTCATTAGTCATTTCCTGAGTGGGATCTTCTAGTATTTTAGGCACAGAATGTGTGGTGTTTTTGAGTTCTTTTTCCTCTTTCATTACTGCGTCATACCATGTATTGGGTTTTTCAGCAGGAGGTTTGTCTTTTTCTTTCTTTGAGGGTTTTCTAGGCATTTCTCCTATTTTAGAGGAATTCACGGGTTAAGAAATCTGGAATAGAATTTGGTTCTCCCTTAATATATTAAATATCAAAATAAAAAATGCTAAAAATCGCTTGCCATTGTGCAAAAAATTATTTTAATGCAAGGTTTTGAACATCTTTTTGTAAAACTTCTTTGTCACTTTTGCAATCAATTCTGAGTAAAAAATTTTGATTTAGTAAATCACTTTGAAATTCTTGTATGCATAAAACAACGCTCAAAATTTCTTTTTTAATGGTAGAATAAGTTTTCTGGGTATCATTCCAATGGGCAGAAGCATACTGGACTATACACTCTCTCCCCCCTGATTTTTGCTTCAAGATACCCCCATTTCCTCAGTCAGAGGCGTCTGTCTCTACTATCTTAGGTAGTTGAGGGTATGTTATATGAAGACACGAGATTTCTAGCACTTGCTTTTTAATCTTGTAGAAATAAATAGTATGCTTACTATTCCATGGAGCAGGGTTTTTCTTTAGTCTATCATGGAGTGGTTTTTCAAAACTTTTTAGATACTAGAAAATAAATACAAGAATTGTTTTATGAATTTATAGATGAAAATAGAATAAACATTTTATTCTTCAACTGGTTTGAAATATATTCTTCTCAAAATTTCATAGACTATTCTTTTTCAAAATCAGTAAACTCTATTACAACTAGGATTAAAACACCACAATCAAGTCACAAAATAACAATTTGAACACATGATTGAAATAACAAATGCTAAAAATCGCTTGTCATCATGCAAAAATCTGTTTTGATGCAAGGTTTTGAACATCTTTTTGTAAAACTTTTTTAGAACCTTTGCAATCAATTCTGAGTAAAATTTTTGATTTAGTAAATCACTTTGAAATTTTTGTATGCATAAAACAATCCTTAAAATTTATTTTTAATGGTAGAATACTTTTTATGTGTATCATTCCAATGAGCAGAAGTATATTGGACTATACACTCTTTCCCCCCTGATTTTTGCTCAAGATACTCTCATATCCTAAGTCAAAGGCGTTTGTCTCTACTATCTCAGGTAGCTGATGGTTTGTTATACGAAGACACGGGATTTCTAGCACTTACTTTCTACTCCAAAAAGTATTTGGAATATCAGAACATATCTTGTTTTCAAAAGAATTTTGGAGTTTAGATATATTTTCTTTAACTTTTGGCATCTCTTGTGTATTTAATCTTTTGAAAGAGAAATTATTTCTCAGTTCTTGTAGGTAATATGTTTTTGCATTTATACTATCTTCGCGGATTGAACATGCTCTTATTAGATTAAGATCTCTAGTTTTTTGTTTTGTTATAAAATAAAATTTTAATTTCTTATTATTGAATTTAAAAGATATAAAATCATTATTTACTTTATATGGAGTGATAAGATTTATAAAAGGTATTTCTAGAATGACTGAATTATATATATCTTTTAGTAAGACAAATGACGTTGCTATAGAAACTCCATCATTTATAACTGACGCACTAGTTTTAGATTTAATTTCTAATTTAGAATTATTAGCGGCTGCTAATTTTTCATGAGTTTCTTCCTAGAGATTTTTTGGTACTATACCGGTTTTTATGCAATTCAAATCTGCTCCTGTATCAAAAAGGACAATTGTTTTATATTTAAATTTTTATAAAGAAAAGACAGTTATAAATAAATAAATGCGAGTAAAAACCTTTAGATCCGTATAATCCAATAGAAGTTTTAATTACGGAAGGCTCAGACTTATATTTTTTTAAGCAAAAGAAATTTCATTCATGTCGTGGATGCGACCTAGAGACATCGTCAGTCAATTTAGTCGCCTCGCCAATGCATATTGGTTTCTCATATGTGATTTTATTATAAGTCTCAGCATCGCCCTTTTTTCCGAAGTAAAGCAAATCAAGGGACAACCTTTCCGGAAGGAGCATGGCCTCAAATTAATTATTCACATCGGCCCCAAGTGTAGTATCATGTTCAAATCAGTAGAATTTTCAAAAATATTACAGATGTCTGAAATAGTCTTAAAGCGGCAATTTTCAGCTGAGAAACCAGTGGCAATTGGGCTAAAAAATACAGCAGTGATAAGACATCAAATATGCTCAAAATGCAGCAGTAAAATGTTTCCAAAAAGAGGTGTAAATGGCCAAGATTGCAGCAACTATTTGTGGCAAATGCAGCAGCAGAATAATGGCTCAAAAGTTCAGTAATCAGCCCAAGTATTGCAGCAACTGGCAGTCTCAGAATCATGAGCCAAAAGGAACAAACCCATAACAAGAACTATTTAAAGATGACATGTATCCAGAATCTCTAGGTGCAGCAGGATACCACTACCACTGGTAGCACATCAAAGACATAAAGGGGAAGGTAAACTTAAAGACCAATCACACTAAACCTCAAATTTGAAAGATAAGAAGACAAAGGGGGGCTACCACCATTCATTTTCGATGCCGCAACAAGATTCAAAAGGTTTCTAGAACCTTAGGCATGTCAGGCTATCGAAGAAGGCTAAACCAAACCCGAAGCCTATCTTGGCTTTCAACCAGCATAACAAGATAAATATAAAACCTAACATATATATTCTGAAAGTCTCAAATAAAGACAGGAACAAGACATGAGATGGAAGGAAAGAGTGGAAACACATACCTTTAGACCACTTTTAAACAAGTTAATGCAAACACTCAACTAAACTTTCTCAGGCTCATAATTTAAATCACATAACACCAACGCAATATGACAGATCCTAGTTCATTTCAGCATCAGAAATAACATGTGTTCTCCAGTAAGTATTAGCATATCAAAACAGAGGTAAAACTTCATAAAAATATATAAGCTAATGCAAGTTGACAAACCCAAAGATAAAGACCATTTTTAGGATAATGGCTAGACATCTTATAACCCTTAGCATACAAGGACATCACAGAATAGGAAGAGTTAAGACAAGATCATATGAGTATGGTTCAAAACACATCACTAATGGGTTAATATGACTTATTTAGGCACAACATGAGAGCCTGCTATTTTTTGTATTTGAACAGATTCAAATGACTATTAAACATGTTAACCAAGTGAGATGAATGGATTGGGATAGGGATATTATCAAACAACTATGACTAATTTATGCTATGACAGTTTAGGATAGCAACAATACTTAAACTGATCCTCTTATTTCATCTATCTTGTAAGTTACTAGACATGAGATAAATCAGAACATTGAAAAACTAGGCAAATATTTGAACCAACAATTACCATAGAACATAGATTAGCTAACACAGGCTAAACAATCATCATATTAAGGCATGAACGAACACAGTAATATGAACAAGCGTGACCAACACATGATTAACCAAAATAACACACAAAAATACAGAAAGAAACTAAAGTTAAGAGGAGTTGGAGTTTAAGGACTCGGATTCAGCCCGGCCCGACATGAGAGCAGAAACAGCCAAAAATGTAAAAGGATTTTCTGAGCGAAATCTAAGCCAAATATTGCAGCAACAACTGTCCTTAAAGAAACCCGACCCGAGATGAAAAGAACAAAAAGGCAGATTTTGGATTCAAAATTAGAGATTAAAGAGGAGTATTTGAAGCTTAAAGAGAGGCGGCCAGAAAAAAATCCTCCTTCGAATGGATTCCACATGCATACTTATAGGACGAGTTTAGGGTTTTCTAGGGCTCTTTTAGGCGGGGTTTTTAGCTTCAAATTTGAAATTGGTAAAAAAAAATCGTTCAAAATCCAAACGTTTGGATGAACTTGCAGGCTTCATGTGATTCATAGCACGAAAATGAAGTAGGCAAAGCTCTGTCCATTCGTTGACAAAGCTTGTTCTTGTCTAGAAGAGGAAAGGGAATCGGTTGCTGTGTTTTTTTTTTTGGGATGAAGAAATGTTTTCAAGTTTTATTTTAAGGGTATTAGGTTTTTAGGTTGGGCTGGCTTTAGGAAATAAGGGTATGGGGCGATTTGGGCCGGTTTTTACGTATTGGGTCAGGTCAACTCAAAAAAATGGGTCAACTCTATAAAACCGTCACACAACATGTGACGGTGCAAATACCCATCATATGACTATCATAATTTTATAACAGTTTAAACATCTGTCACACAGATGTCATAAGTGTCTGTTGACCAAGAAGTCAAGGGAAAAACTGTCACACTATGTGAGTGTGACAGTTGAATAAACTGTCACACTTTGACTGTCACCGTAGGTCCTTTTTCTTGTAATGTTTGTTGAACCATATGACTAACCTACTGATTGATTTGTTTGTTACTAATAAATCTGCTAAGGAAATTTGGGACAGTTTGAAAAAAAATATGGTATTGATGATGCAGGGAAGAAGAAGTACGTTGTTAGTCATTAGATTAAGTTCCAAATTGTTGATAATAAACCAATCATGAAACAGGTTCACGAGTATGAGAATTTAACTGTTGATGTTCTTACCGAGGGCATGAAAATGTGTGAGATTTTTCAGGCCAATATTCTGCTTAAAAAATTTCCACCGTATTGAAGTGATTACCATAACCAACTGAAGCATAAGAAAAAGAACTTGACTCTTCAGGAACTAATCAGTCACATGAGCACTGAGGAGGCAAACTGTCTCAAAGATAAGATGGAAGATATTTCCCTAAATTCTTCTAAAGTTAACCTTGTGAAAACTTTCGGTACTGTTCTGAAAGACAGGTTCAAAGGCAAACAGATGACAGTCCTGAAAAAGGGAAATGAAAAGAAGAAGAACCACTTCAACAAGCCAGAAAGCCAAATTCAGAAGTCAAAGGGACCTTGCTTCGTGTGTGGAAAACTTGGTCACCGGGCTGCCCAGTGCTATCAAAGACAAGGGCAACTCTCAAAATCAGGAGGACAAGGTGTTGCCCAAGCTAATCTTGCTACTGGAAATAAAGTGATTGTTGCGGTAGTTGTAGAGGTGAATCTGGTAGTTAACAATGCAGATTGGATGCTGGACACAGGCGCTTCGAGGCATCTCTACGCTAATAAGGAGTTGTTCCATACCTTTGAGGAGTTTACTGATAGAGAGTGTGTCTACATGGGTAACTTCACTACTGGTGGAGTTATGGGTAAAGGAAAAATCCTCCTTAAGTTAACTTCTGAAAAAACTTTAGCCTTGAACAATCTTTTGTATGTACCCTCCCTTTGTAGAAATTTAGTTTCTGGAGCACTTCTCAACAAAGCCGACCTTAAACTTATTTTTGAAGATGATAAAATTTATTAATTCTCGTATAGGAGACTTTATTGGGAAGAGATATCTTAGTGGAGGTTTGTTTGTACTGAACATTGTTCAAAAGACTATCAATAATAAGGTTTTCAGTTCTGCTTATATTATTGAGTTTGTTAATTTACGGCATAGTAGACTAGGTCATGTTAATATTTCTTCTATTAATAGACTTAGAAAAATGAAATTAATTCCTGCGATAAAAGTTGATGAATTTTTAAAGTATTTTGTGTGTGTAGAAGCAAAGTATGCTAAGAAACTATTTAAATTTGTTACTAGTAGAAAAACAGAATTGCTTGAACTAGTACATTCAGACTTAACTGATTTCAAAAACACTGTTAGTAAAGGTGGAAAGAAGTATTACATTACATTTGTTGATGACTTTTCTAGATACACTAAGGTATATCTTCTTAAGTCTAAATATGAGGCTGAAAGCATATTTTTGAAGTTCAAAGCAGAAGTAGAAAATCAACCAGACATGAAAATCAAGAAACTTAGATCTAATAGGGGTGATGAATATAGTACTAATACTCTAGAGGTCTTTTGTGATAAGAATGATATTATACATGAGGTTAGTGCTCCCTATACTCCCCAACAAAATGGTGTAGTTGAACGCCCTTAAGGAAATGATGAACTATATGCTTTTAAGTTCGGGTCTATCTGACAATATATGAGGAAAGCTATTTTGGCTGCATGTTATATTATTAATAGAGTCCCTCATTAGAAGTTAGACAAGACTCCATATGAGTTGTGGAAAGGGTTTTCCCCTAACTTGAAATTACTGAAAGTGTGGGGGTGTTTGGCTAAGGTTGGTATACCTGTTCTTAAAAGGGTAAATGTAGGACATACGACTTTTGACATTGTATTTGTTGGTTATGCTCAAAATAGTGCCTGTTCTTAAAAGGGTAAATGTAGGACATACGACTTTTGACATTGTATTTGTTGGTTATGCTCAAAATAGTGATGCTTATAGATTTATGTCTCTGAATGATTATTCTATTTGTGAATCTAGAGATGCAGAATTTATTGAGCATTTTTTTCCTTTAAAAACAATATGTCTAGTGATATGCAAAATAATGTTTCTACAGTCGTGCCTATTAATTCTCATGTTGTGCTTTCTTCTAATGCTGTTGATAATGAGCATGAAATTGAACTTAGAAGGGTAAAATATGCAGAATTGAGACTAGCTTTGGTCCTGATTTTATTACTGTATTTTTTTATTGAGAATTGTGATATTGATATTTTAAATGATGAATTAATGCCCATTTACTTAATGGAAGAAAATCATAGAACTTATTATGAAGAAATGAGGTCAATAGATGCTATGTTTTGGAAAGAAGTCATTAAAAGTGAATTAGATTCTATAATTTCTAATCATACTTTGGACTTGCATGATTTACCTAAAGGTTCTAAATCCATAAGTAGCAAGTGAATATTTAAGAAGAAATTGAGACATAATGGTACAATTGATAAATATAAGGCTAGACTACTGGTTAGGGATTTTAACCAAAAGAAATGTGTTGATTACTTTGATACTTATTCTCCTGTGACTAAAATAGTGGTCCTTAGAATTCTTATTGCCTTAGCCACTATTCATAGTTTAGTGGTACACCAAATGAATGTCAAAATGGCTTTTCTAAATGGTGATTTAGAGGAAGAGATCTATATGACTCAACCTGAGGGTTTTGTGGTCCCAGGACAGGAAAATAAAGTATGCAAGCTGAGAAAGTTCTTGTATGATTTAAAACAGACACCTAAGCAATGGTATGAAAACTTTAATGACACATTAGTGGATGATGATTTTATTATTAATACTTCATATACCTGTATTTATTCCAAAATGATAGGATCAAGTTGTGTGATCATATGACATGTTAATCTTTGATCCTAATGTGAATGTTGTAAATGAGACTTAGAATTTTTTGTCCCCTAAATTTGAAATCAAAAACCTTGGAGAAGCAGATGTGATTTTAAGAATTAAAATCAAAAGAATTGTTAATGGTTTTTCTTTGTGTCATTCTCATTACATTGAGAAAAGGTTTGATTGCTTTGATGTTGCTCCAGTGACAACCCCTTATAATCATAGCATACACGTGAGAAAGAACAAAGAGTCTAGTGTTTCTCAAATTATGCTAAAATAATTGGGAGTGTAATATTCTCATGAACTATACTCGGACTGATACTGCTTATGTTGTTAGTAGATTGAGTAGATATACACATAGTCCCAGTAGTAAACATTGGACAGCTCTTCATCATTTGTTAAGGTACTTGAGAGGTACTATGGATTGGTGTTTGCATTTTAATAAATTTCCTACTATTTTAGAAGGTTTTTGTGATGCAAATTGGATAACAGACAATGATGAAGTTAGCTCCACCAATGGCTATGTGTTTACTTTAGGTGCAAGTGATATTTCATGAAAGTCTTTCAAACAGGCTTATATAGCACGTTCTACGATGGACTTTGAGTTTATTGCTCTTGAGCTGATAGGGCAAGAAGCTGAGTGGTTGAGAAATCTTTTGGCAGATTTGCCATTGTGGGGAAGACAAGGTTCTCCAGTCTCCTTATACTGTGATTCGCATACAGCAATTGGGATTGCAAATAACAGTGTGTACAATGAAAAATGAGGCATATTCGCATCAGACATGGTATGGTTAAATAGATGTTAAAACATGGTGTTATTTCCTTGGAATATGTAAGGTTCGAAAGAAATGGTGAATCCTTTAACCAAGGGTTTAGCAAGGAAGATGATCCTTGAAACGTTGAGAGGGATGGGGATAAAGCCTATAGATTAAGGTAATATGGTGGATACTCATTTGTCATCAAACGAAGCCATATAGGTTGTCAATATACACTACATTTCATATCCCTATGGCGTGTGGTAGTGTTTATAAGGTTGAGTTTATTTGCTCTTAATGATTCCATAGCCGTAAGGTGGTCTATGTTGAGATAGACTTGATGGAATCACCTACGTGAGTGTAAAGGTGTGGTCGCCTTTTATGAAAGACTTACGCCGTCTTTCTAGAGCTCTCATTATACCCAATGTGTGTGTGCATGACCATAAAATTACTTTGTTAGTATCGCGGAGTTTGCTTAAATTAAAGGATATAGTATGTGTTATGGGGGTCTCAACTTTTGTCCATTCAGTTCAAGAGTACTTAACTTTTTGGATATTAGTTGTTGTCTCACTTCACTACGTGTTAATTCAAATCGAAATATATTAACACTTACGTACATGTTCCTTTCTTTTGCCCAAAAATTCATTTCTATTCTTTACCTTTGCATCAGTGGGGGTTTGTTGGAGTTATTACCATTTTTCATTGTTATCTTATTTCAAGTAATGCAGAGCCAAAGAATTTTTTAGGGTCCCTTTTCATTCTCTCTTTCTTGATTCTTGTGAAAAACACTTTGTACCACATTGGTGGTGGAAATACCCTTCTTCCCTTTTATATTGAAATGTGCTTTATTGGGTTAGTAAATTGGTTAGAACAAGAGAGGGGCCTCGTGCACATGAGAGTTGGACTTCGTTGGCAAAACAAGTCATTTTGCCCCCCCCCCCCCTTCCCCTGCTCGCAAAGTATATGTGAGGCCTATTTCAATTCCGATTTTACAAAATATTATTTGCTATTATTGAGCTTACCCGAAATTGTCCAAATTCATGCTTACCGTATTAAAGTTCGGACGTAGCTCTCATATCCGGATGTAGTTCTCATACCTCTGAAACTAATTATTGTGAATCGGTCAAGACTTATTCTACCGTTATCAATTATCTCAGTACCAGTCAAAGCTCATTACTTCAGAATTAATTGTTGTAATGGTCATTATTCATAAATACTCTGACTTAATGGTGATATTTATTTCTCTGAACATTGGGAGACGTTTCAGATCTCATTCTTTATTCTCTGAACATTAGAGACGTTTTAGATTTCAGCCGTTACTATCGAGACCTTGAAAATTTACCTATATATATCGGTAGAAACTTCAGTTGTTGACACACAGAAAATTATATCTTCTTCTTCAGAGTTATTTTTCCTTCTTTTGTTCCTAGGCAAATTACTTTGTGCAAACTTCATACTTACGAAATCGCTTTCAAGGCAATGGCTTGCCAAGACACAGCTATGATTCGATAAGTTGATTTTACTGTTTCATTTGTTATTTATCAATATTGTCCCGTATTTTACCAACAATAGTTAGCCCTTTTAGGTGTTTGAATAATGCCTAATTGTTCAGGTCCGTTTCTGTTTGTAGCTTTTGTGAACATAGTAGCTAAATAATTCCAATGAGTTATATAAGGTAAATATTGTATAATTGTTCAACCTTAGATAAGGGGTTGTGGAGGACACGGATTATGGTAGTAGGTAGTCGAGTGTAGTCCTACTTACGCTTACAAACTGGTAGTTGTAGTGCTATTATTATAGGCCCGCTTAGCCTATCACACTAGTAAGCGCATTATTGCTTTATAGTATCGTTTGATTTCTATTGCTATGTGTTCTTTAGTGTACTTCGTTTATCCTATTTATCTGCATTAGTTTCTGCTTATTTTCTCAGAATGCGCTAGCATTACTTATTCGCTTTTGATACCAGCATTTTCGTACTGCTTTAAATTTCTTGTCCAGGTCTAACTGTTTCTCTTGCTTTTTTTATGCTTATGCTTTGTCTTGAGCCGAGGGTCTCTCGTAAACAGCGCTCTACCTACCAATGTAGAGGTAAGGTTTGCGTACACTCTATCCTCCCTATACCCACGTTGTGGGATTTCACTAGATATGTTGTTGTATTGTATAATTGTGCAGTTTTCTGTGATTTTCTCCATCCCTCTAGGTAAATAACTCAATATTGGTTCGCAATTGAGAGTATCTTCACCATCTAGAGTAATTATGAGTCAGAGAACTCCGTACATTGATGGATGTTGAGGCCTCACATTGACTATCATGAAGTCTTTTTTTGTAGTTGGTGCAGTCATAAAACTTTTACCAATTCATTCTTTCATGAAATGCTCAAAGTGAAAAGAAGTTCATCAAATTTAATTAAAACATACCCGTGAAAATGAAATGACTTTTCAAATTAACGAGTTTTTATCTCTCAAATGTCCAACTGATTAATTATTATTTTTTATAATATACTCTCTTTTTTGTCAAATAAACTAGTAATCGTTGACGTATTCCTAAATTTTTCTTCAAACCTATATATATATATATATATATATATAAGTGATTAATAAAAGATCACGCAAGTTCTTGAAATGTGACTTCCATATTGAAATTTAAAGATAAATATTACGGACTCAATCAACAGAAATGTTAAATTAAATATTTAAAAAGATCGTGGAGTAAGTGCATTGGACTACTTGAATTAACTAGAGAGAAACGATTTCAAGCAACTTGATTATTATCCTCTTATTATATTCTGTGTTTCATTCCTCCGAACTAAATTCGAAATTATTTTTAGATATTACTTCCACCGTTTTAAAAGATTGTCTTACTTTCTTTATTAGTTTATCTAAAAAAGATTGACATATTTATATAATTTGAAACAATTTAACTTTATTAGATGATTTATAGTCACACAAGTATATAAGACTTGGACCACACCTTTTAAAAGTCTTTCTTTATTTCTTGAATTTCATACCAAGTCAAACTAAGACACTTTTTGGGACGAAGAGAGTATATATGATATCATTTAGTTCAGTTTTTTAAAAAGCTCGCTCTAGGTTTTCATCAGCTTTTAAAAGTTAAATTTATAAATTTGAGATATTCGTATATAATCAAATATAATTTAGTGTTTAAATTTTAAAGATATGTTTCTAAGTAAGGGTATGAAATATTTGTTGTGATCGAAATAACAGGGCGTCATGGGGAAGTTATCAAAACAAACCTTTAATGACGATAACAAAGAGAAATTATAAAAAAAGACTCATACTATAATAAACTGGTTTGGTCAATCGACCTACATATGAAAAAACTAATATAAAGAAAGAATAAAAATTGTTGATGTTGGATGGATGTTGTGACAACATCTTTAAATGCTCAGCACAACATCTTATGAAAATAAAAATGTTGCATGCGATGTTGTGACAACATTCCTGACAACATCTCTGTAACAATTTTGCCTATTCTTCCGGTCAAAACAGGTTGTGTTACTATAAGTAAAAAATGACCTAGGCAAGCTTACAATGATGTTGTGTTTAAAACGTGGTAAAAGAAATAGTCAAAGCTAGGAGAGGAAGCAGCGTGAAGACCAAGTCCAGAACGTTGAGCTTTTTAAGGAGCCAGAACCGGTCCAAGCTGAAGCCTTTTTTTACTCAACCTCCGCAACCAATCAGTGAGGATTTCAAGGGAAGTTCCAAACTATAAATAGAGGGGAGCTTCAGAGTATCGATATCCAGAATTGAACGAGAAGAATTACCAAGAGAGCTCTCGGATATTCACCTTAGAAACTGGATCAACATATTAGCCTAAAGTAGTATAACAACATCTAGTCCCACATTACTATTGATCCCAGATTCTAGATCAAGCTTATATTTCAAGCAATTGTAATGAAGACGTTGTATTTGTCTTTTTAGATCTTTTTAACTTCAGCCTGAAGTCATCTGCGACTTCACTTTTATTTGTAATTTCTTTTTCGCATTTATTGTTCAATCTTGTAAAAAGAAATTCATTTGTAATTGTATATAATTTATACAATTCTTTGGGCATTGACCATCAAGTGATATATTAACATATACCCTTGAAAATATAAATTCTCTTTACTTTTCCGTTGCATTTACTCTATAAAGGTTTATAACTGTTTTATCACAATGTTGCCTCAGATGTTGACACAACATTGAAGGCAACATCCAGAAACTGTTTTAATTGTTCTAGCTGTTACGGTTTTATTCTTACATATTTTTGCTTATCCGTAGCCCCGGACCCAACAAGTGATATCAGAGTCAACACTTGATACAATAAGTGTTTGATTCTGAATATTACGGCTATGGACTCAGCTTGTACAAAACGTTGGTAGACTTTCAATTCTTGACGGAACTAACTATGCCTATTGGAAAATTTGACTACGTTCGCACGTCAAATCCATTGATGTTCGAGCTTGGAAATCAGTTTCCGAAGGCTATGTGATTCCCAAGTACCCAGCAGACGAGGATGGTGATGTACTTACCAAACCCGAATCTGAATGGACCGCGGAAGAGATTAACAGTGCGAGCTTCAATGAAAAGGCCCTAAATGCAATATTTGAATGGGTATATCTCTATATGTTTAAACTCATCCAGAATTGTACTACGGCTAAGGACGCTTTGGAGACCTTACAAACTCATTGTGAAGCTACCTCGAGTGTACGACGTACAAATCTTCGCGTGATTTTGAGCCAATACGAACGCTTAAGGATGGAAGAATCTGAAGACATAAAATCCTATTTTGAAAAGTTAATTGACATTGCTAATCAGTATCAAGTGCTTGGTTCTCCTTTAACCAACACACAACTTATGGATAAAGCTCTCAGATCTCTTTCTGAAAGATTTAATACTAAGATTTGTGCTATTGAAGAGGCCCATAATCTTGCTACTATGGATCTACATGCCTTGATGAGCATCTTTCAAACATATGAGATGAACATGAAGAGCCAAAGAGATCTGTATAAAGACAAGACTTTGGCACTTTAAGGACAAACCTCAAAAACTAAATTGGAAAACGAGGAAGAAAACTTGGAGGAACTGGGAAATGGTGCAATTGTTGCCTTACTTACTAGTTGATTCAATTCGATGGTGAGAAAGATCAACAATGATCACAATAAAGCCAAATACAAACAGCATCAAAAGCCACTCTTCAATAAACAGCCGAATAGGTCACCTTCTGAGCAAAGAAATCACAATCCACTGAGGAAATATAACTCCGACAGTACCAATTTCAATCCCAAACAACTCGAGGGAGTGCAGTGTCATCCATGCTCGGGTTGGGGACACTACGCAAATGAGTGTGCAAATACCCTTAGAAAAATTGGTAAGGTTATGTGGGTAACTCTCAGTGATGATGAGAATGAAGAGGAGGAAGGAGATCAAGAAGAAGAACTATAGGCAATGCGGGCAACCATGTTCGAACACTCACTGTCCGACGATGAAGATGTTGTTGACAATGTTGCGAAAACATCAGGAACAACATCAGACTCAACATCTGGAATATCTTCAACATCAGAGAGGTATGCATACTTTGACTATTCTGATTTAAATTATTTTAGTGGATTTAATTCTTCATCTGAGGCTGTAAATTTGGATCTAGTTGACTCCAAAGACGACGTGATAAAGGAATTACAAATTTTTTGTAAAGCCTTAATCACTGAATCTGAGCAACTAGACTCAAAAGCAAAATTATTGGCTCTTGAGAATAGCAATCTGAAAAGAACAATCAACCGATTAGAGGTGGCACTTAACAAGAAGGACCTAGAGCTTGGTAAGATTCGTGCACGATTGAACGTAGCTGAGACCACCTTTCAAAGGCTCAACATGGAAACCTCCAAACTGGATGAAATATTGAACTTCAATAAACCTACAATGGCTGGGCTTGGGTACCAATCTAATAGCAAAACAAATACTTCCAGAATCCATAGTTAAACTGAGAGGATAAAATTTGTCAAAGAAAATTCGAGTAATTCTCAGATCACTAAGATTGGATTGAAGTTTGTATGTAGCTTCTGTAAAAAGTCAGGACATCTTATGCCATACTGCCACAAACTTCAAAACTATGCACTCAGAATATTGCCTAAAATGTCGTCAGCAATGTTGCCCAACATCACTGACAACATTCAAAGCAACCAGCTTGAAAGAAGAAGGAAGAAAAAGGAATGGGTACCCAAACTGAATCTGAAATGTAATGTGTGCATAACTGCTTTGTGTACTAACATTACAGGTTCTTGGTACTTCGATAGTGGCTGCTCACGTCATATCACAGGTACCAAAAGTCTATTGAAGGAGTATGGAGCATTCAATGGAGGATACGTGACCTTTGGAGGAGGAAGTAAGAGTAAGATAATTAGTAAACGAACTCTTAATGTTCCGGATGTACCAGCCTTGAAAAATGTTCTTCATGTAGAAGGTTTGGTTGCTAATCTTCTTAGCATAAGCCAACTGTGTGATGATAATCTCAAGGTGAAATTCAACAAGCTTGGATGCAAGGTTACAGATTCTGCAGATCAATGTGTCATGTCAGGAACCCGAACTGGAGATAATTGCTATCTAGTCGGTAGACAAGAGTTTGCAACTCCGCAAAGGTAGGTGACTTGACACTTTGGCATCAAAAGTTGGGACATGTCAACTACGGCACTTTGGAGAAGCTGATCTCATTTGAAGCTGTCAGAGGCATTTCTAGACTGGATCCAAAAGATAAAACACTGTACGAAGATTGTTTGAAAGGAAAGCAGACCCGAGTCTCTCATAATGTTGTCCAACATGACGGACAACATTCAGGTATATCTCATTGTTTCCAATTATTGCATATGGATCTTATGGGTCCAATCGAGGTAGATAGCATATGAGGGATGATATATTCTTATGTGATAGTAGATGATTTTTCCAGATTCACTTGGATCTATTTTTTAAAGATAAAATCACAAACCTTTGAGATGTTTAGAACACTTTACTCTAGGATTAACAATCTATTTTGTTCTTCGATTTTCAGAATTAGATCTGATCATGGAAAGGAGTTTGAAAATCAAAGCTTTGCAAAATTTTGTGAAAAGAAAGGCATATTCCATGAATTTTTGGCACCAAAAACACCACAACAAAATGGGGTTGCCGAGAGAAAGAACAGAACTTTACAAGAAATGGCTAGAGTTATGTTAAGTTCTAAGCAATTTTCAAAGAGGTTTTGGGCAGAAGCCTTGAACACGGCATGTCACATAACTAATAGAATCTATTTAAGGTCAGGGACCAAGATGACACCCTATGAACTGTTAAATGGAAAGAAACCTACATTGCGGTACTTTCATGTCTTTGGGTGTGTGTGCTGTATTCTTAATGACAGGGATCAACTGGCTAAATTTGACTCTAAGAGTGACAAGGGAATATTCGTTGGCTACTCTCAGAATAGCCATGCTTACCGAATATACAATCTTCGGACAAAGACCATACAGGAGTCAGTCAATGTTATTTTTGATAACCTGCTGGATATATCTGGTAGATCTTCAGAAAACAACATTGTGGTTGCAGTGGAAGAGGAGCAACCCACTGAAGAAACAGATGTTGTCCCAGATGTTGTCCCGACATCAGAAGAAACATCTGAACCTCAAAGAGAGAACACAGGGGACGAAGTCGAGGAGGAGTCTGCTACTGAACTGAATGATCAAGTGAGAAGAGACCCTCCATCGAGGATTAGAAGGAACCATCCACCCGACCAGGTGATATGGGGAGTTTTTTAGAAGAGGCGTACAAGATGGAAAGAGCCAGTGAAATACCGAGAAATGGTAAGGTATGTGTGCATGTCCACCATATACCAACAGGTAAGTCTTTCTTGTCTTGCATCTACTTTGGAGCCTAAAAATATTGGGGAAGCATTAAAAGATAATTTTTGGATTCAAGCCATGCAAGAGAAGCTTGAACAATTTGCCCGAAATGAGGTTTGGGACTTGGTACCACGACCCAACAACACAAATATTATTGGGACCAAGTGGATATTCAAAAACAAATCAGATGAGTTAGGGAAGATTGTTAGGAACAAAGCTTGACTTGTTGCTCAAGGATATACACAAGTAGAAGGTATCGACTATGACAAGACCTTCGCTCATGTGGCTAGAATTGAGTCAATAAGATTGCTTCTTTCTATTGCTTGCTATCTAAAGATTATCTTGCACCAAATGGACGTTAAATGTGCCTTCCTCAATGGATACTTGGACAAAGAAGTATATGTTGAACAACCAAAGGGATTTGAGGATCCTCACCATCCACATCAAGTGTACAAGCTCAAGAAAGCTTTGTATGGACTAAAACAAGCACCAAGTGCATGGTATGGTCGTCTAACTAACTTCCTTGTTGAGTTTGGTTTTACCCGTGGAGAAGCTAACAGAACATTATTCATTAAAAGACACGATGTAGATGTAATAATAGCTCAAATCTATGTTGATGATATTGTTTTTGGTTAGACTACAGAATCACTCTTGAAGTCGTTTGTCGAAGCAATGTTGACAACATTTGAGATGAGCATGATTGGAGAACTAACATTTTTCTTAGGCTTGCTGATTAAACAGAATGAAGATGGGATCTTTGTATCTCAAAGCAAGTATGCCAAGAATCTTGTTAGGAGATTTTTTCTAGAAAAAATGCTAAACACATGAAGTCTCTAATAGGCTCTATGCAACAGGTATGTAAAGACGATGTTGGATAAGATATTGACCCAACGTTGTACCGATCTATGATAGGTAGCCTTTTATACCTTACTGACAGTCGCCCCGATATCATGTTTAGCGTATGTGTTTGCGCCAGGTTCCAAGCTAGTCCCAAGGTATCTCATCTTAATGATGTGAAACGTATTATTCGATATGTTGCCGGTACAAGTGACTTGGGAATTTGGTACTCCAAAGACACTAATCCTAATCTAATAGGATATAGTGACTCGGATTGGGCTGGTGATGTAGACGATAGTAAAAGCACTAGTGGTGGGTGTTTCTATCTTGGCAATAATCTAGTCTCATGATACAGTCGTAAACAAAATTGTGTATCACTCTCGACTGCCGAATCTGAATATGTGGCAGCTGGAAGTTGTTGTGCTCAACTGATTTGGTTACGACATATGCTAGGTGACTATGGCATATCCAATAACTCCATGATTTTATACTGTGATAATCTGAGTGCTATTAATATTTCCAAAAATCATGTTCAGCATTCATGTACAAAGCACATAGACATAAGACATCATTTTTTAAGAGACTTAGTGGAAAAACAGCTAGTTCAAATCGAACATGTTGATACTCTTTTTCAACTGGCTGACATTTTTACCAAACCTTTAGATTATGAGAGATTTTCTAGCTTGAAAAAATCTCTTGGTCTCTGTTTTCTTTGAAAATAAGACATGCTAGGTAGATGTTGTCCGAAATATTATCCTAACATTCTGGGTAACATTAACTGTTGAGTCAATATACAGGATAAGTGTTGCAGTGATGTTGCATTGTTTTTCAAAAGATTCAAGCATGACTCTAAAAGGACAAGATATGAATGCGATATCGTTCTGGGAGTATCATAAGAAGGTGAAGCCTCTACTAAAAGATTTGGATGTATACAAAAAGAGCAAAGCTCTAAGATTGGTATCGTTCATATTCTATAGGAGTACCACGTGCTTCAAAAATGTTGAAAATTCCTCAATATTTTTTTAATCTGTATGTGTTCAACTAAGTTGATTAAGGACAATGGTAAAATGTTACATTAGTCCAGCGATCAGTCTCATAGGGAACATATACGAAAATATCATCTGCCAAATTAGAAAAACCTTGGAGTCTCATAATGCTTGTTTAACTTTGAAATGTTGCCAACATCATCAACAACATCGTGTTCCAGTACATTGATCAATCTGGTTTATCTTATTTTATTCTTGTTTTTGGTATTTAACGCGTCTCTGTCTTTAACGGAAAATCCAAAATTCTTGAGAACCATTTTTATTTAAATTTTAAATGATGTTATGTGCTGTGTAAATCCTTTATTTTAGGTATGTAAAGAGTTTTTATTCTTCTATACAATCTAAATTTAAGGAAAAGAAGTTTGAGTGTAAGTATATTTTTCCATAATGAAACCTCCCATTTTTGTCTTGGAATTGTCACATCAGCCAATCTATCGAATCATGGCAGCCCAAACACCACCGTCATTTTTCAAAACCCAAAGCTTCTCTAACACGCCCAAATCTTCAAAACCCTCTCCCATGTCCATTTCCCCAAAATTCACAAACACCAAAGATTATTCCCTAATATCGACTAGTCCAGCAAATAGCAACAAGGTTTACTAACATTATACTTCCATCAATGACTTGAAATCGGTCGAGGAGGACTGCACACAGGCTATGATCCTACTTGTTCAAATAAGCCATTACAGGTGAGCTACCCAGGCGATAATGAAAACCTAATCGATGTTGATGCAACATTTGATTTCTCAAACCTTGCCTCAAGACAGTCAAAATCGATATTTCCGACGCGAAGGTCAAAAGGGTTTTCAAAAACCAATTTAGTGACAACCGGTCTGCCAAAAGATCCAGGGAAGAGTCGACTTTCCCTGTTGATACTACCACTAGCAGCGACACTGACACCGATTTCAGTGTGCCCAGTTCTTCCAGAACTCCATCAACTTCCACTCCACAAGCAGAAACTGAGAAGGAAAAAGAAGAAGAAGAGATGTCAGATGACATACCTCTACGGAACTTCATTCCTAAAGGGGTCCGCAGAACATACTGGAATTTTGATAAAAATATTGCCTCAACATCAAAGGCAACAGACGAGAAAATGAACCCAGACTATGTTGCCCCAACATCCGAGGCAACACCTGCAGCCACCTCATCCAAACAAGAAAACACAGAATCTGAAACAGATTCTGAGGTAATTCCCTACTCTTCCATGTTTCAAATGAAATCATGCTCCAGTAACTGGAATTGGTTTAAAAATAGAGGAGTTAGATGGGAGAAGGTGATTGACCTAACTTCATTCTCCACAAATGGTTTAATTGATTTCTTAAGTAGTCGAAATATCTTAAGCTCCGTATCTGGTAAGAATCCTTATTGTGAGAAGGTGATTAGGGTGTTCTATGCTAATCTGACGCTTGCTGTTAAGGACACAACCTCGAAGAAATTTGGGAGAGTGTACATATACAACAAGATATATAATTTTACACATAATATCATCAACTCCACTCTTGGGATAATTGTAACTGAAAGAGAACCTCAACCAAACCCCACTGTGGAGGAACTCAATTCGATGATCAAGTACCTTACGGGGAATTTGATCACTATTTGGGCTCCTCACAGTCCTGTGTCAAAACTCACTGCCTTGTTTGCCACTTTGCACAAACTTGCTATATACAACTGGCTACCCTCCCTCAACGAGATAGTAGTGACCTTTGATCAAGCATCACTGCTTTTCAAGATTGGAAGGAATCGGAAAGTTGACTTAGGAACCCTCATATTCAACCATGTTGCCAACTTGACAGAAAGACAAAGTAACTCTGCCATTCCATACCCCTCCTTGATTTTTCAAATCCTGCTCAACCAAGGTTTTAAGACTCCAAAAGGAGAAAAGCTGAGTCCAGCCTTAGAGGTTTACTCAGTACAGCGAGCAGTTGTGAACAGCAGGGACATGGTTATTGACCTGCCCTGGAAGAAAGGTGAATGAGACACTGACACATCAAAGGATGTTGCCGACATTCCTGGCAACATTGGTCAAGGAAAAGTCCCAATGTCTAAAGACGGGCTTCGACAGCACATTGCTGAGCTGGACAGGCAAATTCAAGACCTAGTTCGAGCCAGGAACTATTATGTGGGCTTACTTTCTTCACAAAAAGGGGAAGATGATGTTGCTGCTGGAAGCAGACAGACAGGGGGAGCTGATGTTGCTGCTGGAAGCAGACAGACAGGGGGAGCTGCTACTGATGATGATGCAGGCTAAGCTATGATGCAGGGGAGAGGAGTTGAGATGATGATTGCTGACTACTTCTGATGCTATGGAGATGAAGATGATGTTGCGCAGAGTGATCGATCACAGAAAGCGGCTGGAAGCTACTGTGACTCAATTACTCTAGTCAAGGATGATCATGCTGATGGAATGGAGTGTTGATTCAATGATGGATGGAGTGCTGATAATCTCTGTTTATTTGAATATTGGATATACTGACATTTGGAAGATTTTTTTTTAGTTTGTAATATTTTACTTTGGGATATTTGGTCTGTTCTTGCAGACATTGTGACTGCTTTCTAAAGCTGTTTATGTATGTTTGCCTGATATGGATTGTTATAAATGGTTACTATAGACTGATTACGTAGTTGTTGTAAGTAAGTCACGACTAATAGAACATAACTCCTATCTAATCAAATCATCGATACAACACTGCTTGGAATTCACTACTGCAGGTTAAGGGGGAGCATAGCACTGATCCTACTGATTCTTGGAATGTAAGGACTACATCGGGAATCAGTATCCTAGTCATTTTCGCTTCGTATGGAGTTTTGTGAAGAAAGACAAAAAGGGGGAGATTGTTGATGTTGGATGGATGTTGTGACAACATCTGTAAATGCTCAGGACAACATCTTATGAAAATAAGAATGTTGCCTGCGATGTTGTGACAACATTCCTGACAACATCTCTGTAATGATTTTGCCTATTCTTCCGGCCAAAACAGGTTGTGTTACTATGAGTACAAAATGATTTAAGCAAGCTTACAATGATGATGTGTTTAAAACGTGGTAAAAGAAACAGTCAAAGCTTGGAGAGGAAGCAGCGTGAAGACCAAGTCCAGAACATTGAGTTTTTTAAGGAGCAAGAACCGATCCAAGCTGAATCCTTCTTTTACTCAACCTCCGCAACCAATCAGTGAGGATTTCAAGGGAAGTTCCACACTATAAATAGAGGGGAGCTTCATAGTATCGATATCCAGAATTAAACTAGAAGAATTACCAAGAGAACTCTCGGATATTCACCTTAGAAACTGGATCAACACACTTAGCCTAAAGTAGTATAACAACATCTAGTCCCACATTAGTATTGCTGCCCAGATTCTAGATCAAGCTTATATTTCAAGCAATTGTAATGAAGATGTTGTATTTGTCTTTTTAGATCTTTTTAACTTTAGGCTGAAGTCATCTGTGACTTCACTTTTGTTTGTAATTTCTTTTTCGCATTTATTGTTCAATCTTGTAAAAAGAAATTCATTTGTAATTGTATATAATTTATACAATTCTTTGGTCATTGACCATCAATGGATATATTAATATATACCCTTGAAAATATAAATCTTGTGTCTCTTTACTTTTCCGCTGCATTTACTCTATAAAGGTTTATAACTGTTTTATCACAATGTTGCCTCAAATGGTGACACAACATTGAAGGCAACATCCAGAAACTGTTTTAATTATTCTAGCTGTTACGGTTTTATTCTTACATATTTTTGCTTATCCGTAGCCCCGGACCCAACAAAAACTATTGAGAGAATAATCTCCATCTAAACAAAACTCTTTAATGACTACATTGTGGATGCTATTGTGTTATGTATGAGAAGAAATTATGGTCTTGTATTTATAGAAGTGTGAAACTTCTTCTCCAAGAAAATGATAAATATGGTAGATTACTTTTCTACAAAGATTACATTTTCCATCAAGAAATCATTTTTGAAGTAAAACATAATTATGGTAAAATTCAAATAAGGTAGAAAATTCAGGGCAAACCGTTATAAATCTCCTCTGGGCCTGAACTTGGCAAAATGATCTTGATTCTTCTTCTTCACATATTTTCACAATTGTTGTTTGTCATTGTTAAAAATAAGGTTAAAAATATTATGGATTAAAAATTAGTTTTAAAATATTTTGCTTTATTTTTAAAGATGCAGCAACATGAATATTGAAAATATGGTTGAAAAATCATCTCTGAATAAAATTTTCATTATCGTGAAATTGGTTGCTCTTGATTTGAAACCTCCTTGAACATGTCCTGAACTTCGCCGAATCATTGAAAGAACCATTGGCTCCAATACCACTTGTTGGGATCGAAATAACAGGGTGCCATGCGGAAGCTATTAAAACAAACCTTGAATGAAGATAACAAAGAAAATTATAAAAAGGACTCATACTATATTAAACTGATTTGGTCAATCGACCTACACATGAAAAAACTAATATAAAGAAAGCATAAAAGCTATTGAGAGAATGATATCTCTCTAAACAAGATTTTTTAATGACTATATTGTGGATGCTATTGTATTATGTATGAGAAGAAAGGACGATCTTGTAGTTATAGAAGTGTGAAACTTCTTCTCCAAGAAAAGGATAAATATGATAGAGTACTTTTCTAGAAAGAATACATTTTCGATCAAACAATTCTTTTTGAAGTAAAACACAATTATGGAAAATTCAAATAAGGTAGAAATTCAGGACAAACCCTAACAATGTTTTGATCCAAAATATAAGATTTGACTGTGGTAAAGTAAAAAAGAAAATCTCAAATTATGCGTTTGAAATCCCACATTAGATTATCCGTACGTTCATCTAATATGGTGAAATATTGATTATCATATAACACCAAAGAATATTTTGGGGCTCAAATTATTCACACGTCTATGATTTTAACTTAAACTCAATGTTTTAAAATATAAAATTGTGTGACTCGCTTCGATTGAGAACCTTTAAACTTCTCGAGGTAATTATGGAGAACTAAAGTTACATGAGACTAGCATCTACATGTAATTTTTCGACCTGTGTAAATTTTAAATCTCCATTTCTTCGCTCATACACTCCAAGAACTGTCTGTGCCATTTATGAATTTATAGTCCTTCCAATAGGTTCCAAGAATGGTTATATAATGTATCATTCTAATTTGAAATTTGGTGATACAGAATGTTATTTTGTGTATATCTATCATCGTGCCTTGATTATTTAATCATCCAATTTACTTCTAAAGTATTATAATTTTAGTCATAATTTTCATACTTTTCATATTTTAATATAATTTAAAATATATTCAAGTTTTAAATTGTAAAAAATTAAAAGTTTGTAGGATATACACCTTGCCAATTATCATTATAAATAGAAGTGTTAAGCTTAGGTTCAACCCAACTACTTCATGTCAAATGTATAAATCAAGAACTTTCGAAAGGAGTTTCATGATCACTTAGGTTTATAATTATTGAGGTTGTAGCTTGGATGGTTCTTTCTTGCTAGTTGATATATTTGTGGTTCTCGATTTGCCTGCATGCCTTTTGTTACTTCTTATAGAGTGGAATCACTATACAATGGTGCTGGCTTGAACATTCATGAGAAATGAGAGAGTTAGTCCCTGGGCACAGCTGGATGACAAAGGAGAAGAACTTAAAAATCTAGCTTGAGGCATGCAGCGTGGGTTTGAACTCTGGTGGGAGCAATTTGTTCTCTTCTGGGTAGTACTTTGTAGGTGATATTAGTTGCTCTGTTCTCAAACTCTGGTCATTTAGGCACATCCCGTAATTTACTGGTAAGTGTTGAAGGATCGAGATTACTATCTCCACGAATAATCTGGAATAAGGTGTGAAGGTGGATATCAAAAAAATGAGAGTGTTATGCTCTAACCACCACTATCATTATTATATTATTTCTGACTCATTACAGGCAACATTAATGGCAGAGGCATGTATGCGAAATTGCTGCAGGTGATACATCACACATCAAAAAGAGATTATGTCTAGCGCCCAAATTTAGTACTTTCGTATCAAAAAGATTGTCTTAATTTAACTTAATATGAATTTTAAAAAATAAAAGAAGACTTTTAAAATGTGTGATTTAAAATAAGTCTTAGATATTTGTGTGGCTGTAAATCATCCATAAAATTAAATTATTTCTAAATATAATATGTACACTTTTTGGACAAACTAATAAAAAAGACAATCTTTTTGGGACTGAGGAAGTAGTTAGAAACCTAAATCATGAAACTCTTAATGATTGTTTACAAAATCATATATAGATCAGTTGGATTCTCCAATTTCAGATATCCATGATAGCTAAGCTGGCTTTACAGATAACAGTATATCCATGATTAGAGAAGGTAGAGTTCTTTTGGGGGTCTAGTTTCTTTCCTAAATTGTTCATTATTGTTGTTTTGATGATTTTTCTACATAATTACATGCATTTTTCTTCCTTTTAAGTTTGTCTTTTTCTCAGTTATATTCCTGTTGGGCAATAAAAGTTCGACAATTTAGCATTTTTCGCTTGATTTATGTTTACTTAATAATGTATGAATTCAAATAATCATTTTTTTTCTCTAAATAGGTCTTATTCATCAAGAAAACTCATACATGTCTTAAGATTATCAAGATGTCATTTACTTAAAAAAAATGAAGATAATCTTCGAACACTAATCTATCCCTTACCATTATACAATTACCATCATTCATCTTCACAATACAACCATTCCACCACTGGCATTCAGCACACAACTATCAACCTCCTCTACCACTAGCATTTACCTCATAACCTCCATCGTCACTACCAACGTCTATCTTTGCCACTAGATAGACATTTTTATGTTTTTCTCCTTTTCCATCCTATTAAATTGTGAGGGGGCTTTTAGATAAATATGGTCCAGAAGGTGTCGCAATTCAAAATCTAAAGCCGTGATGACACCTATTTCCAATCTAATAGGTAAGCCAAAAGATAACAGCGGACTCATTTAATTTAAATAAGAGAAAAATAAAATAAAAAACACAAAATATTCATAACCAAGTCTATATAAAATTTAAATGCGGAAACACCCACTATACCATCCAAGACTAGTGTCATGTATACAAGAGCTATTAAGAACACTAATACAAGTCTGAATCGACTAAATTCACTGTCTATAATGTAAAAGAAACATAAATAAATAAATGTAGAAAGGGATTGGTGCTTCAGATCATCCAGACAGCTCACCATAGATCTACTAAATCAGCACCCTCGGACTCGGACCACTCCGCGAGACCCACTCATATTCATAACAAAATATGCACCACAAAGAGTGCAGCAAGTGCAGTATGAGTATGGAATCATATGTACCCAATATATCTCAGAGACCGACAATAAAGAAGTAGTGACATGATTTTATGAGAAAATCTTCTTTCAACTTTACAAGTCTACATTACACTCAATAGTCAAGTTCTCACCGTATAAAGGATAATCAATTGTCAAGGAAGGTCAAATAATCAAATAAGCACATAATCAGATAAGAATGAAAGATGCAATGCAACTCAATATAGTGAGATGCATCAGTACTCAATCCTCTCCACTACCTATATATACACGACACTTCTCATAAATCTGAGAGTTCATGACCGATGGGGGATTCGCAAGGTCCATATACTCGTTGCAGCGTGAAACCCGATTCATATACATGTTGCGACATGCAACCCAATTCATATACCTATTGCGGTGTGCAACCCAATCCAAATACTCATTGCGAGGGGGTAACCCGATCCAAATACATGTTGCAGCGTGCAATCCAATTCAAATACCTCAATACTATCAAAATAAATGGACAAGAGAAAATATATAAATGAATGTCCATGCCAAGTATTCATATCCTCAAAATATATTAAATGACTCAACTAATCCAAATACACAAATATACGGGTTCAATGAAATGATATGAGCACAAATAAGAAACCAAGTCAACAATTCATTAGTTAATGCTCATATGATTTGACATTCTCGGATTACAATCCGTAACTACATAGTCATATACTTTCTTATTCATAACATCGGTACTCGTACCAACGCTCATCACACCACATGTTCACGACCCTCCTCTTTCGTCTTACCCATTATTATTTTTATATTTACTTTTTACTTAGAAAAAATATTCCTCGGTGACTTCTAGAAAGTCAACATACCTCGAATGTCGAGCAAACGTGTCCTGAACCTCAAGATTTTTCTTTTTCTTTCGGTAGTGTCTCTGAACGCTCACAATCTCGATCTAAGCAAAGCTTAAGTCTTCCGAAAGCTCTACCGCCTTTGAATTCATTAAACGAGTTCAATCTAGTCAAAATAATACTCTGCAAGGTTAAACAAGTCCAATGATACACATATTGCTATACTTTAATTCAGAACTCAAAAAGCGAACCCAAAAAGGTAACCTTGAGCCCCCAAGTGTAAAACTTAAATTTTATTAGAAAATCAATTTACCCATAACTTATATACCTTAGATATAGAAAATCACCCGATTTCATCGATGAATCAATCTCCAAACCAAGATTTCCCATTCTCTTATCCTTAGAGCTCAAAACCTCAATTTTCTCCGATCAAATCATGAAATAAATGCTAATAAACTAAAGTAATCATGGAGACTCATAGAAAAGGATTATAATCTTACCCTCTTCAAAAATGCCACAAAAATCACTAAAATCAGAGGTCTAGAACTCAAGATATGATGAAAATATCAAATGAACAAAGTCTGAAATTTTGTAACGGTGATTTCTGCTTCCGCGGCCCAAAACTCCGCTTCTGCAGACTTCCACGTGAAATTTCCACTTCTGCAGACTTCCATGTGGCATTTCCGCTTCTGCAACCCTTTTTCCACTTCTGCGATCACCCCAAACACAACAATTTTCTCGGACACTAAAATGACCATAAGTACCTCATACGGCCTCGAAATTCGATGATTCTATTTGCTATGGTTTCATAATAGCGACGCATATCTAATGGTTCAATCAAAACATAATTTAGAGCTCATTTTCTCAATGTGATATCGTTTATTCTCAAAGAAATAACGTTGAAACATCAAATACGAGTGTCACAACACCAAATCTATTTGAAACTCATCAGAATCTAACACAAACTTGTGGACAAGTCCAAAATCATCATACTAACCTACTCAAATGCCAAAAAAACGATTCGAGATCGATTAGTATAGTTTCACATAAAGGCTAAACCAAAATTCTAAATTAACTAGTTTCTCCTCCAAGTACCCAAATCATTCCCGAACCCCTCGGGATTCGTCCCAACCATCAAACTATGTCATAAATTATGTTACAGACCTCATGGAACAGACAAAAGTTCGATTTGACTTTGTTAACCTCTGGTGTTGACTTTGGTCAAACTTTCTCATTTTCTTAACTTAAGAAATTCTAGTTTTGCTAATTTCTCTCTGATACTCATCCGATTGTCTCAGGAATGGCGTCACTCATTCCTGCAAGTCAAGAATATCATTTTAAAGCTACGAGAAAGATATTTTAGAGAAAAAGGATTCAAAAGTTCAAATCAGCCTAGTGGATCGTTACAGGAGGAATTTGTGGTACACCCATTATTGAATTCTAAAGTTATTTGTGGATGAAACTCCTGAATGACGTCGATAATTTGTCTACATTTTCAATTGGTATAGAATGAAAATATGGACATTGCTCTCCTAGATTTTATCATTATTCGCAAGGCGTTGAATGATAATTGTATTAAGTTTGAGCGTGCGGGGAGTGTTAAGAGTCTCACATCGGATATGGAATGAAAACATGAATTCCTTATATAGACTTGGACAATCATCACCCTACGAGCTAGCTTGTAGTTTAACATGTGGATCTGCTTTGAAGCTTTGGTTTTACTTTTGTAAATGTACAGATTGATCAAGGTACTGACATGTATTATCTGCACTAATATGAAAAATATTTTCTGCACTGATACGGCAATTTTTAAACTGATATACGTAAAAAACTAGATTTAATATATGCTCTTTAAGTTTTTGTTTTGTCTTGGTTCTGAAATTGAATTTCCATTTTTTCTTTAGAGTACATGTTTATTAACTTTTGTTTCTATTGTTGTAGGTTGCAATGTTGTGTTTTTGGTTAATGTGCTGTCCCGAAACAAATTATGCTAAATTTACCGTGCAAAGCACGGGCATCTCACATCTAGCTGAGTAAAGTTTTAGGCCTAACCATTAACTTTTTGCACTTTCTTTTCTTTCTATGGTTGTATCTCCTTTCTAAAAATGTCAATTTTGCTTCTGCTTTATCACTGACGTTGTTTCTGAACAGGTACTAGTAGAATTCATTGAATTAGAATTTAAAACCAAGAAAGATGTATAAAACTTTGAGGAAAATTTGAGTTATCCAAATCCAAGAACCATTAACGAATCACAAAACATGTCTGGCTATTCTCATCACGCTCTCCCTGAAAATTTGAAAAAAGAAGGCCAAAAAAGACTGGGAACGAATAGAAGACAATATTGAAAGGAAGAACAATGATTCTAACATGTTGTTCTAGCATAACTCCATATATAACAAGCCAACCAACCAAATTGCACAAAATTCTATCTCATCCAACTTTTCAAGACGCTGTCACATTGAACCAGTCTCAATAAGAAGCTACTGTTGCTTGCACTCTGGTGGCCTCTCACCAGACTGACCATCTCCTGCGGGTGCTCTTCCGCTCCTCTGTGATGGAATGTCAACAATTAGGTACTATTAAGGTATGCATTCTTAATTGAAATTCAGAAACAAACATGAGAACATACCTTGCGGACAGGAGATGACTGTAGTGACGTTTCAAACAATGGGGGAAAGGAGTTAGCTTTCCTAGTCATTTCATCTCCAAAACATAAATTTAGTTGCTAAAAATTGAAGCGGGAAAAGTGAAACTAAGTACCTTCTTGGTCTTGGCATCATCTTCTTCATCCTCCTCGTCCTCATCATCTTCTTCATCCTCCTCATCTTCGTCCTCTTCATCATCTTCGTCCTCATCATCTTCCAAGTCAGCATAATCATCCTCAGCAGCTTCCCCAGTGAACCATGAAACCGCATGTGGAACGATTTTATCTCGAATTGTAGACCTTCATAGACAATCAGGAGCAAAACGAAGATCATCAGCACCTTCTTCTTTCGGTCATGATGTATGCTTGTGTAAATTGACATCAGATAGACTTACCCAACATCATAGTCTTGTTCCATCAAATTCTGAAGTTCTTCAGCCTGTCAATAAGTAAAAGGATATTGTTATATAGATCAATTGAAAAACAAAGGAGAAACAGTACAAAGAAAATAAAGTACTTACAGCATCTTCATCAAAATCCTCTTCATCCTCTGGCACATGAGGTGGACTAAAGAAGTTGAAGAAACTTTCACATTGTTCTGTTTTAGTGATAGGTTTGGCATTCTTTGACCCCTTCTTTGGCTTCTTTTTAAGAATCTTCTGTGTCAAGCATTTTCCTGGATACCATTCTATCTCAGTCCTATAGATTGTGGAGCAAACATGAGAACTGGTGGGGAAAATAATTATGTCAAATCAATAAAAAAAAACTTTGGTTGCAGATAATGACGTTGTGGCATACCCTAATGCCTTTTCCAGAATTGGTTCATCTTCATCAATCATGTGATATGTTTTAGTCAGCACAGTGTTTTTGAAGTGAGGATTGGTCTCAAAGAAAAATTCAAGCTTGAAACCCTTTGGATCATCAATCTTGGACCACTTTATATCCCTGAGGAATTTGAGAGCTTCTTCATCTCGCTCAGTAATCTGCATTTACAGAACAGACCAGACTGACAGAAGTGAACTAACAATTAACGGAACTGTTGTAGTAACTACAGTAAAGCACCTAACAAACAATTACCTCCTCAGCTAGCACTTCATTATTCTTCATAGCAGTGAGCCAAAAATCAGGGACTCCTTTCTCTATTAAAAGCCAACTGCATTAATATTGTGACCATACCAAAGTAACAATCAACTCAAAATTGATAGTTAACATACCCACTGCATCTTTATCCACTTGGTGGTCTGCTGCTGTAGCCTCAGTTGTTGCGCCTTCGACTTCAACAACCCCATTCACAATTTCATATCTCTGCAAATGTGTATTTAACAACATTAGTTATACATCACCGTGCTACAGAATCAATGCATATGTTGTACTAGTGCTAAATGTATAGCCTGTGTCACAGACCTTTGTGTAAAGTGGTTGATATAACTTCTGATATTTGGCTTCAAGTGCAGCTCTCTCTTCAAAAAAATTTGCTTCCAAGTCGTCATGTTGAGTCTGCACAATTAAAAAAGAGGAAGAACTCACACTCAGGGTCACAAATATAGTTTGAGCATCAAGGAGATTGCTTCCATAAATAACAGGCAACATAAAATGCAGTGTATCCACATTCAGTTTTAAGTTGAACATAACTTGGAAACTAATGCACAATACACGGTAAACTAAGGAGATACTAAAGTACATGTTATGACTAATCCAAGTGTTCAGTATTATCCACATTGTAGTCAAATATTCCTCTATAAGAGGTTAGTAATACAGTCATATTTTAAGAGAAGGCTACAAAGTTTACTTTAAATCCAACAGTAGTATTAGAAACCATCAACCTTGGATAACCACTTGACAATAAGATGCAAAATTTGTGGTTCAATCTATGTAACTCAAAGAACAAAACACAAACATTTTTTTTTATGAAGGGAAAACAAAAAACAAACATTTGGTATGACATCAGAAACAAAACTAGTCAATGAAAGATAGCAGAGCAAGAATCTAACTAAGAAATCCAAGTCCTTCCAAGTTTTATTAAATTCTTCATGATTATTCAGGTGTTTTGACTTGATACAACGTTTCGTGGATGCTTGTTCAAATAAACAAGCTCTCAAGCTGTATCATGCACCACATATGACACTCAAAATGTCAAAGAGTAAATAAGTTCTACAGAAACCAAGTGTAGATCTTTTCTTTCCAGTAAATCCCTCAATTACAATGGTTTTTGAACTAGGGTTATAACCAGGAGCGCTACGTTGCATGAAGGATCGGAAAATCATTGTGCACAAAAATAGAAAAGCTATTTTTTGTTAAATCCCATTGACATAAGGGAAACTTCTGGTGTCATGGTAAAATTGGTTTCTGTTGCTCTAGATTGCAGGTTTGAAACCTAGATGTGACATTCGTACATATTTTCGAGTCCCCGTGATAAATTTTCTGTTTCCGCCACCGGCCACAAACAATTTGCAACATAATTAATGCTCTCCATCAAGTAAACTAAATCCCCATTGCCTTCTAGGTTCTGACATTATATATATATCATGATTGGCAAGAGATAACAATGCATGCTTAGAGAACTCAATAACAAATATAGGATGATTTGCTAGAAACAGTTAAGTGCTATAAAAGAAAAAAAATTGAACAGCAATTGGTATAAGATGCACATGCCTGAATCTCCCTCAGAACCTCAACACGTTTTCTCACATTGGGCGACAAATTTTCAAGCACATCTGTGTGCTTCCCAGTAAGATCCTGAAGTTTATTCTGCAAAAACAAACCGCATAATCAGCCAAAATTCATCAACTTACAACACAAATGACACATAAAACATATTAAAAAGACTCACTTTGAGTACATTGACAAGGTCTGCTCGGTCCCCGGCATTCAAAGCTACACAAGATTTTAATTAGAGATATTAAACCCAAACCCCATATACCAAGAACAATAATAACAAAAAAGAACTAGGGACTGATTAGACCCCATAAAAAATTGCGCTCACATAAACCGTGATTAATAGTACGTGAGCATACTCATAGCCAACCCTAAATAGCTTGGGATTGAGGGGGTGTTCGGTGTGGAGGAAAAACGTTCTCAAATTTTACCTTTGGTTGATCAAAATTTTTGGAAAGAATTTTTTCTAGGAAAGCAAATTCCTTAAAAATGAGAAAAATAACTTCTCTGGTAGGGCAAACAAGTTACACCAAGGGCATTCCACATTGATTATATCCTCCCTGCCCACCAGCACACCTTATACCCATCCCCACACCCCACCAACTCTACCCCGGCGCCCACCACCCCCACACCCCTACCCCTACCCCCTACCCCTACCCCCCTTACCACCACCTCACACCCCCACCTCCACCCCTACATAGTATTTGTCTAGATTATATACAAGTGATATTTAAGATAACATTTTTTGCTTACGTACGGAACACAAGAAAATAAGTAAGAAACATCGTACCAAACACACCGTGAATAACACAGACCCACATAGAGGCGCAACAGTAAGGTTGCTCCTTCCTGGGTGTAAACAGCCTCTTTTACAGAAATGTAAGGGGAAAGCGGAGCGCAACATATGTTCATACAACCGAGACAGATAACTCACATAGAAATTAGAGCTTTTACAGAGAGCCATATACATCTAAATAAGTATATACACACATAGAAATAAGGATAATAAAGGGGGGTGGGTTTACCAGCACTGAGATCGGCAACACTGAAGTTGTCCTTTGCGTTGCTCATTATGGGCAAAAGTGGAAGACTGAAGCAATAAAGAAAGAGAGAAATGGTTAAGCAAAGCGCCTCAATGTGAGCTCTTCCCCGCTCTCTTTCTCTCTCTCTCTCTCTCTCTATCAGAAATGGCTAACCTAGCTGATCGGCTGATTTTTTTTATAGGTAAGGCCGTGTTTGGACTCCTAGGTATTTTCCGAGGAATTATTCTTTTTCCATTCCCCCCTTCATTTCTGTTTTTCCAAAATACTCCTCAACTATTCGAAATAAATCAAATTTACCCTTATATTTTTTGTTAAAACATTTCCTCACCGTTATGCTATTTATTTAAAAATATCCTTCCATTCTCCAAAACAAGGAGAAGTGAGACAATTTTTCCCTTGAACTATTCAAAATGAGACAATTTTTCTCTCCATTACCGTTCGAGACAGTGTTTATTAATTGTAAAGACCTGAACACAAATTTATATTGAAGATTATGAGATTACTTTTGACTATTTTAAACGGCAATTTTTATACAATATCAATTTTATGCAATATAAAGTTCAATTATCCGCATTAATTTTTCAAGTAAATATTTATTCTACTATTTCTTTTCAAAACTATTATATCAGCCTTCGGCTAAAACTTTAGATGAATTAAAGTTACAATAAGTAATATAGTGTACAAATATATCATTGAATTTGATTTCTTTTATCATATCATTCTTAGAGTTGGTAAAAAAATTCACTTATTAATGCAAAAAATTAAAGTTATATAAGAAAAGGTACATCATACACGATATCATGTTTAGAAACAATAACTCGTACCTAATGCGTAAGGAATCAGAAAAAAAATTAAATGTCATTATTTTTTATTTGTGTGAAATTGTAAGTGTTTATACTACTTATTTTCTTATGTTGTTATTAGATTTCTCATACATCCAACTCCTTTCCCCATTCCTCAGCCCCACCCCCACCCCCCAAACAAAATTAAAAGAATAAGGGAAAAATTGCCCCATTTCAAATAGTCCAAGGGTAAACTTGACTAATTTTTTCTTGTTTTGAACAACCGTTAGTATGAAGAGAATTTTTAAGATATTTGGCAAGTTGGAGGGCATTATTTGAGCCAAAAACATATTGACGAGAGTAGTTTTGAGTCAACAGCGTAACAAAGATAAATTTAACTCATTTCAAATAGTTCGGTGGTATTTTTGGCCTTTTTTCCTTTCTTTATTACAGTTTTGGACAAGTGTGAAAAGAAAAAAAAATGATGGTGAAGGTTTAATTTAACTCAATGAGTGTAATGTCCTTGAGATTTACATAACTTTTTCTAGGGAAAGGGGTTAAATACCCTTGAGCTATGGGTGGCCAACAGGCCGGGTCGGCTCGGTCCCACCTCAATTTCGCCCCGACCCCGCTATTATAAAAAAAATCTGTATCGGGACTCAAATCGGAATGGAATATGGGCTCGTCCCGCTCGGACCCGGCCCACCCCAGTCCCGCCAGCCCCGCCCCGATTCCGGTCCCTCCCGACCCATCCCCTTTGCACAAAAAGTCATTGCACCAACGACCATTTTATATTTTGGTCGTTGTGCAACGGCCATTTTTGGCCTCCCCCAACCCCTATACCCCCTTAATATTTATTTTTAATCCCTGAGTTATTATATTTACACTTTAATCCAATTTTCCAACTATAAATACCTCATTTTCTCTTCATCTTTTTCACAAATCTTCCTACAATCTCTCAATCTATCTCTCTACAAGTCTACATTGTCTACTAAATATTCAATTTTATTTATTCATTTGGGAGTGAAGTTGGCAACTAGCTTGAGGATCATCTATTGAGCAAAGTTTCAATTTTCAACCCCTCGATTACACGTCGACGTTACGTTGGTGTTTGGTACATTCGTTCCTTCATTAAATTATTATTGTTTCTTTATTTTAATTAGCGCACTTAATTTCATTATCTTTAAGTTAACTATTTCTTAGCATAATTAAAATGGAAAGACTTAAAGGTATATTTACGGGTAAGGGTAAGGCTTCCTCTAGCAGGGGTAACAAGGGAAGGGGTACTTCTTCTAGTCATTCTATTCCTAGACATGATGATTTTGTTTATACTGAACATTTTTCTACAATACCATTAGATTTAGATGAGGAGCTATTTGTTGGAACTCAACAAGACTTTAATTTAGAAGATAATATAGATGACACACCACTTGATCTAAATGACACACAGACTATTCTAGATAACACACCCGCTAGTGCACCTCCAACTGGAACGCCTCATATTCCCCCAAGTATGAGACAAGGCCCACCACAACGAAAATTAAAATCAGATGCATGAATATTTTTTGATAGGGACGTAGAGCATCAAGTGTTTAGATGTCAAATTTGTAAAAATATTTTTAAATTTAAAATGGGAAAAGGTCAAGGTGGTACGGGAGGTTTATTGAGACACATAAAAAAATTTCACCCAGCTAGGTGGAATCAACACCTGACTGAAAATCGGATGCGTCAATGCCCTCTGAGTCAGGACAAGGTTCACATACTATCCCAGACCAAGTACAGGGTCAAATTAACCCCACAACGGGGGAAATTGTAGGCCCTAAATATGATAAACATAGAGATAGGAAAGCAATAGCAAAATTAGTTGATGTGGAGGGTTTGCCTTTTTCATTTCCTTCCTCTCGTGGTTTTATTCATTACATTAGAGAAATATATAATCCTACTTTTAACGATTTTCCTAGATCAACTGTTAAGAGAGATGTATTTAAATTTGCACATGAATATCAACAGTATTTACGTTATTCCTTATATCATTTTCCTGGTAAAGTATCTATCACGTCTGATATAGGTTGTAGTACTAACAGCCATGATTATTTAATGGTAACATGTCATTGGATAAATTATAAATGATCTATGCAAAAACGTATTTTTATATAGATGATAGGCACACTGGTACTTTTATTTCAGAAAATATTTATCAAGTTTATGATTATTACGGAATAACTGATAAAATTATGACTATTACCTTAGATAACGCTTCTTCTAATAATTATGCTATTAGAATTTTAAAAGATGGTTTAACTCCATCTTTTTCAAATCATTTTCATATAAAATGTGGGTGTCATATATATAACTTAGTAGTAAAGGATGGTCTATCACTTTTTGAAGACATTCTTAGTAAAATACAATTTGCTATAAATTTTATTTTTAAAAGTAATAGAATACAACGAAAAAAGATTATAAAAAAATTTGTCACGATTGTCAACTACCTTATAGAAAAATTCCCGAAGAAGTACCCACTAGGTGGAATTCTTTATACGAGCAACTACTTGTTGCTTATGACTATAGAAGACCTATACCTTTATTTTTTAACGCCCATAATTGAAATTCAACTGATATGGTTGTAGATAGTGATTGGGAAAAAAATTCAGAACTTATTGTATTTCTAGAAAAAAAAATTAAAGCAACAAAAGAATTTTTCGGTATATACTATCCCACTATTTCAACTATGTTGTTTTATATAGCTCTAATATTTTTACTGCTTAGTAAATATATGAAAAAACCAGCTTATAAGGCAGCTATTAAAAAAATGTTTATCAAAATAAAAAAAAAATTTATTCTTATTCCCACTATTTTTATTATTGGTGTTGTATTAAATCCGACTATTAAAATAGACGGTTGTAAAACACTTATTGAAACTATTTATGATTGTATAGCAGTACTACCACCTCCAACTCCCAAAAATTCAAATGACCCACCACCTATTGAACAAACTAAAGAAGAAGTGTTGTCTAGCATAGAAGACGAATGCAAAAAAGTATATACGCATTACCAACAAGTAAGTGCTAGCAACCAACCGGCTTCCATACTATCTTCTTCTTCTTAAACACAACCTCAAAAAAGACATGTTGTTTCTGCGGCTAGTATTGAAAGCCTCAGAAATAGAATGTACAGTGGTAACACTACTAACCAAATTAGCGAGTTTGATATTTTTGTTTTACATGGTATTGTACCATACCAAGCAGTTCTCAACGAAGAAGGACATGAAGACTTGCTGAAATATTGGAGGGAGAATGAGAAGACCTTTCAGACACTTTCAATGATGACCCGAGATGTTTTGAACATTCAAACGTCATCAACAGCGTCTGAAAGCGCTTTCTCTGTCGGCAGATTTCAAATAGGAGAACACATACACTCATTAGCGAGAGACAGTTTGGAGATTGCAGTATTATTCAGAGATTGGATACGAGCGGAGCGGAGAAGGTACGGTCAACCGGAGATCAATGAAGAAAAAGACGAAAACTACAACGACATCTTATTTGAAGGTGGTGAAAGCGACGTGGAGCAATTTGACCAACAAATACCAATTCTAACCGAAGAACCACAGAAAATTATAAAGAAACTAGAAAAGGTTTTTCAAAATATAATTTCTTTAATTGCAATTTTACTATGTCATTTGCAATTTTTGAACAACACCACAAAGTTTCAATTTTGACAATTGTATTTGTATTACAAAAAAAATTATATTTCTATTAAATAATATAAGAGACACAAAAACAAACTTGGGATATTTTTATTACACTATCTTGTTCAATTATTGAGTTGTTTATATATATGTTAATTTTTAAAATTAAGTGCAAAAAAAAACCCGACCCCGTCCCTCCCCGCCACGATAATATCGGTACCCTTTTCCGACGGTACCGGAACCAGGACGGGACAACGGCAGAACCCGCCAGTCCTGGCCCCCCGGGTACCAATCCCGCCCTACCCCCTTCCCGCCGGGTACCGATCCCGCCAAGCCCGCCCCGCCTCGTCCCGGACTTGTCCCGTTGGCCACCCCTACCTTGAGCTCTTCGAAATATGTTATATTTACCTTCCTTATGTTTATCGGCTCAAAAATATCTTCGATGTTAGTCAACTGGCTTAAAAATATCCTCGAACTAGCCAAGTAGCTCAAAAATATTATTACTTCTAACGGTTTCTCCCAAACAAGGAAAAAGAATCAATTTTGTCCTTGAACTATTTGAAATAGGACAATTTTGCCCTCCGTTTAAAGTTTGGGACCAGTGCTTTTAATTGTAAAGATTTGAGAAAGAACTTATATTAAGAATTATAAGATTACTTTCAACAACAACATACATAGTGTAATTTCATAAATAGGATATAGTGAGTGTAGTGTGTACGCAGACCTTATCCATACCTTGTGAAGGTAGAGAAGTTGTTTTCGATAGACCATCGGCTTAAGTAAAGCATTTCAAAACAGGTTTGAACAGAAAATAAAGTATTGAAGAAGTCATGTCGAAAATAATAGAGAAAACAATAGTAGCAACATCAAATAATACGATAACCGAAGAAAAAGAAAAAATATATAATAATTTTTTTCAAAGAATAAGACAATAAAAGAGTAAAAATAATAATATTGATAAGGAAAACTAGACTATGTTCAACTACTTACTAACTTTCTACCCTATCATCGGCCTCCATATCCACCTATCTATGGTCATGTCCTCGGTAAGTTGCAGGTGTGTGATGTCATGTCTAATCAACTCTCCCGAATACGTTTTCGGCCTACTTCTACCTTTCATCAGATCCGTAATAATCAACCCCTCACACCTCCTTACTGGGGCATTTGTGCATCTCCTTTTCACATGTCTGAACTATCTCAGTCTCACTTCCCTCATCTTGTCCATCATGAGATCACTCCCACCCAGGGGTGAATTTATGTGTTATTTTTTTAGCACTAGAACACATAACTTTCCACAAAAATAGATATTTTATATACATATTTTCTAGAATTGATCTATATTATATACTGACACCCGTGCTACACAAGATTTAATGGTGCACTTGGTTAAAAGTTTAGTTATTTACCAAGAGAAACAAGGATCAATTCTCACTTAATGCATTTTTTCTCCTTTCTTTACTAGTTGTTGAGTAGATGTTGGCTCAATGATCATGAGCTTAATATTGGAGTTTTGATGATTTGAAAAATAATGTACCCCATGACAATCAAAGGAAATATAAGGAAGGATTCATTTGAAGAACCAAATATCCAAGTAGATCTCCAAAAGATTCAGTGATACAGTCACAACATTTAGAGGAACTGCTCAATGATCCTTACTATCATGCAACTGGAGACGGCAAGTTGTTCCATGCTAATATTGGAGAAAAAAATTGACCAATTCTTATTCGATGAATAGTTGGACTTAGAATTATGGTAATATTCTACAAATACCATAAGTAGATTAACATGAAAATTAACATTGAAGTAAGACAAGAAAGCCGCAAACATGGAAAGAAAGAAGATTCAAGTCAAACAATGTTTGATTTTTTGGGTACAATTAATGAAACCAAAACATACTTGGAATCAAGGATTGAAGGCAACAACTACTTCTATATAAAGAAGCATGATCAAGCATTAGACCTTGGAAGTCACAATCCCAAATACTCCAACGAGAGACAAGAGTGAGCCCAGTCAATGCCTTTGTTTCAAGAAGAGCGAACTATCCCAACAACAAAAACTGAGCCTATCCAGATATATCCCTTTAGTTCTTTAGCTGTAATTACGTTCTTTTGTGGTTCCCACCTATTTACCTTTGCAAGTATTGTGTAGGTGTTCGTTGGTTAGTTACTTGATCTTATGAAACAACTATGTTGTTTAAGTGGACTATTTAAGCAACAAGTACTTTAGGTGTTACGAGGAATTTGTAAACCTATTTATGGCTTCGGATTATGTGGAATTTTCATAAATCCTATAGGAAAGATAGGTCTTGATTTCTTATTCCCTTGAGTAAGGAGTTTTCCACGTGAAAAATGTGTATTCATATTTTATTTCGTTGCATTACCTTCTTAAGCAAATAGTTTTAAGAAACAGGTTCTTGGAGCGCATAGGAGTAGCCCGATCCTAACAAGTGGTAAGAGTTAGATCTTTCTACAAATGCTAATAACTTTGAAAGATGGCTATACCTCAAGAGCGGCAAGAAATCAATCAACCACAAGACCATCATATTACTGCTGCAAATGTTGTGGATGGCGGAAAAACAAAAGAAGAGACAATCAACAAATAGGTCGGGACGTAGAAACAAAAGTGGGAACTCCAAAAAATGAGATCAACCTTGAACAAACTCCATTAAAAACATGGAGGGTCTTACACTTATGGCGAATTCAGATTTTGAAGATCAAAACTTAACAGAAGATCTTGCATCAACTGCATATTCATATATCAGTGTTGAAGAAATTATCAACCTATTTTGGATTAAGAAACTGACTCAGAAAATATCTCAGTAAAAAATCCTCCTCAGAATTAGACGCAATAAAGGCATATGTGAAAAGGACTTCTCATGAGTCAGAAATAATGTTCCCATCTACGAAAATGGAAAGTGTCATACAAGTTGTCCTAGATATATTGGAGAATGGACAC
This sequence comes from Anisodus acutangulus, assembly GCA_029783415.1. Lineage (NCBI taxonomy): Eukaryota > Viridiplantae > Streptophyta > Magnoliopsida > Solanales > Solanaceae > Anisodus > Anisodus acutangulus. Next base: position 46,133,597 of record CM056492.1, read on the forward strand.
ATAAAAAGAAATAAATTGTTAAAAGAAGAAGATCCTCAAGAACATGTCCTCTCCCTAAGGAATGAACAAGTTGCACATGAAATTCAAAGGATTCTAGCCACTTTTCCTTAGGACAAGATTAAAATTAAAGAAGCTGTGAAGCAATTGAAGGAGTTAAAAAAGATAATAAATGCCGATTTAAGCAGCAACAATAGGCCTACAAAGAAAAAGACCTTCTGTCATAAAAGACAAAAAAGTTGGCAAATCAAGAATAGGTTCATTGGGATGAACAATGTATTTACTTTAAGGACTACATGCACTAACATGACACTTACTGAGTTAAGATGAGCACAACTAAGAAAATACAGAAGGCAGATACATAAAAGAAGAAAGGGAAATCTAGAAACCTTCTTTAGAGACAAAGTGAGAGGTATGATCCATTAAAGGAACCCAACCATAAATGGGTTTCTAAAACGCATCCCTCAGTGAGCATGAAAGGCTAAGATAAGAGAAAACTAGAAGCATGTGTAAAGGTCTCAACACGTGATAAAACTAAAAGGAATATCCCTCTTACCAATAGCCTACAAAAGGGAGTATGTAATGTATCAACTCCCAAGGATCCCCCTTCCAATGCATATGAAGGAAGCATGAAGACTACTTATAAAAAGTATATAAAAAGGGAAAAAGAAAGGTCCAATGAGTCAAATCCTCCAGGTGCCTACAACAGTAGTCAGAATGTAGGTAGAAAAGTGAAGAAAATTGGTCCCTCATTAAGAGAATAATGTCCAGAAGACAACAACAACACAACATATGACCAAATAAACCAATCAAGATCTATATAATGTATGGAGCAGGACTCAAAGGACCTCAAAGAATATTTTATCAAAAGAAGAAAAGATCAAGGCTGGAGGATGAGCCAAAGAACGGGAGTTGAAAACTGCACACAACGTGCACTCCCATAAAGAAAAAAAATAAGAGATCTAGAAATATAAAGAGGGCACCAAAAACCGACTTCCCAAATAGCATCACTAGGGAACCTGGTAGAAGACATAGAAAAGGAGGATGAGTAGTGAAGAGACAACCATTAAGTCATCACAAAGTATGTGAAGAAAAAAGAGGAACCATCGGCATATAAATAAGAAATAAACCGCACAGACTTATGATAGTTATACTCTCAGAGAAATACCAATTTGAGGAACTGATTTTTTGAAGGATAATATATAAATAGGCAAGTCAGGACAACCTATAAAAGTACACCCATGAAGAGACTGATCCAAAGAGGGTGTTGTGGAAACAGGAAAAATACAAACATGCATTAATATGAAAAGCAGTTAAGGAGCAGAAATTAAAGATGAACTGATTACAACAGTCCTCTCCCATTGGCTATGAAAAGAAGAGTGCTTAAGACAGAACTATATGCACTTTTGGCATGGACAATCAAACACATATAATACATACAATGAGAAAACTAGTCAAAGAATCTAGTTCTTATGACTATCGGGTATGCACTATCTTTCCAATTGAAAGTTGTTTAAATATGTCTATACTGCCAATCTATTTCAATCAGCTATAAAACTTCCTCCAGAGAGAAACCAACTTGAGTTGCCCTATACCAATACTCAAGTTCGCAAAGCCCATCCCTTGTTTGCAAATCCATATCTATTGATCAGTAGACGCCTCAACCTACATCAAATGATCACCAATAGAAAACTCCAAAGACACATATGCTAACAAATTGAAATATATGTTACTATAGAACACAACAATGACCTAGGGGGGAGGATAAAAGTGAGAACTTGAAAAAAAAAGGAAGACATTGAACATGGAGAAACATTTAAAGAGTTAGTGTTTAGGGGGGGGAGGTAAAGGGATTAACAAGAGGAAAATTTTCAAACGGGAATAATAAAAACAAGTTGACTCAAAATAAAGTTAGTAGGTATGAAGAAAGAAGAAAACAAGGATGATTGAGAGAGGAAACTAAACTGAACAAAAGAGTACCAAAGTGAATATATGTACTCACCTGCATATAGGGATTTCCCTATACAAAATTGATCTTAAAAGAACCTGGTTTATATCCACTCGCAGTTTAAACCAAGCTCAAATTCTATTAAAAACCAATGTAACATTCATATTTTTTCTGGTTGTATAGAATAATATGTAACAATCATCTGGTTTGGGTCTTATGACTTAAAGTGGTGCATGTAAATATTCCTTTTAAGATTTTAACTTGATTAAGTCGCAGCTATTGTACATGCTCATTTTTTATGACATCAAAAGAGTATACGAAGATCATGTACCAACATCAAATATACGAGGCACAAATAATACATAACCATAGAAGATTGAAGAATGGTCAAAGGTGTTAGAAGATGTAAGTTGCATAGTATATATACCCAGATGCATTTAACACTCTATGTAAAGGAAATATTTCTTACTTATAAAAGAATAATCCTATTAGAAGATGATAGATGTAAAGGAACTGATTCTTAATCTACAAAAGAATGTAGTCTTAAGCACTGGTAAAGATAGTTATAAGGGAGGAAATGATGAAGAGATAAGATTAGAGAATTAATATCATTAGCTGAAGAACCTGCTCCTCACACACATATCATCAGAGGACATATATCATCATTACAAATTCTACATAACCTAGCTGCCTATAAGGCTGCAACGAGTGAAAAGTTAGTCCCTACTAAAAGATTATGTGATCCCTCTTACTTAGTCTTGCTTGTTAGATGATATTAATCTCTCTTGGGGAGTCTTTCATTAATATCAAGGTATATATAGAGTACAATATTCATCCCTTATACAATAGGAATTCTAAGACTATACAAAAGAGGAATCCTAGTCTTACCATAATTATATTTACACAATATATGGAAATATTCTAATTATGGGTAGGGAATATATTGTTTCCTATATTTACACATTTACACACCCCCTCAGTCGAAGCAGGAGGAGGCCGGACGCTGAGACTGGATCTAAAGTCAAGAAATAACTGTCTGGGAAGTCCTTTGGTAAATATGTGTGCATACTGATAGGATGATGGAACATGTAACACTCTGACATGGCCTAACGCAACTTTCTCACGAACGAAGTGTAGGTCTATCTCAATATGCTTGGTTCGCTGATGTTGAACCGGATTATGAGAAAGATAGATGGCAGATATGTTATCACAATACACAATAGATGCCTGACGCAAAGGACACTGAAGTTCTAACAGTAAATTTCTGAGTCAACAAATCTCAGCTACTACATTTGCAACGCCTCTGTACTCAGCCTCGACACTGGAGCGAGATAGGGTAGCCTGTCGCTTGGCAGACCAAGAAATCAGATTATCCCCTAAGAAAACACAAAAGCCGGAGGTAGAGCGTCGCGTGTCCGGACACCCTGCCCAATCTGCATCCGTATATGAAAGCAACATGTCTGGTGCAGAGGGGTATAGGTGTAACCATAATCAAGAGTGCCCTTAATGTATCGAATGATATGTTTAAGAGCAGTGAAATGAGACTCCCTGGGGGCATGCATGAATAAGCACACCTGCTGAACAGCATAAGCTATGTCTGGCCTGGTGAATGTGAGATACTGAAGTGCACCTGCAAGGCTCCTATACAGAGTAGGATCAGAGACTGGAGCACCATCCATAGCATTGAGCTTAGATTTGAAATCAACTGGAGTAGGCACTTCTTTGCAGTTCGTCATCTTAGCCCTGTACACAATCTCTTCTGCATACTTACGCTGACACAAGAACATATGATTGGCAGACCTGGTCACTGATATCCCCAAAAAGTAACTCAGCTTCCCCAAATCAGTCATTGCAAATTCGGACTTGAGCAAGACAATAATCTCATTTTTCAATCCGTCGGAGGAAGCAGTAAGAACAATATCATCCACGTAAAGTAATAAGTAAGCAGTGCTACTACCTCGATGAAAAATGAAAAGTGATGTATCACGCTTGCTGCATACAAACCCAATATGCAAGATATACATGGCAAAACGATCATACCACGCACGGGGGCCTGCTTCAGGCAATATAGTGACTTATGGAGACGGCACACATAGTGAGGAACTGCTGGATGGGTGAACCCTGGTGGCTGATGCATGTAGACTGTCTCTCGCAGATCCCCATGTAAGAATGCATTCTTCACGTCAAGCTGATGGATCGGCCAGTGTTTGCCCATGGCTATGCTCAAAACTGTGCGGATGGTAGCCGGTTTGACAACCGGGCTGAAGGTCTCACCACAATCAATGCCCTCCTGCTGATTTGTGCCATTAGCCACAAGACGAGCCTTATACCTCTCAAGATCCCCATTGTCTCTAAACTTGTGATAAAATAGCCACATACAACGAATGACATTCACCCCCTCAGGTCTAGGTACTAGATCCCACGTGTGTTGTTTAGTTAAAGCATTGAATTCCTCATACATAGCCACATTCCAATTAGGGTCTTGTTTGGCCAATTTTGGGTTCTTTGGAAATGGAGAGATGGTTTGGGCAGACAAGTTGAAATGGACTTTGGGTTTGAAGATTCCATGCTTTGAACGAGTTTCCATTGGATGGGTAGGGACAATGGGTGGCGGAGTGGTGTCTGAGACGGGGGGTAAAGTCGAATAGGGAGAAGGTGAGGGTGAACCTGTCGGAGGCGCCGCGGCTCCTGGATCGAGAGTCGCGGTGCTAGAAGGTTGACAGACTTCTCTAAAGTTTGGGCGCCGTGGTGCCTCAGCACAGGGTCGCGGCGCTGTCGACGGTGTTTCAAAAGATTGCTCTCTGGAAATCAGGCTCCGCGGCTCTGACGACGGAACAGAGGATGTGAGTTGTTCGATTATGAGGGGAGAGATGACAGACTCGTCAAGAAATGAGTAGTCCTGTTTTTGGAATTTTGGAAGATTCGAAAACGGGAATGTGGTCTCGTCGAATGTGACGTGACGAGATATGTGGATCTGACGAGTCAACAAGTCATAGCATAGATAGCCCCTATGATTTGGCGGGAAACCTAGAAAGACACATGGAGTGGACCTAGGAGCGAGCTTGTGAGGGGCGGTGGAGCTAAGGTTGGGATAGCACAGACAACCAAAAATCCGTAGATGGTCATAAGAGGGGATTCTCTGGTAGAAGATTTCGGTAGGGGTCATATTGTGAAAAGTTCTAGTAGGGAGAATATTTAGAGTGTATTCTGACATTTTAGCAGCATAGACCCAGAAGGGTGGACGGAGGGAGGCATGAATCAATAGGGTGCGAATCATATTGTTAATGGTGCGAATGATTCTTTCAGCTTTACTGTTTTGTGGTAAGGTGTGAGCGTAGGAGAAATGAAAGACCATGCCATTATTGATACAAAAGCGGTGAAACATAGATTTATTGAATTCATGACCATTATCGCACTGAAATGATTTTATGCCTTTTCCAAATTGTGTTTGAATGAACTTGCGAAACTTAAGAAATTTGACAAACACTTCCGATTTAAATTTAAGAAGGTATAACCAAACGTAGTGTGAAAAATCATCAAGAAACACAAGATAGTATTTATGACCGAGAGAACTAGAGATAGGAGATGTCCATAAATCTGCATTTATGATATCAAAAGGAGCAAATATAACACTAGTAGATGATTTAAACGGAAGACGAATACGTTTGCCTAAAGAGCAAGAAACACAATTTTGGGCAAGTTTTCCATTACAAGCAATGAAATTGTTACCTCTAAGAAAATTAAAAACTGGAGCTCCTGGATGACCAAGCCTATTATGCCAAGTTGAAGAAGAAACAGCCGCTAGAGTGACGGGAGAGCAAGATCTGGCAGCGGAGGTGGAAGTGAATGGATAGAGATCCCCCGTGCTATTGCATCTCGTAAGAGGTGTCCCCGTATGAAGATCCTTCACAGTAAAACCAAAATGGTCAAAATCCACGGAGACGGAATTATTACGAGTAAATTGGCGGACAGATATGAGGTTCTTAATAATGTGGGGGGGCATATAGGGTGTTTTTTAGGGAGAAGGGTGGATGAAGAGGTTGTGTGTATGAGATACCATAACCCTTAACTAGAATGCGTTGTCCACTACCAACTGTAACATATTGAGGATGCTTTAACTGAAACAGTTTAGGAATAGTACCTGCAGACTGAGTGACGTGAGATGTGGCGCCTGAGTCCATGTACCAAGTATTGTTAGGTTATTGCATAGAGAGGGTGCTGAACGCCTGACCCAACTCAGTGGGTGTCATGCCGGAGGAGGGTTGCGGGACCTGACCTTGCATGAAGTGGGCCTGTTGTGGGGCTGGAGCGGGGCCTAACAAACTGGGGTAAGAATACGGATTGTATGGCTGCTAGTACTAGAATGGACTTGGCGCCGCTGCAGATTGGCGCCCATGTGCTGTAGATGAACTGGCGAGCCGCGGCCCAGTTGTTTTGTGATCTCTGTTCTTTATTCGCTATTGGTTACGTTGGCCGCGACCGCTTCCCACAACCACAACCTCCTCTACCGCGGCCTTTTCCACCACTGCGCGCGGCCGCTGTTGGGAGTTGTCTGGTGGCGTCTGATCTTGGGGTTGCATGTCGACAGCTAACACCTACTGGGCGTGCTCATCCTGCTTAGCACGACGGGTTTCTTCGAGCAACAATTGTGAGCGAGCTTTGTTAAAACTCGATAGCGGATCTGCCTGTTGAATAATGGTGGCCAAAGTATCATATTCGCCCTTAGTAAGGCCATAAATCATTTGTAGCACCATTTTATCGTCAGTGACAGGCGTGCCGATGTTGGAGAGTTGATCCGCTAGAAGTTTAAGCTGCTTGCAGTACTCAGAAACATTGGAGAAGTTTTCAAGACGTGTTTTGTTGAACTGTTCTTTCAAATACACGGAACGAGTATGCTTGTTGTCCTGAAAAATTTCCTCAAAACAATTTCACAAGTCAAGGGCTGTGGAGTCAGATTTCATGATAGTAAGGAGTAAATCCTGAGAGATACTACCATATATCCATTATTTGACGCCGGCGTCGAGACGATGCCAGATAGAATCATCAACCTCCGTAGGGCGCGGAATAGTGTCATCAATATGGTCAAGCACGTTATAGAGACATGCATGATTGCGAAAAAGTTCAACCCAGGGAGAATACTGGTTGTTTTCTTGATCAAGAATAATGGGAATATGGTTCTTGATGTTGGAAACAGTAAGGGCGGTATGAAACGGGGGTGATGACTTTGTGGTGGGATTTGTGGAGGTAGAGGCGTCAGAAAGTGTAGAAGAATCAGGGATAGCCATTTAGAGAAGAGAAGAAAGGAAAAACAAAACCCGAAAAACAAGAAGAAAATCCGGGAGGGCCGCGGCGTAGGAGAGGCAGCCGGCGGCTGTGGAAGAGAAAGATTTTTATGGTTTTGTTTATTTGGCTCTTGATACCATGTTAGATGATATTAATCTCCCTTGGAGAGTCTTTCATTAATATCAAGGTATATATAGAGTACAATATTCATCCCTTATACAATAGGAATCCTAAGCATATACAAAAGAGGAATCCTAGTCTTACCATAATTATATTTACACAATATATGGAAATATTCTAATTATGGGTAGGAAATATATTGTTTCCTATATTTACACGTTTACATTGCTGACTCAGTGAGTTTACAAACCTTGCTGGACTCGAGGGCGAACTACTACGAGCTTACAAACCTCGTGTAGTGATCCTAATTAGTTGTATCAACACAAAGTTGTACTGTTAGAATAACATGAAGGTGGTTCTAAGGGAGAAAATTATCAGCATAGTAGTGTTTGAAGGGGAAGAACTTATCCATATTTGAAGAATGAAGTAAGCTGGTTAGAAGTGCATATGAAGAACTGATCCAGACCTGAAGATGAAGAAGTAATCTTATCAGGATGCACATAAAGATATATGAAGTTGCTATGTATTTGTCATCATAACAAAAGAAGAAATCGTTGAGTAATTGTTGGTTCAATGAAAATAAGTTTAATATTAAAGTTTTGATGACTTGGCAAATAATATACCCGATGACATTTAAAGGGAGATATACAGAAGGATTCATTTGAAGAATCAAATATCCAAGTAGATCTCCAAAAGACCCAGTGAAGCAATCACAATATTCAAAGAAACTGCTCGAAGGAACTTATCCTTACTATTAGGCAACCGGAGACTGGAAGCTATTTCATGCCAACATTAGAGAAAAAGGAATATTGACTAATTCTCTTTCGATGAAGAGTTAGAATTAAAGTTATGGTAATATTCTACAAAATATCATAAATTGATTAACGTGGAAATTAGCATTAAAGTAGGACAAGAAAAGCGACGCAGAAACATAGAAAGAAAGAAGATCCAAGTCAAACAATGTTTGATTTTTTGGATGCGTTTAATGAAACCAAAATCTACTTTGGAATCAAGGGTTGAAGGCATCAACTACTTCTATATAAAGACAATATGATCAAGCATTGGAACTTGAAAGTCACAATCACAAATAATCCAATGAGAGATACGAGTGAGCGCAGTCAACACCTTTGTCTGAAGAAGAGCCAACTGTCCCAACAATAAAGAACACGAGCCTATCCAGATTTATCCCTTCAGTTATTTAGTTGTAGTTAAGTTCTTTTGTGGTTCCCATTTATTTACCTTTGCAAATATAATGTAATAGGTATTTATTGGTTAGGTACTGGATCTATAGGAAACAACTAGGTAATTTAGGTGGATTGTTTAAGCAATAAGTCCTTTAGGTGTTACAAGACATTTGTAAACCTGTTAACGACTCTGAATTATAGTGAAATTTTAGTAAATCCTATAGGAAAGATAGGTCGTGATTTTTGAATCACTTGAGCAAGGAGTTTTTCATGTGAAAATTGTGTGTTTGTATTTTATTCCACGTGAAGATTGTGTGTTCTTGGAGCACATAGGAGTAGCCCGATCCTAACAGTAGTGCACACATATTCTAGAAATTCTAGATTCGTCTCTGCTACCACCTTATCCCGAATCTCTTCGCTTATAATCCTATCTCTCATAGTATGCTCACACATCCACCTCAATATCGTCATTTTTGCTACTTTTATCTTCTAGACATACTAGTTTTGACCGGCCAACACTTCATTCCACACAACATAGTTGATCTAACAACTACTTTATAAAATTTATCTTTAAATCTTGGTGGCACATTCTTATCACACAAGACGCCAGATGCGAGCCTCTATTTCTTCTACCCCTCTCCAAATACGATATGTAATATCATTGTCAATCTCTCCATTTTCTTGAATTATTGACCCAAGATACTTGAAACTTTCTCTCTTGGAGATAACTTATGTATCAATCCTCACTTTCACACCTGCCTTGGTGAGTTACGTCACTGAACTTACACTCTATGTCTTATGTCTTAGTCTTGCTCAACATGAACCCTCTAGATTGTTAATCCTATGCGTGTCTCATCAATCGGTACTATGTCATCTGCAAATAACATACATTTTGGCACTCTCCTTGGTTATGCCGAGTAAGTTTATCCATCACCAAGGCAAAACAAATGAGCTAAGAGTTGATCTGTGGTGCAACCCCATCATGACTGGAAAGTGTTCGGAGCCTCCTCCCACTGTCCTCAACCGGGTCTTGACTCCGTCATACATGTCCTTAATCGCCTTAATGTATGCTGCAAGTACACCTCTAACTTCCAAAACATCTCCAAAATCTCCTAGAGACTTTGTCGTAAACTTTTTCTAGGTCAAGAAGTAACATATGTAAATCCCTTTTCTATCAAAGAAATGTACGCTGCAAGTACACCTCTAACTTCGAAAACATCTCCAAAATCTCCTAGAGACTTTGTCGTAAACTTTTTCTAGGTCAAGGAGTAACATATGTAAATCCCTTTTCTATCAAAGAATTTACAGACGATTTTGATCTTTTTTCTGAAACCAATATAGGATAGCACCTGACTGAAAAGAAATATGTGAGTTAATTGTTGTCAAGATTAGTCCATAATTACCCCAAAAAGTCCCCTTAGCTTTAGGTATAAATAGGAGTTCATTCTTCGGATCATCTGAAACTTCATAACAAACAAGCAAACTAAACAAATTCTATACTTTTATTCTTATATAAAGCTCATAAGGCATATTTGTCAATTTGTCAGCCTGGAGGCTCTAACTCACAGCTTCGACCAAACTCAGACTATTTACATCATTTATTATTTGCTATATTATCAATTCTGTGTCTTACTTCTATTACTGCCTTGTAAACTTGGTCATATTGATCCGTGTGTCCATAACCACATATAAAAATTTAATTAAATCGTTTAACATGTGAATAATCATGATTATCAATTATCGTATTCGGTTGTTTTGTATAGTTAACCCTAAATTAATTAAGCATCATCTTGATACACTCAATATTATTTGACGTAAAAATTGGAAAAAAAACTGTGTAGGATCTAGATATAATTTGATAATCTTGAAATAATAATATCCAATATATATTAAACACAACGACATAAATAAAAACCTACAGAAAGAAATTAGCATAAGATAAAAACTCACTGCCGTCTTAAACCTTGTTTCAGTTATTTAATTTAATTGTTTTAACCTTTTATCAACATGAATAAAAAAATCTATATTATATTAAAGGAGGGTAGTCTAGCATGAGGTTAAGCCATGTGACGTAATATGAATAAGCCACGTGACGTAATATGAATAAGCCACTTGGCAACAAATTCTATTTGTATTAATTTCATTAGAAAATTATTAATTGTAGTTCAAATATTACCATATAAGGAATAATGTCATATAATTTTAAAAAATATCTATATAATATCATTCTGCGGATATTAGAGTATTTTCAGTATAAATATTATCATACAAAAACTAATATTATGTGATAAAAAAAATCCATACAATATTATTCCTTATAAGGTAATTCGAATATTTGCAATTCAAATATTATCATATAAGGAATACTAGGATATTATCGACACATAATAATAATAATAATAATAATAATTGCATTCTATTTGTATTTATTTCATAAAATTTATTAATTGACATTATTTTAAAAATATTATCATATAAAAACTAAAATTATGTGATAATAAATTATCCACACAATATTATTCCTTATAAGGAAATTCGAATATTTACAATTCAAATATTATCATATAAAAAATACTAGGATATTATCAACACATGATAATAATAATAATAATAATAATAATAATTGAATTCTATTTGTATTTATTTAAGAAAATTTATCAATTGACATTATTTAAAACTAATATTCATTTTCTATTTTGGTGGATATTGATTGGAGATAGTCATTTTAAGTATTGGATTAATTGTGTAAAGTTGGAAATTCAGAATAATTAATTCAAATTAAAATTTATTCAAACTCACGATTATTTGCATATTAATCTACTATCATCAATATAAATTAAAAAGGAAGAGTAACTAAGAATTATGACAAAAAATTTAATATAGATTATCACTATTGTAGTTATAGGACTTTAAAAACTCAAAGATATCTTCTGAAAAACAAGTTATTTAATAATCAAGTGCCGCATTTTAATGGGTTTAAATTTGATTTGAAAGGCAATTAATTTTCAAAAATCAGGGTTAAAAGTCAATTTAAATTTAACTTTGAATTGAAGGGTAAAAGTACTGTAATTAAAGTGATATATCGTAATCACTTTCTATTTTTCAGCTATAAATATTCTACTACTTCTACCTAAATGATTTGTTCCATAATTTGTTGCTCAAAATTCAAAATTTTCGTAATTGATATGATATGCCATAATCACTGTTGGTATTCTATTGTACTTTATAGAGCAGTACGGGAAGTAATAACTATTACAAATGTTCAAAAGGATAAATAAATGGTCAATCTTCAAAACTGCTGCATGTGTGTTGTGTCTTGAATCTTGATCACCTTGCAAAGCCAATGTTGAGAAGCTGCACTTAAGTTTGTTGTGTCTTGAATGTTGATATCCTGAAATCAAGAAACAACTAAATCTGGATGGTTACAACGTTGTGTGTTGAGTCGAGGATAGCCCTCTATCCTTAAGACAAGATTGCCCCGTATATATGCTTTTACGTTAGCGGGCAATAGTCTCAAAAGATAAAACAACACTTTAATCTCAACACTACAAAGCCAATAGGTTGAGCCTGCCGAATAAAACAAATATGACTCGACTTGCTGAAGATATGGAATAGGAAGGAAGAGTTTCTCAATACTCTTCTCTTTTGTCTCTGTGTATATAATGTGTCTCTGTAGTGTATATCTTGTGTATATGTGTGGGTTTGCTCACTGATTTTCGTCACAATTTGCTCACTGTTTTGAGCTATTTTGTGGCTGTTTTTCCAGTGTATTCCTCACTGTTTTCAGCTTTCTGTGCAGTGTATTTCCGTCACTGTTTTCAGTGTGTTTTCTGCCTGTTTGCTGCCAACGAATTGAGCCAAAAAAGGCTCAATATATAGCATGGAGGAGGGGCTGATCAACTGCCCAAACATGGTTGTTAATGGCCATTAGGAGGGTTGTAAATGGCATGTTTAATGCCATTAGTGAGGCTGATTTAAGGTCTTGAAGGAGGCTGCTCAATTGCCCAAGTAATGGGCTGTTAATGGAGAGTTAATCAGCCAAGTAATGGCTGGTTAATGCTCCAAAACGCAGTCCAACGGTCTGCCTACCGTCACCTTCCCAGAATGGGGACCAAACTATAAAATATTAAACTTCAGGGACCAAACTGTACATAAGACACTTCTGGGATCAAACTGTACATCTGGAAAAGTCCTCTGGTCCAAAAAGATAATATCAGAAAGTCCCCACAGCCCACAGCCCGTGACCCGAGCCCGAGCCCGAGCCTGAGATCGGACCGGACGGGCGGGCGGCGGCGGCGCGCGTGTGGGCATAGCCTTGAACCTAAGCACATCTAGGTCTTCCCTCCTTAAACACATGGGATACCCCTTGGGGATCCAAACCCTTTACCACATTAGAGACTTATATAGAGAGCAATTCTTCCTATTCCCACCGATGTGGTAGATTTGTCCCACACCACATTTCCATGCCTCAAACACCTTATTTCGTGGACCAATATATCTTTCATTTCTCAACGAAATTTGACGATTCTTGGCCCTACGGTCATCTACTCACTTCGTAGATCATGCATGTACGAAGAGACAAGGTCTCCAACATGCGGAACACTAGTGTTTAATTCATCAAAGATGGGTGGACGCATCTCCCCGCCAAAGGCAAATTTCCAACAATCCCCTCTATGAAAGAGAGATTGTGGCGCACGCACAAGGTGCCTACATTTCAGCAATCTTTCAGCGAAAAGATATTGCATCAGGAGTGGTAGCTTTCGCTTTGAACCTTCCCTACTTGAAACCATCAGACTTACTTACTGCGCGGTGAACATGATGTCTTGAACCGTCAGTGTTTAGTGTAAGCCAAGACAATGATATCAACACAATAACTCTTCTTATTCGTTTTCATTCTTACGTTTTTGTCCGTTGTGGCCTTGGACACACTTGGATTCTTAAGTGCGTTCATTTGAGACGGTCATCCTCGCACTTAAATAGGTGATCTCCTACAAGTTATCCTGCTATACCCCACTTCACAAGTGTTAGGAATCATTAAAAGTTTTTCCAACCTTAACCTCAACCATTTGAGGATCGTTAAAGGTTTGGAAGCTTAACCTTTACCCACCATGCAGGTAGCACTTTAATGTCTATCGCGGGAACAACTTTTGATTCATGTTTTCGTACAGAAATCATCATCCGAAGTGCTTCTTGCTTCCACTGAAGCGCTCAACTGAACCTTTTGCCGCTTAGTTTTCCCATTGGACCAAATTCTTGGGATCTCCAATCAGTATGGTTGGGTTACCACCGCAAAAGTTCGTATTGTTTGGGTTTTCAGCCCATTCCCCTAGACAGACAGAACACTTGATCTTCGGGTAATCCCTTAGTTAGTAAATAAGGTAGTGACACCCGTGATGATCAACTGTCATACGGTCTTATGTCTCTTGACAGATACGTCCAGAAGCCGTCATCCGTGTCCTTCCTGAAGCCGACCGGCTAGCCACAGTGTATAACTGCTGAAGGCACGGGTTTCTCCCAATAAGGGACGTCCTCTAATGAGTCATGAAGTTACTCAACTTCTTTTATGCTTTGTATAAAGCGATAAACTCCGATACCATCATGAATCAGTCGATGCAAGTTTGCTTAGAGGATTTTCCAAGACCCACCATACATATTTACTTGTGGCTTTGGTGTTCTTCAGATCTGATATCCAGTTTGCATCACTGTGTTCTCCCAAAACCGCTGGACATCCAGAATACTATAATCCGTAGATAAGCGAATAACTCAGATATCGTCATATCCGACTTAAAGCCTTCTATTGATCATGTATTAAGATCATCAGTGAACCTTAGTTCAACTGATGCTGTTAAATGAGACAATACCAGGTCGGTTGTAGTGTGTACAATACATTGAACTACACATGATCTGTGCATATCGCTCCTTGTCTATGGGTGCACCATGATTTCAATCAGTTCTATGATTCATATCCATTGGTGGCTTCAACGAGACTGTCTTAGAAATCCAATTCCTAAGATGTCATCTGTGATACCCATATCTTTTATATCGAGACTTTGTTTCAATATGACTTTTACTTTCAGACTGTTGATTCTCCAACTGTTGGCTTTTTATTTTTAGAGTCAATGTTTCTGTGGTCAGATTCATTGTTTCTGTTTTATCTGAAACTTTCAGGACCAAAATGTAAACATTTCAGGGACCAAAATAAAAGTTCAGGAAGAAGCCCAACAGTCCGGCAAACCAAGTCTGATTCTCTTCTTCCAACTCTCCGGTTGGGAAGACTGTTTCAACATCCATGCCACGCAAGACTGCAATGGCCCAGGATGTTAAGCTACTCGCAGGGGAGCACTTGTACAAGTAGCCGAGGCTTTGAACTCGTCTGTAGATCCATCTACTTTGTAGCTTCTATCCAACGCAGCGCTTTTGGAGATGACAATTATTTGTTAGTTGTCCATGGTTCATTCTCAACCATACACGCTAGAAGGACTGGAACAAGTCTTTGTCCCCTTCTTTGCTCCGTCTCGGTTCAACATCTAGAATCCCTGAGTTCTGCAGATCTGGAATATTAAGTTCCGAATAGCCAGTAACTTTCGAGTCCTGTAGATACGGAACGTCTAGTTCCGGATAGTCAGGCCCTCGTGGGTTCTTGTTAACCTTGAGCAATTACTCATTTTTCCTATTTCAAGGAAAGTTATCTTCAAGGAATTCAGCATTCTTTTACGCCAAGAGGCGATCAACACTACTGTTATTTGCAGATCCAGTGGATATGCAATATACAGTCTTAGGTACAACTTGACCTATTTCGGTATTCCAACTTTTACCAAGCCACCCCACATAATTTGGGCGTATGACTTTGCGCTTGGCTAACACCGTTGGACTGAGGTGAGAAATGAACAGTCGTTTAATGAACGATGCTTCACATTCTCCCCCTCTATTGCTACGAATTTCGCAATACATAGGCTTAGTTGATTTCCAACTTATGCTTTGTAGCGCTTATCCGCTTCAACAACTTCATCTTTGCTTTTCAACACACAAAGGATTACATACGTTGTACCATCATCAATGAAGATCACAACGTACTTGTCTCCCCCCTCTATTTGTATAAACTTCAAACCACCCAAGTAGGTGTGACTAAGTTCTAGGGGAGCGGTGCTTCTTTCGCTATTCCCTTGACGGAATTTGGAAAGGTGATTTTGCCTCTTCGCCTACCTCACATTCATTTTAAGGGTTTATGTCGAAAGAAGGCAACAATCTCAACTTCGCTAGCTTTTGAATGACTTGCTATTTAACATGTCTTAATCTATGATGGCATAGATGCACGGATTACAAATATATCATTCATTTGGCTACAGACATCCTGTACCATTCTTAGTTATTACGGACCTGTTGGAGTAGTCTCAAACCAGCTTGACCAACAACGTCCCTTAAACCAACTTAGGAACATATATCACCTCTTTTTAGAGTGATCTCATTCCTTGAAGTCCTATTGAGGACAACCTCTCCAGCCCCTTTGATTTTAGAGGTGGCGTTGCTTTACATGAACAACCTCTTGCCCTTGGTTAGGGCGCAACCAGATTATATGTGATCTCGATACTCTGGCCCACTCTAGTTGCTTTAGCAGACTGAGTGTCCAATTTCTTTACTGCCTTTCTTTAGGCCTTCAGATCATTAAGACCTGGAAACTCTGGTCCACCTTACTAGGTGTCCATTACTTTTCCTATGAAATGAATTCTGGCACCACTCCAGTCGCCCGGAGGCATTGTATGACTGAGTGTCCAATATCATCATATCAAAGGAATTTTAGCCCACTCCAGTCGCCCGGAGGCTTTATATGACTGAGTGTCCAATATCATCTTATGAAGGATCTTTTGCCAAATAGTATGATAGGTTCAATGTCTTTAGCTTTTAGACTTCTTCCGTTATGATTGGTGCCCAGATAATTCTTGGCGCTTACTTAAGAGTGGTAACAGTTTTTGCACAGTCAGTGGATCTTACTCCCTCGTATGTGCGAACATACTTTACTCACTTTTAATAATTACACTTAAAAGAACGGATCTTTTTAAGTCGTTTACAAAATCCAATCTTTAAACGGGAAAGAAGATGAGATTAAACTTCTGATTTTTTTTAAAAGCGTAAGGAATATAAATTATTTTCATATTCCTCCTTTAATCCATTTTTAATCAGACATCATTTAATCTTTATTCTTGACAAGTAAGAAAAATTACTTATCCCAATTTCGGAATTTGGCTCACTTCAGTCACTTCATCAGACTGAGTGTCCATTTCCTTCTTACCATTATTCGGATATTTTATCTGAGATAGATACAGGCCTTCTGCTGCAAGATAGAAGCACATCTTCAGTCTTCTCCTCTTGTCCCAGTTGACATCCTTAGGCTCTCGTGAGCGCTTGTTCCAACCAGTCTTGGTGGCGGTGACACCATGAACACGTTCATCATCATCACTCTCTTCTATCAGAAAACAATTGCCATATCCAGATTTGGTCACACAACTTTTGACCGACATCTTTCGAACACTAATAGTATTACAATACAATCTTGTCTTAAGTTGTTGGTATTCTATTGTACTTTATAGAGCAGTACAGGAAGTAATAACTATTACAAATGTTCGAAAGGATAAATAAATGGTCAATCTTCAAAACTGTCGCATGTGTGTTGTGTCTTGAATCTTGATCACCTTGCAAAGCCAATGTTGAGAACTGCCGCAAGTTTGTTGTGTCTTGAATGTTAATATCCTGAAATCAAAAAACAACTAAATCTGGGTGGTTACAACGTTATGTGTTGAGTCGAGGATAGCCCTCTATCCTTAAGACAAGATTGCCCCGTATATATGTTTTTACGTTAGCGGGCAATAGTCTCAAAAGATAAAACAACACTTTAATCTCAACACTACAAAGCCAATAGGTTGAGCCTGCCGAATAAAACAAATATGACTCGACTTGCTGAAGATATGGAATAGGAAGGAAGAGTTTCTCAATACTCTTCTCTTTTGTCTCTGTGTATATAGTGTGTCTCTGTAGTGTATATCTTGTGTATATGTGTGGGTTTGCTCACTGATTTTCGTCACAATTTTCTCATTGTTTTGAGCTATTTTGTGGCTGTTTTTCCAGTGTATTCCTCACTGTTTTCAGCCTTCTGTGCAGTGTATTTCCGTCACTGTTTTCAGTGTGTTTTCTGCCTGTTTGCTGCCAACGAATTGAGCCAAAAAAGGCTCAATATATAGCATGGAGGAGGGGCTGATCAACTGCCCAAACATGGTTGTTAATGGCCATTAGGAGGGTTGTAAATGGCATGTTTAATGCCATTAGTGAGGCTGATTTAAGGTCTTGAAGGAGGCTGCTCAATTGCCCAAGTAATGGGCTGTTAATGGAGAGTTAATCAGCCAAGTAATGGCTGGTTAATGCTCCAAAATGCAGTCCAACGGTAGGCAGAAAGCCGTCACCTTCCCAGAATGGGGACCAAACTGTAAAATATTAAACTTCAGGGACTAAACTGTACATAAGAAACTTCTGGGATCAAACTGTACATCTGGTAAAGTCCTCTGGTCCAAAAAGATAATATCAAAAAGTCCCCACAGCCCGTGACGGGACGGGACGGGACGGGACGGGAGGGGACGGGACGGGACGGGCGGGCATAGCCTTGAACCTAAGCACATCTAGGTCTTCCCTCCTTTAAACACATGGGATACCCCTTGGGGATCCAAACCCTTTACCACATTAGAGACTTATATAGAGAGCAATTCTTCCTATTCCCACCGATGTGGTAGATTTGTCCCACACCACATTTCCATGCCTCAAATACCTTACTTCGTGGACCAATATCTCTTTCATTTCTCAACGAAATTTGACGATTCTTGGCCCTACGGTCATCTACTCACTTCGTAGATCATGCATGTGCGAAGAGACAAGGTCTCCAACATGCGAAACACTAGTGTTTAATTCATCAAAGATGGGTGGACGCATCTCTCCGCCAAAGGCAAATTTCCAACAATCACTTCCTGCTTTTTAGCTACAAATATTCTACTACATCTACATATGTAATTTGTTCCTAATTTATTGCTCAATATTTGAAGTTATCGTATTTGAAATGATATAAGGAATACTTATACTATATTATATATGAAAAAGAATATTCATATGGTGTAAAATGAGTTGGAAAGTTAAGCAATTAGCAATCAATCAATATATATTGTAAAATAATTAATCAATTAGCAATCATTTAATTTTGTAGCATCTAAATAGGCAAAAAAATCACGTTATTACTTAGTATATACTGCTCTTGATTTAGGGAATAATTTATACGCAAATCTAACTTGAACAAACAATTTATTAGAGTTTCAATTATAATAGGAGTATTACAGTTTTTGTAATCTTAAATTGTATAAATTGGCGTATGAGTAGTGATGTACAAAATAATGAGAAGCATTTCTTCCTTTCTCTACATTGCTAATTTTCATTTCGTTTCGTTTTGACTGTTGTCAAATAATTTTTTTAAAGAATTATCGTTGTCTCTTCCATTATAAACTTGGCAGTTCAGTTTTCATATTGTTAATAATAATAGACTGTTTTGTGGCAATGTTCTCATTGAGTTCTCAAATGAGGAAGAACAAAGATTGGCCTATTCTATATTGAAGTCAAATTAAGTTAGTTTTACATTTTTTGTTTTTATACATACTTAACGAGAAGCATCAAGCATATTTGGGTTTCTTTATGAGTTTTAAGTTGACAATTTTCAATTATATATTATCTGTATGATTTTGTATCTTTCACACGTAATGAGATTTAAGAATCACAGAAAGAATAGGGGGGTCTTGGGGAGAATTAATTAAAGGTGACAAAAGTTTCAAATTTGAGGGGAACAACTCAAGTTATTTTTATTGAGTAGGGGTGATAAAGTTTGGATTAGTGATTAATGAAATTTGATCCATTTTTAGACTTATCTTCAAGTTTTATTTTTTATACTTTAACCCAACTTATATAAAACCCTAAATTACCTAAAAAGGGTAAAAATAAAATACGCCCAATTTCATTCACTCAATTTACAAAATTTATGGACTAGATTTCATTCATGTAGCACTAAACATTACTTCCAACAACTTACAGTAGCAGTTACAGTTGTTGCAACAAGTGCTAAAGATGTTGTATAATAGCTTCTGCATTTATTGCAACAACTGTTGTAGTTGCTGCAACAATTACAACGATTTATGCAGATGTTGTTACGTTATATAAATAACTTACTAAGTTATTGCAACAAGCATTACAACTGTTTCATTTTGTTACAGTTTGGTATGTACTGTCATGGCCAATTTTTTTAAAATAAAATATCTTCAGGTATTTCAAACATCATTAATGGGGGACTCAAAATAATATGGGTTTATTGTCATGGTGCATGGGTCGAGAACAACCATCGATTTATTTGCGTTAGAAGATTGATTTCATGGTAGATACGACATCGATGACTATCCAGAGAGAGTGAACAACATGTTGAGCCGGGCAAATCAGAAAGAAGGTGGACAAAGAGGAAGCGTGGAGTCGGGGAATCATCTCCAATGAGGAAAAATAAATACTTCATATGCAAAACAAATTGGCCAGAAAAGAACTACATACTCGGACCGAAATGCTCCGTAGTTGTTAATATTGCACTGTCTTGTAATAATAAGTATTGTTGTTGATGTTCGCGAACTTGGGTTGTATGACATTTTAATGTTATTATTTCTTGTAATGATAAATTATGTTGTTGGTGCTTGTGAACTTGGTTTATATAATATGTTGGTCTTGTTCAAATCACAAATGTACGTAGTAAGAAATTGCTGAACAATTTCCAACAATTAAGAGATCTTTTGCAACAGCTTTGTAACGTGTTGAAGGCTTTTTCAACAAGTGACAGAATTTGTCAGCAATTAGTTACTTGTTGAGATTTTTTCAATGAATGACCGAACTTATTGCAATAACTATGTATGTGTTGGATATTTCCAACAAATGACATGGCTTGTTGCAACAACTAATAACTCATGCCAAGTTGAAAATTCGTGGAACAATCCCTAACAAGTAACAAATTTGTTGCAACAACTAAGTTACTTGTTGGATTTTTTTCAACAAGTGACACGACTTGCTACAACAACTAGATTGGTTGTTTGATTTTTCCAAACAAGTGGACAGACTTGTTGCAATAACTAGGTAACTTGTTGTATTTTTTTCAACAAGCGATATGACATGTTAAACAACTATGTTACTTGTTACAACAGATACTGCAATTGTTGCGACAAATAGAGAAATTCTATGTGTAGTAGAGCTAAATCTGAGTGATTATTAGAGTGGTTTGATGTGAATACTTGAATCAACCATATTTAGTGGTCAACAAAGTGATTCAATGATATTTAATGATCATTATATATATATATATATATATATATCTAATGACATTCTTAATCAATTAGATAATAATTTTATCACGATAGATGATCAACTAAGTGTAGTGGAGCTAAATCGAGCGATTATTGGAGTGATTTGATGCGAACTACTTGAATCAACCATATTCAGTGGTCAACAAAGTGTTTCAATGATATTTAGTGATCAATATATATATATATATATATATATATATATATATATATATATCAATTGACGTCATTAATCAATTAGAAAGTCATATAATCACGACAAATGATCAATGAAGTGTACTCGAGCTAAATCGAGTGATCGTTAGAGTGATTTGATGTGAACTACCTGAGTCAACAATATTTAGTGATTAACAAAGTGTTTCAATAATATTTAGTGATCAATATATATATATATATATATATATATATATATATCACGACAAATGATCAATGAAGTGTACTCGAGCTAAATCGAGTGATCGTTAGAGTGATTTGATGTGAACTACCTGAGTCAACAATATTTAGTGAACAAAGTGTTTCAATAATATTTAGTGATCAATATATATATATATATATATATATATATATATATATGATGACATCTTTAATCAATTAGATAGTAATTTGATCACGATAAATGATCAACCAAGTATAGTCGAGCTAAATCGAGTGATCATTAAAGTGATTTGATGCGAACTACTTAAATCAATCATATTTAGTGGTCAATAAAGTGATTCAATGATATTTAGTGCTCAATAACGTGAAATGTTGAAACAATCGAGTAAGATGGTGCAATAGATTCCTCACCTATTGCAACACTTTCAACAACTGTTTGATTTTTTTCAACAAGTGAGGAATTTGTTGCAACATATTCCTTACATATTGCAATAACTTCAACAACTGTTTGATTTTTTTCAACAAAGTGAGGTTGCAACATATGAGGAAGTTGTTGCAACAAATTCTAAAAGCAGTTGTTTGATTTTTCCAACAAGTTGTAAATTTATTGAAACAACTTCCTCATTTGTTGCAACAAATTCCTCATACGTTTCAACTTCAACAGCTGTTGATTTTATTAACAAGTGATTCATTTGTTGCAACAACTTCCTCATCTGTTGCAACAACTTCAGCAACTGTTTAAATTTTTTTAATTGGTGAGGAATCTGTTGCAATAACTCTGTGACTTGTTTGAAACTACTAAATATAATTTCAACAACTGAAATACATACCGAAACATATAATATATTGGGACTGAACACAATATATATATATATATATATATATATGTGTGTGTGTGTGTGTGTGTGTGCGTGTGTGTGTGTGTGTGTGTAATAAAAATTACATAATTTTTTCATCATCTACCATAATCCACAAAGAACATAAAATAGAACGACTTAAAAATAATTGTTCCTCAACCCAAAAAATATAAATTAAATATAATTGTCTTACGACTCCAAACAACATAATTTTAAAAAATAGTTCATCAGCCCACCTTACACTCCAACATCTTATCAATCACACCCACAACCCACACACTGCATCCTTCTTTTTTAGTCGGTGTATCTTCAACTCCTTTTTGCCCATCTTCTGAGCTTTCTTCTGGGCCATCTTCAAACCTTTCTTCTTCTACTTAAGAGGCTTTGGCCTCTAAGCCCTCTTTTTTATCTGAAGATTGTTTTTCATGTTGATTATGACTTGGAGATTCATTTGATGTTTCAAAAATAGTTGTTGCATGTTCAGCAAGGTCATCTAATGACGTTTGCATCTTAGATTTTTTACTAACTATACTTGAAATCGTAGTTGATTTATCTTTTCTTTTAGTTGGAGTCATTTTATCTGCACAAATGAGACAAACGAAATCAACAATCAATTTGTGCATCAGTTAAAGTGAACAGAATTTTTTTTTATAATAATTGATCAAACAAGTACAAAAGTATTGAAGCTGTTGCAACAATTGATGAATGTGTTGTAACAATTGAGAAAGTAGTTGTAACATGTGAAGTAGTTGTTGCAATAGATTCCTCAGCTGTTAGGAAATATCAAACAATTGCAACAACTTCTTCAACAACAACCTCATCAACTGTTGGATTTTTTTCAACAGTTGCGAAATCTGTTGTAACAACTAACTCATTTGTTGCAACAACTTTAGCAACTGTTTTAAATTTTTTCCAACAGCTGAGGAATCTATTGCAACATCAGTTGAAAAAAATCAAAACAATTGCAAGCCCCTTTCCCAAAACCTTACGAGGACAACAAGAACAACAACATCAAAACATCTATTTTACTACATGCATATGCTATTTACAAGCACACAACCATAACAAGTTGACAAAAATACCAAATAAGGATTTTTAAGCTTGTAACCTCAATAATTATTTGCTTTTGTTCAAAATTGATGCAACAACTTCATTAGCTGTCGGAAGAAATTAAAAGAAGTACAACCCATCTTCCCTTAACCATGGAAGGAGAACAAGAATCACAACAACAACAAAAACATTCATTTCACTACCACATATGCTATCTACAAACACACAACCACAACAAGTTAAACAAATACACCAAATAAGAATTTCTTAAGTATGAAACAACAAAATAAACAACTTTGAAGAGAAACTCATCTTCTTCTTCTTCCTCCTTCCTTCCTTCCTTCCTCCTCCTCCTCCTCTTTAACCAAAATCATCATTTTGAGTATTAATTTCAAAATCCTAACTTTTTGAGTCAAGTGAAAAGAGAAAAAAAACTTACCGAGAGAGGAATGATGAAACAATAGCAGAAAAATGGAGGAGCAGTAGCAGGAAAAATCGACGAAGAAGAGCAGTTTATCGGAGTAGCGGGAGCAGATCGCCGGAATAGAACAGAGGAGGAAGAAGAGCAGTTCGTTTGCGTTTTGAAAGAACAATTCTTTTTTATAATTTTTGAAATAAATGAGTTGGGGTGGTTAGGGTTAAGTTTTTTTTTATATTTTGTAAAAGTTTAATAAGTTTTAAAAATTATATTTTAAATCCCATTTAACTTGATCAAAATTTAAGTAGGTTTTGACCTTGAGCTGGTCAAAGTTGTTACCATTTTTAATTTCTAAGACTTGAAGAATATCTTTAGTTAATTTTTCTCGGGTCTTGGCTTCTATGCAGTAATACTCTTCTTTGCTTGAACTATAATTTTTTGTCGTATTGAAAAGATGGGAAATCATAAGTTGCTCTTCTTGTGTAAGGTCATTGAAAAACTTGCTCGAAATTGAAACACTCATTTGATACAATATCACAACGACTTTTAGTATGTGCTTGGCAAATTTTACAATGAAGTTATATTGACTTGATCAGAATTATGATTTGAAGGCAGAAGCAGAGGCAATATTTTTAATTTAAGGATTTTGGATTACATTTTTTTAATGATTGAGTTAGAAATAAATTATTTAAATATATTAGATAAATAAAAAATTTAATCCAAAATTATTAAGTTTTGCCGAATGCCTAACTTGAGCTCCATCCATATTTGAAGGTATATGGCTCTTTGAATTTCTGTTTGTGTGCATATTGACTTTATCTTCTACAAAGCTTGGCCAACAAGTTATAAGCTATCAATAATTTTTTTAACATGAGTTGTAAAATAAAAAATAAATCGTGTCTTTAAAATTTTTGAACTGAAAAAAAGAAGATACAACTAAAATTTGCATAACAACTTCTAACGAGCTTGAATCATGGTGGAGTTATATCTAAAAAAGTATGTTTTAGTGTTCTTCATTAGCCTAACTTGGTGGAAGAAAATTATTATCCTAATTTTATCATTACCAAAATATCATAACTTCGCAAATATAGTAAAAATAATATATGATTGAAAAATAGTCATAGACTGGTGCAACACTTGCATTTTGGTGTATTCTTCTCTCTTTCCTTGGTCTTTCGTTCCGTCATATTCCTAATAACTTATCCAATTACAACGTATTAACCGCTAATGTACCTTTCTTTTATCATATAGACAGTCTTAAGCTTTGACCAATGCGCCCTAGGCTTACCATTATTTCATTTCATTCTATTGATTAGTTCTAGCTCCAAAGAACATATACATGGAGCTATGTCGACTTACGTATACAACTTCGTTCGGAGCTTCAAAAGCAAAAGTTAGCTATGTCTTCAATAAATAGAATGATAATAAAGTATTATAAGCTAAATTAATATCACTATTAACAATAAAGTTCTTATTATTACTTTGAAATTTGATTCACCTGCTATGTTAACTTGAGAAATACATAATTAGATATATCTATTTTTCAAATTGTATAATATTGCAAATCAGAAGGGAGGGCAGTGTGAGAGGAGATCTTTAAAATTATTCATAATAATAATTAAGTTTCAAATTAAAATTTAAAATAATTAATAATTTTATTGTTATTGGCGCATCGTACCGGTACGTGTATACTAGTCACGACTCACGAGCCTATAAATTTCGACGAATTTCGAAACTTTGAGCAACAATGGAGGATTCGCATATCGGCGCCCTAAAACCCTTCCAAAACCCTTACCCTTTTCCTCCTCATCGGCGACGATTCCTCATGAGCGAGACCTACACTACACTGCTTCAAATTCTATCCAATCGCCTCACCACCGACTCTACCACTCACAAACAAAAACTAGGTAAATTACTACTAAAGTTTTGTGTTTTTTTCTGCGTGAATTAGCAGAAAATGGAACTTTAAGTATGAATTTATATGTTTATCTATGTGTTTGCATGACTACATTCGAGGTTCTTTTTTTTCCTTTTAAGCCCGAACCCGCCCTTGTGGTAGGAAATATTTTTCACTTAAAACACCTCAAAGCTTTGTGAGGTGACCCCTCATTTTTCGATGATGCACCTCGACTTGTTCATCGGGCTCACAAGCATGTGTGTCGAGTAAACCCTAACCTTTACACGGAGTGGTCTGACCTTGGGGACCTCATACCACTAGCTTCCGTCCCATGAGTTTGAGGGTGTGTTTGGTATGACTTCATGGTAAATGTTTTCCAAGAAAAAAATCTCAAAAAATAAGTCACTTTCCTACTCATTTCCTTATGTTTGATCCGCAAGTTGGAAAACGTCATTTTAAGAACATTTGCATTATATTCAGAGCAAAACATTATGAGGTTTTTGAATTCGGAGTGAAACATCTGGTGGTGGGGGGTGGGGTAGGCGGGGGTAGGAGGGAGTGGGGGTAGGGGTAGCGGGTGGGTGGGTAGGAAGGTAGGGGTGGGTGGATAGTGCAGGGTTGGGTTGGGGATGCATTTGTGTGTTTTTATTGATCCGGAAAATGTTTTCCCTCAAATTTACAAGGAAAACATTTCCTCCTATTTTGAGTCAAACATTTTCCAAGATATTTAGTACCCAAACACACCCTAAGTTGATTCCAATTTGAGATGACAATAAAATGGAATGACCTATTAAATTTTGTTCTAGTTTTACTTGTTGTTTGTACTAGATTCTGAGTGTTTTTTCTTTTTCCTTTTGGTATATTACATGCAATAGATGTAACTCAATGTGCGTTATTGTGATGTTACGTATGCTTCCGATAATCGTATGGTTACACGTGTACAATATATATACGCACAATTATGTTCCCATTCTAGTTTTTTAATTATAGCTTGACTTCTGTCTAGAGAAGATACTAAATACAAATTATACTTATATTAGCATGTTGATATTGACAAATCCATTTTAATCTGTCAAAGATGTTATTAAAGATGACAATGGCAGCAGTAAATCTGTAAAAGAAAATGAAGCCGCCAAGTTGGTTGATCATCATCTCATCAGGTCTGAGAATTTGCTAGTGTATGGTCCTGCTCATAAGGAGTCCGACAATCTGGTAGTGCAACAGAGTTCTGGTGATGGAAATGAAGGGAGCTCTCGTTATGGATATGGAGATTTTACTGTTGCACAAATGGAAGTAGATTTAGATCTCTCAAATCGTACAAATGATGCAATAGAAGGCGATAAAGGTGATTCTGTAACGAATGATATCATTGATATGACTTGTTCGGTAGACAAAACTCATGATTGTAACGATCAATTGGTCAAGGAACCTGTGAATAGGTGTAGCACTCATGAATCGGGAGTGAAGGAGACTGATCCTATCGGACATGCAGAATTAGACAAAGAACTCAGTGTTGATGATGTCAGTGCCGCTGTAGGGTCTTGTTTTGGTGCGGATGCAATTGCTGAATTGTCGCAACCTGCAGAGCTCTCTGGAGAGAAAATTGCTGTTTCTGAGACACATTTGTCAGAAGAAATGAAGCATGGATTGCGGATAAAAGAGATGGAATTGGAAACTTTGATATCTTCTGCCGGAGCAACAGATTCGTCTGTTCATGTTGTGGGTGAAGAAATAGAGGAAGGAGAAGTTTCTGAGGATTTTATGGTTTTTGATGAATCAGATTATGACATTCTTAATCGTGTTGGGAATGAAAAGAAGGATGAACCAGATGAGTCTCCTGCTGACATTTTTGGTGGAGAAGAGTTTGCTTTTGATGTTCATGTTAATGCACCACAGAAGAGGGATGCTTATGCCTCTTCATCCGTTGATGAGGATACCACCGTTTTTGGGGGAGAGTTCATAAGAAAATTTAGAGAAGAGCCGGAAGATAATACTAAAAAGGTTTTCCGCTCAAAGGAAGTCGAGACCAGAAAAGTTTGTGTGTATGACAGCATTTTGGATAGTGGGTATGTTGCTAAGCAAGTTGGTGTAGATGTGAAGTTAGATCATCCTGCTGGTTCTCAATTTGAGTCAACCTCCATTTTCGCTGCAGAGGTATGATCACATCCTTAGACTTTTTAGCACTTAATTTATGTTCTAACTATTGCAATTTCCACTGTGCAACTTTCAAGTCTGTTATGGTTAATTCATTTTCTTTTCAGTGTTAGGATTCAATAGGTGAATCCCTTCTTAGGAATATTCTGACTTCTTCCAGCGATGGTTCTTCTTTAGTTCACCATAACTGCCTGCCTTCTCTTGTATAATCAGCTGAAAGGTTGTCAGTGTTGCTTGATATGTCTAGTAAAAAGGCTCAAGTTATCTCGCTTCTCTTGGACTTGGTACATTCTCATGCTTCTATGAAGCTTTTTCCAATCGGCTATTGAACAGAACTTGCTTGCTGTTTCAAAGAGTGAAACTTCATATATGCCCATCTGCACTTTGGTGTGACTATTCCCAATTATAGACATTCCCAAAATCGAAAAAAGAAAGCTGACATCTGATCGATGTCATAAAGGTATGAAGTGTCCAGATTTACCATGCTTGTTGACTATTATCGAAATCATCAAGACTTGACTGTATGCGTTCTCCTCCTTCCCCCTCCAGAAAAAGGAAGGAGGAAGGAAATGGTAGTAGGGACTTTAGTACGTTTCTAAAGTTACTGATGCTGCATCTGCATACTTTGTATATAATGCATTATCTGACGTTCTTGCTTGACTTGAGGAGGGAAGGAAATGTACAAAGTAAAAATTGGATTTCTGTTATTGAAATATTTCATATTATCATAGTTGTGTTAATTGAACATTCAAAGTCGTGTTTGTGTCTGCAAGTCAGTACGGTAATGTAGATGGATAAAGTATAATTTGTAGTTTGTCAGACACGAGTCTCAGTTTCTATGTTTTCATCTGCGAATATTGTTTTATTTGATTCTGTTCGTCTTGTTTCAGGATGGGAATATCGGTAAAAAGAAAGAGAAGAGAGGTCCTTTAACCAAGGGAAAAAGAGCAAAGAAAAAGGTCCATCTCATTCTCTCTTCGT
This sequence comes from Anisodus acutangulus, assembly GCA_029783415.1. Classification (NCBI taxonomy): domain Eukaryota; kingdom Viridiplantae; phylum Streptophyta; class Magnoliopsida; order Solanales; family Solanaceae; genus Anisodus; species Anisodus acutangulus. The sequence continues at coordinate 46,162,271 of CM056492.1, forward strand.
TTTCATTCATTTGTAAATGAGTTTATCTTCCCTTTATCCCTGTCTGAATGTGAATGTTACATCTGGTAGCATGATATGCTTATGCTCAGGTTTTATAGGATCACGTTGCTCATTCTTTAGTATGTCTCTATTTACAAAGGAACTTGTATAATTTGTAGGCCAAGGATAGAATTAAACGTGCTGAAAAGAACAGAAAGCTAGGAGTTACAAGGCTGAAGTTTCTACCAGTGGTGAAACCAAAAGTTGTGTCTTATTGCCGCCATTATCTCAAAGGAAGATGCTCAGAGGTAATTCACAATTTATATATAATAAGGCAATATGATTTAGCAAATCTTTCTATGTCTTGGAGATTTAACCTTCTTCATTTATCTTCTGACAGGAGAAGTGCAAATTCTCTCATGATACCATCCCCTTGACAAAGTCAACGGTCTGTTTATGCTGCTTTTATTTTATCATATCATATTGTTGCAAGCTGTTGGAAATGTTAGGAGATTTGAAGTCCTGCTATGATGCTACTGCTTTAATACCTTATTTCCGAATTGAGAGTTGGTATATCCTATTTGAAATGTATATCCTATTTGAAATAGTACACCGTTGATTTAGAATGTTCACTAGCACTCCAATCATCACCGTTTTTTGTTATCAAGTACTTTGTCATAATTAGACAAAGAACTAGAAATATTCGTGTATGCCAAGCCTATAAAGTTATATCTGCTCCTTCCAGTCTGGAATTAATCACTTAAACAGCCGGGGGTGGGGGTGGGGGGGTGGGGGTTGACCTTACAATGTACAACTATATTCCACATTTTAGCTATGCTTTAAATTTCATAAGTTATATCCTTCGTGTGAATTAAAATTAGATTGTCTAGGATAGATAGAGGTAAATTTTCAGGAAATATCTATTTTCTGTCTACCAAAGGCAACTTACCAAGGCATAAAATGTTTGCAGCAGTTTGAGGCTACTTCTTGCTTTCATTATGTCCAAAAAATCTTGCTTGCTGGTTTAATTTCCTTTATGATTTTTGATTTGCAACACTGTCAAATTGATCAGAAAAGGAACAAAATTTTAATATTCCCTTTCCTTTAAAAGTATTCACTGTTGCTTTTACAACTAGTTGTTTCTATCATGTAACATAACCTCCATGCTTCTACCTATGTTCTGGCTTCTAACTGTTGAAGATCTTTCCTCTTCAGCCATGTTCTCACTTTGCACGTCAGTCTTGCATGAAAGGTGATGATTGCCCATTTGATCATCAACTCTCCAAGTATCCATGCAATAACTATGCATCCAATGGGTTTTGCAGCAGAGGTGCTGATTGTTTATTTTCACATGAGGTATGTTCCTCCCTGCGGTTCAACTTTTCTAATTTTTCAGTTGTGCACAATTTTTTATTTTCTTACATCTTTAGAGGTGCTCTTTCCTCTTTTGTTTCAAGGTAATTTAACTTCTTGTCTCACTGTCATTTCTCAGATAGCTGCTAAGACAGCGGCAGTGACAAGTCCTACTGCTTCAAACCGTGAGCTGTTGTCACTATCGCCTCCAAGTAATTCAAACTCTTTGATTCAAGAAAACACATACGGAATGTTGCATAAAGACGTTAACTCCAGATCTGGTTCAACTGGGCTTGTTCCTGGTAAGAGAGAGCGGACTGTATTAGAGCCTGTGCAAAAACCAGCTGCATGTACACCTAAAGGTGTCACGTTCTTATCTCATGGGAAGTTTTTGCAAGGTGATGCCAAAAAGCATGAAGACACTCGTTTATCTTCCAAGGCAAATGATGCTGGAAACTTTAGCTGTCAAATAATCCATAGTAAGTCGAATAATATCCAGAAATTGAATGGATTTACAAAAGGAGCATCTATGAGGACACCACAAGGAATGAACTTCTTGTCCTTTGGACGAGCACCTTCGGGTGAGCCCAGTGGTGACACATTGCTGCTGGGTGACATGAAGAATAGTAAAGAAGCTGCAACATGTGCCAAGAGGGACGACAGTGTCAAAGATGATAATCAAGCCAACATAAGTGCTAAGTTATGGAGCATGAATGAAATGTCGATTAGAACCCCCCCTGGTTCTGTACCTCAGGGTGTAAACTTCCTATCAGTAAAAGATAGATCGCATCCTAATGAGTTCAACAGTACTTTATCATCCATTCAAAGGAGGCAAAATGTACCAGATAGAACTTCCAGAGAAATGCCGTTTAGGCAGTTGAGTTCTTTATTTCCAGCTGGGCAGTCCTTAAACCAGTCTGCACAAAAGTGCAATGCGGAGATTGCCAGCTCCTCGAAGGCACCGTTCCTTGCAAATACACCAGGCTTGATACAGAAGGCTCTTCAGTCAACTTTAGCATTTGCGGCTAAGTTTGATTTGGGAGTCAAGTATGGAATGCCCAATGATTCCCCTGACATTAGTTCCACAATCAATCATAAGGCTGGAAGTTCAAAGAATAGATGAAGGCATTTAACGGTTTCCCTCCGTGGTTATGGTAGCACGCTCAGGCTCAATAAGTTAAATGTGAGTTGGTTCCTTGCTTCTCAAATTTACTGCATTTCTCCATACTTTTTGTCTTCTTCTTATTCTTTCTCCTTTATCAGTGAGATTAACAGGTATGCAGTATGAGGTGTACATTTGCTTAACTAATGACCTACATAACATTATTATTATTAACTATTTAATAAGAGTGAGTCCTTGGATGACCAAGGGCAATTGTTTTAATTAAACAAAGGATAGTTATGATATTTTAACTAATGGACTAAGACAAGACCCACAAATAGTGACCACGCGGGGTTTTCCCTTAACCACATGGTGTTGCAAATTAAAAGAGCTTCCTATAGCCTTTGCCTTAACTTTTGGAATTCATTTTGGTCTTCTCTTCTTCAGAACTGTGGAAAAGGCTCCTTCTCTGAGAGAAGAAAGAGGTAAGTTTCTTCTTTCATAAGATTTTCTTGTTTGCGTGCTTGGATTCTTCTTCTCCTCTTTTCCTCCTTTCCTCTTTTCTTTGCTTAGCTCTCTGGGATTTCTTTCTTCTTCCTATTTCTTTTTTTTTCTATGTTTTTTATGGATTTCACAGGTGTCTTTATGGTTTCCTCGCTGCAAATAGGCAGGAAAATGGATATTCTCGATGTTTTTAATCATTCATGTGTTTGATCTGCTCTGATTTTCGATGAGTTGTTCTCTGTCTTGCTTGTGGTGGCTACGGCTTGACATAAATAGCTGGACGTAATTTACTGCGTTTGGAACTTGCTAATTCAGTCTTTGATTCTCCGATTTCAAAATAAAATTTAGTACATCTTGAGTTTTTTCTGCAATTTTTGGTGGATTTTCTAAATGCATGTCAATATTTTTGTGTCATTGCGCTTCTGCGTGTTAGGTAGTAATACATTTATTTTATTTCTATGAATCAGTGATTTAGATTGAATCCCTTTGCATAGACACTAATTCTTAAATTGATTTGATGTGTTCCTTTTTTTAAACTGATTTGGTATGTTTTTTATTTTTCTTTTCTTTTGGTAAATTGTTCCTTATTTTAATTTGGTGCTATGATTTTAATCTCTATAACGTAAAATTCACTTCACTTTGTGGAATCTCAATACATAACATTACCAAATATTCGTGCTTATTCTGTTGGAATATAATGATCGCACAATTTGGATTTCACAGGATTTTGAAAGTCGAATTTGCTTGAGGTGGAGAAAGACGGACAATACTTGAGTGTAAGAGGTAGTTTCTGGACTTTTTTGTTCTATATTCTTAGTTATAACACAAAATGGGTGTGCTTCATATTCCATGCTATACTCTATATATATATATATATCTGTACTTTAGGATATTCGTGCTTTATTGAGTTAGAATATAATGGTCACACATTTTGAATTTTACAGGATTTTGAAAGTAGAGTTTGCTCGAGGTGGAGAAAGGCAGACAATACTTCGGTGGAGAAAAAGAAGAATAATGACTTCGTTCTTCGTTACTTTCTTCCTTTTCTTCCTCAACTGGTTATTCTTTTTCTTTCTCTCTTTGTTCGTGGTATGTACGATGTAACATTTTGTATCCTGGCATATGGGTAATTTGTTTTAATTATTAGTTTTATGACGGATTTTGAGATTTTAACTTAATGTTTGAAATTGAGGTTTTAATAATTTAAATCGAACTTTTACAATGCTGAGATTAGATTCTAATGTAGTGTGAATATGTCTAATATATTGTGGATTGTTCAAATTTTAGGGAATTCACTAGAAAAGTTTTTTCCCGGTTTGATATTTGGGTCTTCATCGCTCTTTTTGTTCCAATTTGATTCAGCAAAGCCTCTATATTATCTGTTTTAAGCTTCTTTCTCTTCTTTGGTTGGGAGTTGAAGAGGATAAGTATGGTACTTTAGAAATTCAATGTATTGAAAAACAATTGCAATTGAAGTTACTGGTATGCACGAGTGTTTTTGCCTTTTTCAAATCTGTAAATGTCAAAGAGGAGAAAAGAAGCTTGGCTCTTGCGTGCTGTTTCAAATTTCTCCAGTTCGTCAATTGTCTCTAGCCTTGTACTAATGAGTTCCGGTTCTTACAATTTTAATCTTTTTTGCACCAGTTTTTCCTTTTGTGATGGAAATTTGGTGAGTGTATGCTTCCTCCTCCCCGCCCCCCCCCCCCCCTATTATTTTTTTTATATAATTTCTTCTTGAATTTTGTATGCTTGTGTTTGTAGTTGTATCTCATTTACACAAATAGTTAGCCAAGTCAATATATGAGACATAGTAAAACCTGAAGAAAGAAATCCAGCCTTGATGTGTTAAAATACTGCACTATCTATTTTAGCAGATATGGTGCATCACTGACCATTCTTTATAAGATGTAAACAAATAGCTTCAAATAAAGTTGTTCATTTTGGGTCAGCATAAAATGCAATTTGCAGATACATTGCCTATTCCTAATGAGATGTAAACGAATTAACATATGTGGGTTTACCATTTACAGGTATTACGTTAGTGTTAAGTGAAGAAAAGAAAGTAGATCCTTCCCTATTAAAGGGGAGTGCCGTATCTAGAGCATAATGCAAGTAGGAAGTTGAATTAATTAGTAAGCTCTTTTCTCCGGTTTTGTTTCTTGAGTATTGCATTATTCTTGGGTGTGTGTATTCTTGGTTCTGTTTCCCTTCATTTTGTCCTTTAACGTGTATAAATACAACTCCTCAAAATTTGTTCAAAGGTTCGTTTATCTGCTTCTTGCAGTACAAAACTTTACTGATGCTTTTTAAAGGTTCAATTGTCACTTAACAGTTATCTCCTTTTTCTTTTGAGAAAATGAACAAAGAAAACAAATAGATGTAAATTAAAGTAGGTAGTGAAAAATGACAAGAAGCTAAGAATGAGCAGCATTCCAACGCAAAAGTAAACAAAGAAAACCATGACCAACAACAACATATCCGGTGTACTCCCACAAGCGGGGTCTGTGAGGGTAGAGTGTACGCAGACCTTACCCCTACTTGGGTGGTAGGGAGGCTGTTTCCAAAAGACTCGGCTCAAGAGAAGACATAACAAAGAAGATCAGATAAGATTTGAAAAAAAGTAAAGTAAAGTAAAGCAAAGCAAAGGAAAGTAAAGTAAATAGATCATAAAGAAAACCATGACCCAGTTATCAAAAGTCAAAAAGTTGCTTAAAAAGTAATAGAAGATGCACCAAGCTCTTCTATTGGAAATAAGTAGTGTACCTGGTGGTTAGAATCATCTTGATACACAAAAGAAAGTAAAGAAAAACATGACCGAGTTATCAAAAGCCACGAAATTGCTTAAAAGGCAATAAATGACGGATCAAACTCTTCTATTGAAAATAAGTAATATAGCTGGTGGTTAGAATCGTCGATGAATTGTGAGATGTTACACTGCAAAATAACGACAAGTCCAAGAGGACTATGGTGTATGTTATTCGCAGACGACGTAGTCTTGATTGATGAGACTCGCAGCGGAGTGAACGCCAAGATGGAGGTTTGAAAACAGACTCTGAGTCTAAAGGGTTCAGGTTGAGTAGGACCAAGACAGAATATTTGGAGTGCAAGTTCAGCAATGACAGCGGCCCTGAGACAGACGTGGAGGTGAGGCTTGGTACTCAGGTCATACTAAAGAAAGGAAGCTTCAAGTACCTAGGGTCTATTATCTAAGGGAATAGAGAGATTGATGACGATGTCACACATAGTATTGGGGCAGAGTGAATGAAATGGAGGCTCGCATATGGAGTCTTGTGCGATAAAAAGGTGCCACCAAAACTTAAAGGCAAGTTCTATAGGGTGTTGGTTAGACCGACCATGTTGTATGGGGCGGAGTGTTGGATAATCAAGACTTCACACATACAAAAGATGAAAGTTGTGAAGATGAGGATGTTAAGATGGATGTGTGGGCATACAAAGAGAGATAGGATTAGAAATGATGATATCCGGGACAAAGTGAGAGTGGCCTCGATGGAGGATAAGATGCGGGAAGCGAAGCTGAGATGGTTCAGGCATGTGTAGATGAGAGACACAGATGCCCCATTGCGGAGGTGTGAGAGGTTGGTAATGGACGGGTTCAAGAGGGGTAGATGTATGCCGAAAAAGTATTAGGGAGAGGTGATTAGACGAGATATGGCGCAGGTGCAACTTACTGAGGACATGAACTTAGATAGGGGGGTTGTGGAGGACACATATTAGGGTAGTGGGTAGTCGAGCGTAGTCCTACTTACGCTTACAAAATGATAGTTGTAGTGTTCTTATTGTAGGCCCGATTAGTCTATCACACTTATAGGCGCAATATTGCTTTATAGTCCCATGTAGTTTGATTTCTGCTGGTATGTGTACTTTAGTATACTTTGTTTATCTTATTTAGTTGCGTTAGCTACTGCTTCCTTTTGTTAGAATACGCTATCATGACGTATTCGATTTTGTTATCAGCATGTTCATATTGCTTTAGTTTTTTGTCTGAGTCTGACCGTTTCTCTTACTTTGCTTGCTTGTGATTATGCTCTGTCTTGAGCCGAGAGTCTCCCGAAAACAGTCGTTCTACCTATCAAGGTGGAGGTAAGGTCTACGTACACTCTACCCTTCCCAGGCCCATGTTGTAGGATTTCACTGGGTATGTTATTGTTGTTGTTATTTACTATTTAGAAGCCACACCGTTTAGAAGCTTGAAAACAACTATTCTGAATAGATATATCAATTAATTTTTAACTAATTAATTAATGCAATTAAAATGTAGAATAAATGCAAAAAATTGAGAATAAAGATAAATAGAGTTTCTGGCCTATGAGAGCGCCACGTCACTGAGATTATGTCCTGCTTTTATATAGATAGATTTTCAGATATTAAAGAGTATAAATATAAAAATTCTAGACTAAATTAAAAGGTATGAATATCCTACTCAACAATTTTGTGTTACGAACAAACTGTAAAAATTAAATATTATAAAAGATATTCATATAATAAAAGTATCAACACACTCACTCACTTGCTAAAATAAATATTTGAGTACCTGACATGAGAATAGTTCTTTCTCCATCAATATTTTCTTCATTTTTTGCTTTTGATCTCCTCTTCAGTTCTACAATTTTGTGTTTTTGATCTCCTTATCCATTCTACAATTTTGTGTGTTTTGATTTCCTCGTCCATTCTACAATGAACAAACTGAAAAAGAAGACCAACAACAGAAGTTCTATAACAAAATAATTTAAAGGGTGAAAAATATTAAATATTTTAAAAGATATTTGATTATAATATAATAAAAGTATCAAGATACTCACTCACTTATTAAAATAAACATTTGAATACCTGATATGGGAATAGTTCTTTCTCCATCAACATTTTCTTCATTTTGTGCTTTTGATCTCCTACTTAGTTATAGAATTATGTGTTTTTGATCTCCTCATCTATTCTACAATACTCTTCATTTATTGGAATGAGAATACCATGTTGGTGTGATTTTAATTAGATGTCATAACTTGTACATTAAATTAGAAATTATGAAGATAAAGGGGCGTGAGTTATGGAGATAATTTTTTAAATTAAAATAAAATGATTAAAAATGATATAAAAGGCCAAAAAAAAGAGGAAAAAAACATTAAAATAAACATTTGAATACCTGATATGGGAATAGTTCTTTCTCCGTCAACATTTTCTTCATTTTGTGCTTTTGATCTCCTACTTAGTTATAGAATTATGTGTTTTTGATCTCCTCATCTATTCTACAATACTCATTTATTGGAATGAGAATACCATGTTGGTGTGATTTTAATTAGATGTCATAACTTGTACATTAAATTAGAAATTATGAAGATAAAGGGGCGTGAGTTATGGAGATAGTTTTTTAAATTAAAATAAAATAATTAAAAATGATATAAAAGGCCAAAAAAAAGAGGAAAAAAAATAAAATTCTTGTCAATAGAGAGGTGTCACATAAAATTGTATATTTCTAATTTTATATTATATATAGATTTAAGCGGTAAAAATTATTACTATTTTCTTGACAAAAATGGTTAATATGAGAACAATCCCTTGTTACGCAACTTCAAATTCACAATATCCATCTGGGCCTATTAAGTTACGTGTTTTTGTCCAGATATGGTTTAATTACGCGGTCAAAATTAATTACCCGCAATGCACATTCTTCTTCCTTAGCCGGTCCATAGCTTTGTTCCTTCTTAGCAGCACAATCCCTCCTTCCCCCCCCCCCCCCCCCCTTAGTCAGCCTGTCCATAAGTCTCTTTCTCCCTTTAATTTCAGTTATCATTTGATATTTCGCGTTTTGTCGGAGCCTTGTGTTACGTGAATTTTGAAATTGAAAATCCTACATCAAGCAACTACTCTTATTAAATGTATACGTATATTGCCCCTTCTTCTTGCTTCCAATTTAACATAATTTTCACATGATAGCTTCTACGAAATTCTTCTGTTTTGTTTGTGGGTTTTATTGGGTATTTTTGGTATGAATCGTAAGCATCGTGCAGTGAATCGATGGTGGGGCCATTGTACTCTAAATATTACTCCCTCGGTCTCAATTTATACGCCACATTCTTTTTTAATCAGTTTAAAAAAATAATATATTTATTTATTTGACAATAATTAATTTTAAATTTTACTTTTTACGCTTAACGAAATGATCTATAACAACACAAATATCTTTGACTTATTTTAGACTATTGATTTAGATAATTCTTCTAAAGGTGGTGTAGGCGAAAAATATACAACCCAATTTAAATACCAAAAATTCATATACCAGCGCCTTAGAAATAGCCACCGTCATTACCACCACCCCTTGTCGGCCCTACCGGTAGGTGGATTGTCGGACCCATGGGAAGATCACTCTTCATCATCGGTGGCTTCGACGGACCTCCACCTCCATTATCACCCATCATCAGCGGCATCGACAGACCTTCACCTCCATTATCATCCATCATCGGCAGCTTCAATAGACCTCCGCCTCCATTATCACCTATCATCGACGGCTTCTACAGGCCTCCACCTCCACCTCCATTATCACCCATCATCGGGGGCTTCGACGGATCTCTTGGATCTTGGATTAGTGCCCATCATCTCCTTCATCTTATGGTTGTTGTTAGTGGCCTCAGGGGCACCCGATAATACCTCTGCATATTTTTTATGTTTTTCTAATTTCTTGATTAGTTTAGTCGTATCTGTCTTTTCCGAAACTGTCATGATTCCTTTTCCTGCATTAGAGTATCAGAAAAGGAGTATAAAAATACGGATATTCATATAGTAATAAAAATTCAGTATTGGAAGAAAAGTTACCTTCAATCTTTTGCAGTATTTTTCTAATTGTATTCACACATTCATCACAGTGTATGTGTACTTTGAGCACACAAGTTTGCAGTTTGCATGCACAACTTTTCTTTACTATCTTTTAGTAGCTAATAGATCTGAGAGAAAGCAAAGGAGAATTAACACAAAAATGGTGAAATTTATCCACTATAACTTAAACACCCTCAAGTAATCAACACTACATATTTATCTGTTCACAAGCACAGTCCTTTAGAATTTTATTCCCTCTCCGACAACTCTTCTTCTTTTTTATTTTAATTCCACCAAATATGACAAGCGGTCGAACCTGTTGCAATCCGACCCCTAAGGCTGGCCTTATTGGACTTCCTTTAAGGAGTTTGAATTGGCCTTTCTTTAGGGTTCCGAGTTGAGGGTGAGAAAGGTCCTCTCTTACTAGGAAAGCTTTGAGTCACATCTTCTTTAATTTTCTTCCTTTAAAATTTTCAGCTTCATGTTTCTATTCCCTCCTCAAATTGTTGGTGTTCTATGTTTTTTTTCTATCCAGAATTGGAGAATAATTTTCATTACCAATTTGAAGAATTTTTACACCAAGTCTCAACTATCATCACAGTAATATACTAAGCAAGATCAAGAAAAGATTGAAATTCTGTAATGAATAATGTGGTCAAATTATCATATGCTTATATACTGCAATATTTGTGTAGGCAAAAAAATAATAATTAAAGATTAATTGAATGAAACTCATCTAGATAAAAGGTATCTATCATAAAAATCATCTTAGATTAATGCTCTTTTACATGGGATGACTCAATTATATAAATACAAAGTTATATTATATTTTAAAAATATATATAAATAATAATTTCTAAGATACTTTTGGTAAATACAAATACTTCAGTTATAAAAAAGAATTTCTAAAATCTAACCGAAACTACAATTAAATATTTACTTGAAGTCAAATTTGAGTTAAAAATCATCAAACTTGGTGAGATCTTTTTAACCTGAAAATATTCACACTCTGGACTTCTTAATATCTTTTAGCTTCGCCTTTTCGAGAGAGTTAGATATCATTGTACCATCGTCGGCAGCACCATTACTCTCTAATTAATGTATTGTCATTTCATTATTTCTTTTTCAGCTAGTAGTTGATAATACCATTACTAAATCTAAGATTTTTTTATTTTATTATTTCTCCCTTTGCAAAGTCTTTCCATGAAAGTTCTTTTATTTTTCATTCAATAATTTCTCTCTATACTAGAATGCCTCTCTCTTGGTTTCATAGTTTTTATTTATGAACTATTATGTTATCGTATATTGACGTTGATTTTATTTCAAGCTATCGAATGAAATTTGTATTAGAACCGATTCTAAAAAAAAATTGGGTTAGTATTACTAGTACTTTGCTTTTCTATCATTTTTTGTTGGAAAAATATAGGTGAAAGAGATCGTAAAAAATATTTATTGGAATGAATATATATATATATAAGAATTTTTTTCCATGCTAGCTTTTTATTCAAGATTTTTCCATTATTTTTTTTCCTATGCAAGGTCTTTCAACTCAAATTATAAAGTGATTGATTAGATCCAGGGATAAATTTATACACATTTTACCCGTCACTGATTCAATAGCATATATCCTTGCTACAATAACTATTGTATAAATACAGAGTTTAAAATAGTTAGAGAGATGGAATTTTCTAAATAATGAAATTACTTTTGAACGTATAGTTTGAAATATGCCGCTTTTGAGATTTGTGATTTTAAACATATCATAACATTGTGTATTATAAAAACTTACCAAAAAACACAGTAAATAATGGCAGTTCGATGCACTAAGCTCCCATTATACGCGGGTCCGGAAAAGGATTTTTAGCCAAGTTAACATAGAAAGATAGACATTGTGAGCTGGTGGGCATAAATAAAAACTAGTAAAAGAAAAGAGAGAAAAAAATTAAAATTTTATAGCTGGGGTCATATTTATTTTGCAATAGCTTAGAGTAACAAGAATATTAGAATTAGTTGGATTTATGTGATGACCACGGAGATACAGAGTCAAAGTAGTTGAAAAATAGCAAACTACATTTCCAAAAGAAAGTTGTAATCAACCATCAACCTATTGAATATGAAACAATTCTAGTTTTAGCTACTAATAAGACTATTGGCTACATAATAGACCAAGCAAAAAACATAGAAAAAACTTGATACTCCTCAACATCATCATCTTCCCCATCGCCAGATTAACAACCAACTTGCTCATAATCCTTCTCAAGAGCAGCCAAATCTTCCCTAACTTTAGAAAACTCACCTTCCTCCATACCTTCACCCACATAATAGTGCACACAAGCCATCTTTGTAGGGGTAGGTTTAAGGAAGAAAAAAAGTACACTCCACAACTGTAAAAAATTGAAATAGCCACTGGAAAGTGAGAAACTGGAATTGCAGAATCCCTGTAAATTGAAGTTGATCTCAGCATTGCTTGAATACACACACAAAATCCTCAGCGGGAGCAGCTATTGTGGTCTCTAGTTGACCTCATGCAAGCGGAACAAGGAAGGATATTTTCAGAGATACTCCGCAACCGTTGTATAATTCTTTGTAACTATCTCTGATATCTCCTCAACCGTGTCATCCTTGAATTTTTTCGTGGACAAATCCCGATAAACGCTTGAGATAAGTTTAGAAAGTACACCCTCCAGCACATCTAACACCACAACGTGACGAAATTTAGAGTGTTGTTTGAAGTTTCTGTCATGAGTTACAACTCCAAGTGAATATCAATCTCGATATGTTTAGTGCGCAGATGTTGGACAGGATTCCCAGAGAGATATACCGCATTAACATTATCGCAGTAGACCAAGGTAGCTTTCTGAATAGGAAAGTGAAGCTCTAATAGGAGATTACGCAACCAACATGACCCAGGCACCACATTGGCTACCCCTCGATACTCGACCTCCGCACTGGATCGCGATAAAGTAGCCTGACATTTAGCCGACCAAGTTATCACCAAGAAACATACAACAACCAAATCTCGATCGTCTGATAACGGGACATCCACCCCAATCAGCATCTGTATAAGCCACGAGAGTAGATACAGAGGATGTATATAAGTGCAAACCATAATCAAGAGTGCCCTGAATGTAACGCACAATGCGTTTGAGAGCGTGCATGTGTTCGTCCCTCGGATCATGCATAAATAAACACACCTGCTGCACTACATAAGTAATATTTGTCCTCGTGAATGTAAAATATTGAAGAGCCCATGCAAGACTGCGATAGTGGGAGGGATTCTCGTAAGGTGTGCTGGAATTAGCACTGAGCTTCAGTTTGGTGTCAACCGGAGTAGGAGATGACTTACATGATGAAATGCTAGCCCGTTCAATAATCTCAGCTGCATACTTCCTCTGGGATAGAAATAGACAACATGCATGACGCGTTACAACTATACCAAAAATATAACTCAAAGACCCCAAGTCTTTCATAGCAAATTGGAGCTAAGAAGAGATATGATAGACTTGCATGGTTTATCAGAAGAGACAGTCAATAGAATATCATCCACATATAACAGAATGTATGCCAGAGAAGTACCGCGAAGATAGATGAACAGAGAATGATCAGACCTGCTGTGAGAAAACCCAATAGTACACACATAATCAGCAAACCTTTTGTACCAGGCCCGATGAGCCTGTTTTATCCCATACAAGGACTTCTTACAAACATGGTTGGGATGATCGGGGTCCTTGAAACCCAAGGGTTGATGCATGTATAACCGTTTTCTTGAGATCACCGTGTAAGAACGCATTTTTCACGTCCAGCTGATGAATGGGCCAAGCTTTCGAGAGAGCCAGACTGAGAACAGTGCGAATAGTCGTCAGTTTGACAACCAGACTAAATGTCTCTCCACAATCCACGCCAACCTATTGAGTTTTGCCATTACCTACGAGACGGGTCTTATGCCTCTCAAAACAACAATCCGATTTTTCATTATGAATAAAAATCCACATATAATGAACCACATTAACACCAGGCGGATGGGGCACCAACTCTCACGTCTTATTTTCAATAAGAACATTATATTCATCATCCATGACTATTTTTCAATTAGGGTCACTAAGGGCAGACACGGGGTTACGTGGTAGGGGTGATTTAGTGACACTAAAATTGAGATTAAATTATCATTTTGATTTAAAAATACCCCATTGGCTACGAGTAACAGGCCCTTGACTCAGAATAGAAGTGGGCCAGACCTGGGTTGGTGTGATGACGTTGGAACTGGCTCGGTTTGGAAGGAACCGACTCAGGTTGGGAAGTGGGCTTGTTGGCTGAGAAATTGGACCGAGGGAATTGGACCCGAGTGATGGACATTTGGGCGGCGAGCGATGGGCCTATTTGGCGCACTTCAGTGACTGAAGGTATTTGGGCCAGCAGACAGTGGGCTTGCTGGCGAGAATTGATCACGGGATGGGTCTGGGCCAGTAGGCACTAGGCTTGTCGGTGTCTGCTGGTCCAAATCCCAAGATGGGGGCCGGATCAAATGTTGGACCACATACGGTGAGAGTAAATTAGTTAGAAAATTATAGAAAGTAGGCACAGAATTATGCAACTTAGCAAACGAAAATTGGGTTTCATAAAAAATGACATGGCGTCTAATGATGATTTTATTAAATGATACATCTAAATATTTGTTACCACGATGATTAGATGGATAACCCAAAAACACTCAAGCGGTAGAACGAGTTTGAAGTTTGTTTACTGTAGTGGATGGGAAAAGAGGATAACATAAACACCTAAATACCCTAAGATGAGAATACGAAGGATCCTTACGATAAAGAATTTGGAGAGGAGATTTGTATGCTAGTCCTTTGCTAGGGAGTATGTTAAGAAGGTAAGTAGTCATTTCTAACGCATGATGCCAAAATGAAGGTGGTAATGAAGCATGGTGAGTAATGTCCGAACAATATTATTAATGATACGTATTTCTCTCGGCTTTTCCATTTTGGGAGGACGTATGTGGACAAGAAAATCGGAAAGAGATGTCATTAATATTACAAAGTTCTCTAAATGACCCATTATCAAATTTCCTTCTATTATCACATTGAATATTTTTAATTTTCCGTTCAAATTGGGTGCGGATGAATGCTCTAAATGATAGAAATGTGAAATAAACTTGAGACTTATTTTATAACGAAAAAATCCACAAAAAATAAAATAATCATAAAAAAATAACACGTAATAACGGTGGCCCAAAGAGCTCAACAAGGGAGATGTCTATAAATCACTATGAATAATATCAAATGGCAAAAAAGTACTAGAATTGGAGGCAACAAATGGCAATTTAACATATTTCCAAAGCGGAAAAGTAGGAAAAATATTAGGACTACGTGTACTATTACACTCAATAAAATTATGATTTTTAAGAAAGGAAAGAACAGATGCTCCTGGATGACCCAAACGTGCATGCCATAAGAAAGGTGCTAAAACGGTAAACGTTGACGGTGTGTCCTGATTAGTAGTGGTGATGTATGCGGTGATGGGATAGAGCTTGTCCCGACTATTACATCTCATTAGAGGTATCCCCGTCGTGAAATCCTTCACAGAAAATCCAAAAGGGTCAAAGTCAACAGAAACCCAGTTATCAGTTGTAAATTTCAACAGACACCAAATTTTTAATTAATTGAGGAGCGTGAAGGACATTTTTCAAGGCTAAAGGTAGGTTCAGGGGAGATAAATTTGTGTGACCATAACCACGAATTGGAATTGAATTACCATTACCAACAATAATGCCACAATTTTTGCTCAAATTGAAATAAGACGAGAGATTACCTGATGTAAACGTCATATGAGAAGTGGCACCGGTGTCCATCTACAAATTCACATATGAAAGATTTAATCCAAGTGTGTGCATCGCTACCTCGATATTCGTGGGACTCGAGGCTATTGCTGGGGCCGCAACATGGAAATCATGCTGTGGCCGAGGCCCAAGAATGCCTGGCTACTGCAAGGGCCCATTCTGTCGCGCCCATGGTTGCTGAAAGCCGTTGGGCCTGGCCCAATAATTGGTTGGACTGCTTGCTGGATACGGTGGACTAGGCCACTACCCACTGGCCCATCCCATGATAATCGCGGCATCGCCCAAGACTGCGTTTAGTGGTGGTGCATCCCAGTCTGCTGGCCACTGCCACCCCGTCCATAGCCACCGTGGCGGTTGCTGCCACTGCCACCACCACCGCAGTTTTTGGCACCATTTTTTCGATTTTGACCCTTATTTTCGCCACCATTGTTACGATTTTGGCTAGAATTTTCCGGGAAGGATTGATGGCGTGAGCATGGATATGGCGTCGGGTTCGATAATGTGGCATGATGTGGCTAGAATTGTTACGGTTTTTGACGCCACCATTGTTAAGGTTTTGGCTAGAATTTTCTGATTTTGGTCCTTTTTGCCACCACCAGTGTCGCATGATGTGGCCACCATCATGGCGGAATTGGCTCCGGTTGTCGCCTTTTTAGCCAACCCGACTTCTTCTAACGTGAGCATGGAACGTGTTTAGTAGAACGACGGGAGAGGATTGCTTTGACGAAGAAGAGTTTCAACTCTATTATAAGCCTCGGAGAGGCCTGCAACTATCTGAAGAACAAGACGATCATTAGTGATGGGCGCGCCAACGTTCTTGAGTTGATCCGACAACTCCTTGAGCATTTGACAATTGGTAGAGGCATTCGGAAAATCCTCCATGTTTATGTGGGAGAATTCCTGCTCAAGGGTCATGGTACGAGAATTTTGTTATCATGGAATATATCACGCAACCTATTCCAAGCTTCCATTGATATAGCGCCGGGTTCGATAATAGTCTGTAAGAGGTCCGTAGATATGGTGGAATAAATCTATTGGAGCATCGTAGCATCAAGAGTTGCCCATAACTCTATTTCATCATCGGTGGTAGGCACATTCTCCTTGTCTTTTTCTGGTGTGACGATGTGATGGAGGAATCGATTAGACCGTGCGTGAATTTTAAATAGTTCTGCCCACGTCGCGTATTTGACATTTTCCATCTCAAGAACAATAAGGATGTTGTTCTTGATATTGGAGACTGCAAGGGCAGAATGAAATGTGTTCTTTGTGGTAGACATAATGAAAAAACAAGAGAATTAGGGATTCAGAAAGAAAATTTGAAGGGATGAGGTTCGGCCGTCGGCCGATATTGAGTATTTCGAGGAGGGCGGCGGAAGAGGGTATAATTTAGAGAAGGAAAAATTTGCCCTAGACTGCTATACCATGAAAGAGAATAATCCCTTGATTATTTTCATTAATGTCAAAGGTATATATACATGATATACAATATTTAATTATGAAAATTAAATCTACCTTTTCCTAATATAAGACTATTACTTTTTCCTAGACCTGTCCAAAGCTAGGGTCGGGTGGCTTTTTTTTCTACTTGCCCGACCCTGGCCCTGACCCTTCGGGGACCCTACGGGTCACGGGTCGGCCCTGACCCGTCGGAAGGGGGACGAAATTTGGTGGGCCGGGCCGGGTTGTGTCAAGCAATTTTTTTAAAAATAAATTGAATTTCCAAAACTGAAATTGACATTCACACCTACACTACCATGAAATTTTGATGTTGAAATCTATTGTGTATCATGAGATGTTTACTAAAGAAAAAGGAAAATTAGAAATCGATTTGGGGAAAAACACAAATTGATGGGGAAATAGACATTTTCGTAAAAATTGGCTGTGCCAAACTGCCTTGTGGCCGTTTGGCCGGCCCCGTCTCGAAAAATACGCAAAATAAAAAACAAATCGGGTAAAATGTACATCCGAGCGCAGAGTTATGACCATTTAAAGTTTCACCAATTTACAACTATTATCTCTCCCTACATTATGCTTCCGTGATATTAACAGAACGACTAATAATATAAACAAATAATTAATAATCAACTACCATTTTTATCTTATTTTATGTCGAGCTCAATGTAGATTAGAGCAATACATATATTATAAATACATGCATTATATCACTTAAATATTAATGGTAAAAATATATGTAAGTACAAAATAAAAATTAATGAAGGAAAAATAATATAAATTATATTAAAAAATACTTGGGTCGGGGTTGGGTCGGACTGGGTCAGACAGGTAAAATATTCTGATCCTGGCTTGACCCTACATAAGATCGGGTCCCCGCTTTTTCGGATCGGGTGGCTCACGGGTCAGCTATAAGCAGACCCTGACCCTGATTTTCCGGGTCGGGAAGGGCCGAGCGGGTCCCTGACCCGTTGGACAGGTCTACTTTTTTCCTAATACAAGAGTACTATCATAATTATAAATGTATAAGAATTCTAATTGAAATAAACATGGAATATACGGAGATACATGTATATTCTTTCACATAGAAATCTAGTCTCTTTGTAATCTTTTTTCTGTGAGCTTGGTTTACTTGACCGAAGGGTGCATTAGAACTTGAAGGAGAGTATTAGTCTTATGCTTAGAGTCTTTGTAATGGGGGGTGAAAAAAATTATTTATTTCGTAACACCTACAATACTACTTACCTATCTAAAAGTACTAGTACTACTTAATAACCTGACAATATGCAGGGAATTGAAATTCATTTTATAACCTTGAAACATATTCAAAGTTTCAAACCACTCACTACTACCAATGTTGCACCTAGAGTTGAAGAGTGAAAACTGAAAAAACAACTCTTTGACTTCCCTAGGCGTTGCATAGTGGAGTTAGATAAACTAACTAGAGTTGAAGAGTGGAAACAAACAAATCATCTTGTACCAAAGAAAATGTTTTTTTTTTCTGTCCCGTCAGATTTATCGTCTACCACAACAAGGTATACGTTATTTTATCAAGCCTTGAGTAAATCATATCTTTTCGAATCTTCTTGTTTATGTTTTAGCTGTTGATGATCTTCCTATGACCCTGTCAACCAATGTTGCTGACTAGGTTAGGGTGGAACAAGATCGAACTAGACTATATTTAACTAGATATCATGAATTTATAGAAGCATATGTACGTGCGGATGAGATTTTTAACTCACTCATAGGCCAAATTACTTTTGCACTGTTATTTTTATGAAGAATGATTGTTTTTTCAGAACCCGACACTTACATGTTCAGCTGTTCTTCTATTCACATAATGGTTATCAAAATCAAGAAAATGGACCTCTATTTAAACGATTTGGATACTAGGAAAAGAGCTTTAGCAGAAAGAGCAAGAATTATTTTGATTTCAGTGGAAGATCGAGAAGAGGCACGAGTCAATCAACAATTTAATGAGAGAAACGATGACTTGAACCAAAAAGTATTCGTGGATTCAGTCATTAACTGCTCTAAAGTGATTGTGAACTCTTCAAAAGCAATTGAACTTGAAAATATTACTGCCAAATATTTTGGTCTACCTAAGGATGTCTGTTAGTTCATGATTCCTTGTTAAACTACCTTCCTTACTACACCAACTGTGGTAAGTGAATTTATTTTTCATACTTTGCTTTGTATACAATTAAAAATTTCTTTGATACAATGGCTAATTATTTTCTATTTGTGTACAGATGCTAAGAAAGGGTGTACTCCACTTCAGGATGTTAAAGTTATTCGAGAAATATAGATAAAAAGGAGGCTATATCGGAAAAATATAGCTACTATTCTTTGAACATTAATAATAACTCTTCACTTCAGGAGACTGCCTAGTTTACTTTAGCAGTTAATATTAATTAGTTTTAATGATCTTGTTGGAGTATATGAAGTTTTACGTTGGGTTCGTCTACACAACGGAATTTGAAAATTTTGTGTTTCAAACCCAACAAGCGACGAACTGTAAGATGATTATATAGTAATATAAAACACGTTAATACATAACATGTATATAACCGTAATACTTTGATAGAATACTTACGGTTTGAAAACTCTGGAGTCTTTTAGTAATTTTCGAGGGTACGCACGCAATTGATCCTCGACAACAAGTTCCAAGAACTCCGATGTATACCTCCTTCGAACAACTAGGAAATTCGGCAGAGGTTCAAAAGAGAGTTTTATTCTAGGTCACTAAGACTTAGAATAATATATGAATAATGTGTCTAATAATGAATTATGAGGTGCTCTATATATAGGTGAAATTAGGGCTAAATTCAGATTTTGGGTTGGGCTCAAAGCCTGGCCCAAAACGAATTGCAGTAGGTCAATATGATTTGGTCTGCTGCCCAATTAGCGCCGCGGCGCCTCGCCCTTTTCACAAAATATTTTCAACACGTTTTAGTTAAATCCAAAATCCAATCTTGACTTAATTAAATAATTTCCATCAAATAGAAATTATCCCATAGTTATTATTAATTTAAATATCTCGATTTCAAATAGAATATTTAACACTTTCTCAATACACCCTTAGATCGAAGAAACAATTGACATAGTGTTACTCTACAGGTCTTCACATATCGACACTAATCATATTAGGGTCTACACGGAACGCCTAGACGGCACCGTAAGACGAACTCAATATGTGAAGTATATTTACACGAATCCAGTAAACTGAACCTCTATGTGGGAAGATAAAATCCTTTCATTCTCGACGCACTCGATCAAGCTTGGATTTGCCAAGTGGCTATCCAAATGGCTTGATCATTATATCTCATCTATATTGGTTGACAACAAGACCATATTCTATATATGTCTATTGCGTTGGCCAACAACTTAGTCAACCCAATATTACTGAGAAGCTGAGTGTTCTCTCGAATATACACTCGAGGAATGAATCCTAATCTTGACTCAACTACCACTTTTAATCCACATCGTAATGTACCCAATACAAGCCGTATCTCAACCTATAAGGAATTTGAGCTTAGGACAGGATCAAAGTATATTACTCTGTAGACAAGGTGTGTATTGACCTCAAGTCTAAGGACTTCTATCTCCCACACGCTGATCATACTTTAGACATGTATAACAAATAGTATATCAGAAGAGTATACCAATACTTCCAAAGTATCCATGTTTCCATCACGAGTAGCCATTACTCGTAGCAGGTGAGACATGCTACATCCTTTAAGGATGTGATGCAGATCACATGTCGACTTATCACATATCATCGATATCTCATTCTCGATGATCATTAGTCGAGGCTATTTTAAGAATTACGTTATAATATTAATATCTTACACTATTAATAACAACATAACCTCTAGGGATGCATATTATAGAATATTACAAACAATCAACTAATAATTCAATAATTGCAAATGCCAAAATATTAATCTTTATTAATAATAATATGAACATGTATAAAGTACATTTGTCCTAATATAGATTGTCTCTAGGACATACATATACTTTCTATCTCCCACTTGGCCTAGAGCCAATCTTTAACACATCTAATGCCCATATTCTCAAAATGACCATTATACTTGACTGAGCTTAATGGTTTAATGAATAGGTCAACTAGATTATCGTATGTGGGAACATAGTCTTATCTAATCTCTTCAGTCTCCACCATCTCCATGAGTATGTGGTACTTCCTTGGTACATAATTGTTTATGTTTGTTGATCTTGGTTCCTTAGCTTGTGCAATCACACCAGTGTTGTCACAATAAATAGTTATTGGACAACTGGCACTCGAAACTACCCTTAGTTCCTTCATGAACTCAGAAATTGTGACAACTTCTTTACCAACTTCCAATCCAGCAATGTACTCAGCTTCTGTTGTCGAATCAGCAGTTGTAGCTTGTTTGGAACTTTTCCAGCTCACTGCTCCACCATTGAAAATGAACGCGTACCCAGACTCTCATCAAGATCCGTCTGGAAGATAGCATCAGTGTACCCAGTAGAAGCTAGCTTTTCTTCCCTACCATAGACTAAGAAGTAATCTTTATTTCATCTAAGATACTTAAGAATACTCTTGACTGCTTTCTAGTGTTCTTCCCCAGGATTCTGCTGGAATTTTTAAGTCATACTAATTACAAAGGCCACATCTGGCCTAGTACAGGTCATGACATACATGATCGATCCTATAGCCGAAGCATATGAGATCCTCTTCATGCGCTCAAGTTCTATAGCATTAGAAGGACTGTCCTTCTTAGATAACTTGGTGCCTTGACCCATAGGTAGATCGCCTTTCTTGGAATTTTCCATTGAAAAATGTCTAAGCACTTTATCTATGTAGACTGATTGTGATAGCCCCAATAATCTATTAGGTCTATCTCTATATATCTTAATTCTCAGAATGTAGCATGCTTCACCTAAATCCTTCATCATGAAGGTACTGGACAACCACTCCTTGACTGACTGCAAGAGAGTCTTATTGTCTCCTATTATCAATATGTCATCTACATGTATAATAATGAAGGCAATACTCTCATCATTGCGTTTACTATAAACACAAGGATCCTCTTTACTTCTGACGAAATGAAATGACTTGATAGCTTTGTCAAAGCAAATGTTACAACTCCTCGAGGCTTGCTTAAGCCCATAAATAGACTTTTATAGCTTACATACAACATTTGGTTTGGACTCAGACGAAAAACCCTCAGGTTGTTTCATATACACTTCCTCAACTAGATTACCATTGTGGAAATCAGTTTTGACGTCCATCTGCCAAATATCATAGTCATAATATGCAGCTATTGCAAGCAAAATTCGAATGGACTTAATCTTAGCAACATTTGAAAATGTTTCATCATAATCGACCCTAGACCGTTGATTATAACCTTTAGCCACCAACCTTGCTTTATAAGTCTGTACTTTGCCAAATGCATCGATCTTCTTCTTGAAGACCCATTTGCATCCTATGGGTTTAACCCCAGCTGGCAAATCAATCAAATTCCATATTTGATTGATGTACGTAGATTCCATCTCGGATTTCATGGCTTCTTTCCATCTCTTCGAATCAATGTCCAACATTGCTTCGCTATAGGTTGTAGGCTCATCGTTATCGGGAACATCTATCTCACTGTGTGTTTCCATAAGTATATTTAGTTTTTCAGGAGGAAGATGAGTCCTAGTGGACCTACGGAGTTGATTGTTTTGCAGTTCAGTGCTTGGTAGTTCTGATTGTGAGAGGGTTCTTGTGTGTTGGATAATCCACTAACTTGAGAGCTTTCATGAATATCATTTTCATGTATTTCCTGAATGGAAGGAGGTGCAACCATTGCATCTACTCCCAAAGGATGTGTAGGAGGATCTTGCATTTCTGCATTGTTCCTCGTAACACTCCCACTGGCCGAAGGGCATACTTGAAATACCCAATCTTCGCCAAATACTCCCACTGAATTCTTGCCTTGGTCATTCGGCAAGGATTCAACCTTTATGTTATCTCGCGGTTCTTGAATTTCTTCAAGTTCTATCTCTGTGCAACTATGTTCCTTGTAGACATATTCTTCTTCAAGAAAAGTTGCGTTCCTGGAAACAATGACCTTATATTCTCCAGGAAGATAGAAGTAGTATCCCTTAGTTTCCTTTGGATACCCCACGAAGTAACATTTCTCACTTTTAGATTCCAACTTGTCAGTGAACATCTTCTTAACATATGCAGGGCACCCCGGGGTCTTATATGTTTAAGAGTTGGGTTCTTGCCACACCATATCTCATATGGTGTCTTTTCTACTGACTTGGAAGGAACCATGTTTAGAACATATATTGAGGTTTGTATAGCATGTCCCCAAAGGTATGTCGGTAGAGCTGAGAAGCTCATCATGGATCGAACCATATCCAATAAGGTTCGGTTTCTCCTTTCGGCGACACCATTCATATGTGATGTTCCATGAGGTGTCCATTCTGATTGGACTCCATGTAGCTTTAAGTAATCTAGAAACTCCTTGCTCAAGTATTCACCTCCTCGATCAGATCGAAGGGTCTTGATACTCGTTGCGAGTTGTTTCTTTATTTCAGACTTGTACTCCTTGAACTTTTCGAAGGCCTAGGATTTGTGTTTCATAATATACACATATCCATACCTTGTGAAGTCGTAAGTAAAAGTAATGAAGTAAGGGAAACCTCCCTTAGCTTGAGTCTAGAATGGTCCACATACATCAGTATGTACCAACTCAAGCACCTTCTTGGATCGTACACCCTTTCCAAAAAGTGGCTTATTGGTCATCTTACCTTTCAAACAGGATTAGCAGTTACCATAAGACTCCAAGTCAGATGGTTCGAGGTAGTCAAGCTTTCTTAACCTTGCTATCCTTGTTTCGTTGATATGACCAAGTCTACAATGCCATAGGTAGGTAGAGTTTCTATTACTTATCTTAGCTCATTTATTTTGTACATTGAATATTTCTCGACTACAGTTTAGTGTATATAATCCATCCACAAGATGAGTAGTTCCATATAAAACATTATCAAAAGATAGTACATGACTGCCATTATAAATATATGAGGAAAAACCCTTCATGTCCAAAATAGGTATAGAAATGATATTCCTCGTTAACGAGGGTACATAGTAACAATTATTTAACACTAGACAATAGCCAGAAGGCAAATTTAATCTATAAGTTCCTACGCGCTCAGCATCCACTCGTGCTCCATTTCCAATGCGTAGGTCCACCTCTCTTGGTCTAACCTTCATGCTGTCAGTTAGCCCCTGCACATTGGTACAAATGTGTGAGCCACAAGCGGTATCCAATACCCAGGAATGAAAGTTATTTATAGACATATTTATTTAAATGACGTACATACCTTGTCCACTAGAGGTAGAAGTACTTGGTGCTTTTCTTCCTCTTGGTGCAGTGCAGTCCTTCTTCCAATGCCCCTTCTTGTTACAGTTGAGGCATACATCCTTAGCCGGATTCACCTTCTTCTTCTTCACACCTCCTTTAGGCTTCGTAGCTGAGGGCGCAACGAATGTTTTGCCCTTCTTCTGCCATTCCTTACCCTTCGGGTTGGGCCGGCTAGTAGAGCTCACCATGAGCACATCTTTGCCTTTGGTAGTTAAAGATTCAAAGGTCTTGAGCATGTTATGCAGCTCCAGCAGACTCGCCTTCGTTCCGTTCATATTGTAGTTTACAATAAAATTCTCGAACGAATGAGGGAGAGAGTTCATGATGAGGGTGGAAGCGACGTTTTTCTGCAGCTTTATACCAATCGAGGCCAGCCTTTCTATCAGCCCTATCATCTTCAACACATGCTGAGACACTTGGCCCCCTTCATTTAACTTACACTTGAAGAGTTCTATCAACAACTCATATTCCATAGTTTGGGACTGAGAGTCGTAGAGACTTTTCAAGTGTTCGAGCATTTTGTTGGGGCCCATGTTTTCGTGTTGTCTTTGAAGCTCCACTGACATGGAAGACAACATCACGCACTATGCTGAAGTGGCGTCGTCTAGGTTCTTCTGGTAGGCTACCTTGTCGAATGTGGCATGTTCTGCAGAATCCTCGGCAGAGACTGTGGGGAATGCTTTGTCCAATACGTATTCTATCTTTTCTTGCCTTAGAATAATTTTCAGAATTCTTAGCCAGTCTAGATAGTTGGGTCTAGTAAGTTTGTTCATTTCCATCAACATTTTCAATGATAAGCTCGACATTTTGATAATTTGAAGAGTTAGATAGACAGGAAATTAAACTCAAAGTTATTTCCTATTATAAACATTTGTTTAGGCTAATTAACATGGACTTTTATTTAATTAGCTTCCACTATTTTAACATACTTCTACGACCCCATGGTAGAATACGAACCTATATTAATTTAAGGTCATAATAGGCCAAGATCCAAGCCTATGCTATCTCCGCGTTTGCTTCGGCTGATAACTTCAATAACACATCTTGGTAGGTTCTAAATCAATTGCAGGACTTATTTGCAACTCTTGGTTGATCAAATATTATATTTAATCTTGCGTCCTTAGATTAGTCTGACACTTTGGCTCCAAGATTTTTCTAAGCAAGTCAACCCCATTACACGACTGTGTTTATGTATCTAAGTAAATTTGGCCTGTGTGAGCAAACAGTTTGGTGTAAATACTCATAAAAGTTTATCATCTACCTTTACATTCAAACACATCTATGAAAGAGTCTGGGTTCTCGTAGACTTAGAGCAAATGCTTTGGCATAAATACTCGTATCGCCGAAAAGGATTTTGCACTCTGACAATTATAATGGACGACG
Source organism: Anisodus acutangulus (assembly GCA_029783415.1). Lineage (NCBI taxonomy): Eukaryota > Viridiplantae > Streptophyta > Magnoliopsida > Solanales > Solanaceae > Anisodus > Anisodus acutangulus. The sequence continues at coordinate 46,188,111 of CM056492.1, forward strand.
CGTTTTAATTTAGACTTGTATTTAAAATTCGGGGAACATTTTAATTTCGGGGATTTTAACCAAGATCAACAATTTGTGTCATATCTAATACGACATTTAATCATGCAATTTCTAAAAACACGTTTAGTTGAGAGCTATCAACTCAATATGCATGATATAAGATGGTTTGATCAGTAACTGGGCGCTGCCTACCCAGACAGTTATAGCGGACATTATGCTAATAATTAAATGTACTCATTTAAACACTTAGCATATAGTTCGTATATTATTCAATAATATATAATTAATAATAATCATGGATTAACTTGTTTAAACTCTAAAATTTAAGTCTAATCCAAACAGACCCCTAAACATTTTCTGATTTTAAAAACTGATTTTTAGGAATTTTTGTAAATTCCAAATTTCCAGAATTTACAGTTTAGTCCCTCAAAAATTTAAAATTTCAATTTTGAACACCTTTAAATTCAGAAAATCCAATTTTAATTTTTAGAAAATATTTTCAGATTTCAGGGGCCTGTCTGTAGTTTCTAGAATTTAAATTAATTATAGATTTTCCCCAAAGGACCAAATCTGCTTATTTGAAAAAGTTTTAATTTCAGATTCTAAAACTCTTAAACTTCAGAATCAGGATATGAAACTTTTAAAACTTCAGTTTCTGATTCAATTTTTTTTCGTCGGGATGAACAGTGCTGCGACCCTCCACCATGGAGCCGCGACGTCTTGTCAAACCCTAGGTGGCGCCGCGGTGCTCCATCATGGAGTCACGCCGCCTCCATCTCAGAAACACAAAATCTACATTTCCGAAACCCTAAAACTGGTTCAGGGTCAGATTTGTAGATTCATCTTCGTTACCCTTCACTATCAAACAACACGTTCATCGACCATCATCCAATCCCTTATCGTTCTTCGCTTCAGTGCACCATGTTCGCAATGAACCGGTTACGCACATCGACTCAGAAGAGTTAGATCGGAATGACTTCCTCGATTACATCATTGTTTAATAATTTAGGAGAGAAGTATGATTATGAAAGCCGGTATCTCAGTTTAAGATATTAGGTTTTCAAGCTTTAAACGACATAAAATTTCAGATTTAAATAAATTCTGACTCATATTATTATCAATGATTACTACATAATCACACAAAACAACCCTGGCTCTGATGCCACTGAAGGTTTACATTGGGTTCATGTACGTAGCAAAATTTGAAAATTTTGTGTTTCAAACCCAACAATCGACGAACTGTAGGATGATTATGTAGTAATATAAAATATGTCAATACATAACATGTATATAACTGTAATACTTTGATAGAGTACTTACGGTTTGGAAACTCTGGAGTCTTTTAGTAATTTTTTAGGGTGCGCACGCAATTGATCCTCGACAACAAGTTCCAAGAACTCCGATGTATACCTCCTTCGAACAGCTAGGAAATTCGGCAGAGTTTTAAGAGAGAGTTTTATTCTAGGTATCTAAGACTTAGAATAATATATGAATAATGTGTCTAATAATGAATGAGGAGGTGCTCTATATATAGGTGAAATTAGGGCAAAATTCATATTTTGGGTTGGGCTCAAAGCCTGGCTCAAAATGAATTGTAGCAGGCCAATCTGATTTGGCCTGCTGCCCAATTAGCGTCGCGGCTCTGCCTATTGGGCGCGCAGGCGCCTCACCCTTTTCATAAAATATTTTCAGCACATTTTAATTAAATTCAAAATTCAATCTTGACTTAATTAAATAATTTCCATCAAATAGAAATTATCCCATAATTATTATTAATTTAAATATCTCGATTCCAAATCGAATATTTAACACTTTCTCAATACATCCTTAGATCGAAGAAACAATTGACATAGTGTTACCCTACATGTCTTCACATATCCACTAATCATATTAGGGTCTACACGGAACGCCTAGACGGCGCCGTAAGACGAACTCAATATGTGAAGTATATTTACACGAATCTAGTAAACTGAACCTCTATATGGGAAGATAAAATCCTTTCATTCTCGACGCACTCGATCAATCTTGGATTTGCCAAGTGTCTATTCAAATGGCTTGATCATTATATCTCATCTATATTGGTTGACAACAAGACCATATTCTAGATATGTCTATTGCGTTGGCCAACAACTTAGTCAACCCAATATCACTGAGAAGCTGAGTGTTCTCTCGAATATACACTCGAGGAATGAATCCTAATCTTGGCTCAACTACCACCTTTAATCCACATCGTAATGTACCAATACAAGTCGTATCTCAACCTATAAGGCATTTGAGCTTAGGACAGGATCAAAGTATATTACTTTGTAGACAAGGTGTGTATTGACCTCAAGTCTAAGGACTTCTATCTCCCACTAGTTGATCATACTTTAGACATGTATAACAAATAGTATATCAGAAAGGTATACCAATACTTCCAAAGTATCCATGTGTCCATCACGAGTAGCCATTACTCGTAGCAGGTGAGACACGCTACATCCTTTAAGGATGTGATGCAGACCACATGTCGACTTATCACATATCATCGATATCCCATTCTCGATGATCATTAGTCGAGGCTATTTTAAGAGTTACGTTAAAATATTAACATCTCACACTATTAATAACAACGTAACATCTAGGGATGCATATTATAGAATATTACAAACAATCAACTAATAATTCAATAATTGCAAATGCCAAAATATTAATCTCCATTAATAATAATACGAACGTGTATAAAATACATTTGTCCTAATATAGATTGTCTCTATGACATACATATACTTTCAGTAAATACGATAGTACTTGTAATAGTTTTCTTATATTGTGTTTTCTTTGCATGTTTATTCAACTATTTGTTCTTCTTGATATGACAGGATACTTTTGATATAATCTGTTTTGCATAATATGAAAAAGCAATAATTCTTTATCAAGGTGTTGTATATTTAAAAATGCTAAAATTATTGAAAAATTTGATACATTTAAATAATTTTGTTTGTTTGGAAACACTTGTTTCCACGTATGATGGTGGTAATGAAAAACATAGAAGCAAATGCATTTAAATCACTAAATGGTTCCGTTTTCTTTGCCTTACAAGAGAAATAACATCCAAATGGTTCAGTTTCATTAGGTTTAGAAGAAAAACGACTCTTGGTGCTACATTTTGAAATACAATATCTATAGGAACTAGATGCGGCTGTCTGAGCAAATTTGTCCAAATTTAAAGTGGTGAAGAAAATGTGCTCGTCTTTTGTATTTTAAATATTATTTGTGCTGCGCCTCCGAGCGTTCCCGCCCTGGCGAGGACCTGTCCGCTAAGGCGGATTCTCGGCTCATGGAAGAACCTCGCTGATATTTACGTCGACTCAATAGGGCGTATATTGTTAGTAGGGCGTATAGTATTACGTTCTCCTCCAGGATCATTGTCCTTCTTGTACCCCTTCTTCTTAGTGTTGTACTCTTCTTGTGCAATCTGTTTATTCTTCATCTTTTCCTCTTTTTCTTTCTGAGTCTTTTCTGCAGCCCTGCTACCAAGTTTGCATGCTCCTACATACATCATGAAAGCCATAAACTGCCCATTGCCTTCCTTGACGATGAAATCACATGTTCTACACTTTTTGCACTATTTTTCTGTTACAACAATCAAAGCGATTTTACCCTAAATTTGAACTTAAATTACATTTTGAAATAAAAATCAATCACTATTTCTATTACAGAGGAATATCAGAGGTTGAATCTCAACAGATATAAGAATATACCACATGCAATTTGCTGCAGGTGATTCAAAATACAGTCATTTCTACTAAAAGGAAAAATAATACAATTTGCCCTGGTAAGTTAATAACTTTTATGGTTTGCTAAATGAAAATATATAGTATTTGCCTATTTCTTTGTTGGTACTTTTATGGTTTGCTAAATGGAATTGTAAAGTTTGATTGTTTCTTTATTGGTCCTATTGCTCCTGCAGAAAAAAAGTTAACTGAGAAGAAGATATATGACTGGGATAAAACCAAGCAAACACTATTAGTATTTGGTTTTGTCTACCATAAGATATTGGTAGTTTATCGAGTCCTACTATGCTACTTTTCCTACTAAACATACTATTGTAAGTAATGTTTTTTTTCATACTTTGATGAATTTAAATGTGTATTAATATATGAATTTTGTTGAAAATGAAAATTTTATTTTAATTACATATGTAATAGATGTATTCCACCAAATATCACAAACGGTTGAACCTGGCAACCCGACCCCCCTAAGGTTGGGCCTTATGGGACTTACCTTAATGAGTTGAATAGGGCTTCCTTTAGGGGCCGAGTTGAGGGTAAGAAAGGTCCTCTCATATTAGGGAAAGTAGAACGCTTTAGTCTTTCCTCTCCATTTTCTTCCTTTAAAGTTTTCAACTTCATTTTATATTCCCTCCTCAAATTGTTGGTGTTCTTCTCTGATTTTTTCTATCCAGAATTGCCTGATAATTTTCATTATCAATTTGAAAAATTCTTACACCAAGTCTCCCCTATCAACACAGTAATATACTAAGCAAGATCAAGAAAAGTTTGAAATTCCGATTATTACATAATAAATGAATAATGTGGTCAAGTTATCATATGCTTATACACTGCAATATTTGTGTAGGCAAAAAATAATGATTAAAGATTAACTGAAGGAAACTCATCTGGATAAAAAGTATCTATCATAAATATATGTTGGAAATTTACTAATGTGGAATTAAGTTTGTCCCGTTATTTATGACTCGAACAATTGGGGCCCCGCACGTCGGAAACGTCGTTTCCACACACGTGTACATGTAGTGCCAAGTATCATAAATTTCATTAGTGAAAGAGATATTGGTACATACGTAATACGTTTGAGACATAGAATGATGGACGGTTATTGTCGTTTCCACACACGTGTACACGTAGTTCCAAGTATCGTAAATTTCATTTGTGAAATAGATATTGGTACATACGTAATACGTTTGAGACATAGAATGATGGACGGTTATTGGCCAAATGACAAGTATTCCACATTGGTAAACGAAGGAAGAAGTGTACAAAGTGTAAGATGAAACGAGTCGGAAATCACCGCGGAGCCGTGTAGGGCCGCGACGCTAATTGGTGGCTTGGGCTACTGGAGCCGCGACGCTTCGGAGGCAGAATGCTGCGACGAGAAGATGGAAAGTTCTGACTTTTGGGATGTTCTTAGAGCATTGAATCTCCATTGTTTGGCACATGAATTCAGTCATTATTTGGCTGAATGCAACTCCTCAATAAGTGTCATTACATGACTATTGAAGGTCATTAGTTGGCTAGTTGAGGGGTCATTTCCTTACACTATAAATTGAAGCCTTTGACTCAATTGTTCAAGACTTAGAAATTTTCTGAAATCTTCTTCTTCCTCTCTAGCAAATTTTTCAATATTCAAAGTTCTTCAAGAGTAACACTTGAGTTTCCTTTGCTCATTTGTTAAGTTGTTGTTGTATCTTGGGAGACTATTGACGCCACTATTCTTGAACAACTTGGAGTCGAGCCCGATAACGTAAATGAGTTATACGGGGCAATCTTGTCTTAAAGACAGAGTGTCATCACTCAACTCAACAAATCATAAAGAGTTTGTATCGTTCTTGATTCCAGTTTTTTGTAATCTTTAGTTTATCCTTTCTAAAAATTTGTAATATTTACTTACTTTCCATTTCCTGCAATTGTTGTAACTCATAATTTTAAGACAAGATTGTTGTAAGTGCTTAGAAAGATGACTGCAAGAGAACAAATCGCTTATGATTCTGTTGCTTCTGCTACTCAAGGCAACCCCTCTGCCTTCTCCACTGCTCAAGGCAACCCCAATGCCATTCCTGCTGCTCAAGGCACACCCAATGCCTTTCCGATTGCTCAAGGGAACATTATTGTTCCTCCACCCTCCGGTTTCCACAATGAACGCCCATAAAAGTTTATGGGCTCCAACTTCAAGAGATGGCAACATAATATGTTATTTTATCTGACTGTTATGGGAATGACTCATTTCCTAACAGAAGATCCTCCACAAGCTGGAGATAAAGTGGACCCTCATCCTAATGAAACGGCTGGAGGGGGCCAAGGTATCTATGTCATCAATGGTATGAAGATGGTTCTTGATGCTTGGAGTCATAGTGACTTCATGTGTAAGAACTATATTCTGAACTGTCTATCAGACCCACTCTACACGGTGTATTGTGTCGTAGGCACCGTCAAAGAGTTATGGGAAAAACTGCAGAAGAAGTACAACGCACAAGATGCTGGTACGAAGAAATTCATCGGTGGGAAATTCCTAAAATTTCAAATGGTGGATAGAAAAATTGTGATGTCCCAAGTCTAGGAACTTATTATCAAACTCCAGATTTATGAAGATAATAAGAAGGTCATGCCTAGGGGAAAGCAACCCGCTGAGGCAAAGACAAATCTGGCTGAGGCTAAAGGGAACCCAAGCAAGAAGCGCAAGTTCCAGAAAGACGGCAAGACCCAGGCGACGGAGAAGTTCAAGGGGAACTGTCACCACTGTGGGAAACTTGGTCACATGATGAAGGATTGCCGTAAGATCAAGACTGAGCAATTAGAGAAGGCCAAGGCCAAAGGCAAGACACATGCTAACGTCATCAAAGACATATTTTTTGATGACATGATTGAGGAGTTCTCGGCGGTGGTGCTTGAAGCAAACCTTGTTGAGAATCCCATGCAATGGTGGATGGACACGGGTTCTACTAGACACATCTGTTCCAATAGAGATGCCTTCTCCACATATACACCAGTTACATACAAGAAGTTGTTCATGGGTAACAACGTTTCCTCTGACGTGCTGGGGGTAGGAAAGGTAGTCCTGAAGATGACTTTTGAAAAGGAGCTCACTCTGAAGGAGGTAATGCATGTCCCTTAGATTATGAGGAATTTAATTTCAGGTCATTTATTGGTTAATGATGGTTTTAGGCTAGTATTTGAGTCCAATAAATTTATAATCACCAAGAATGAAACTTTTGTAGGAAGAGGCTTCGTCTGTGAAGGTCTCTTCAAAGTTAACGCCATGTCTGTAATACGTCCAAGCAATAATATTGAAGCTTCTTCTTACTTGCTTGAGTCTTCTAATTTATGGCATCATAGGTTAGGACATGTTAACTACAAGTCCATCCAAAGGTTGGTGAAGTTGGAGTTGTTGCCGTCTATCAACGAAAACCCTCAATATATGTGTGAGGTGTGCGTAGAGGCAAAACTCACAAAGATTCCTTTTCGATCCGTCGAAAGGAATACCGCTCCTCTGGAACTTATTCACACAGATATATATGATTTGAAGTTTGCACAAACTAGGGGGAACAAGTACTTTGTGACATTCATTGATGATAGCACAAGGTATTGTTACCTTTACTTGTTGAAAAGTAAAGATGAAGCCTTTGAAGCGTTCCGACGTTACAAAGCAGAAGTTGAAAACCAACTAAGCATGCGGATTAAATCCATTCATAGCGATAGAGGGGAGAATACGTAGCTCCATCTGAGAAATATTGTGCCGAATCGGACATTGTTCATCAAACGACGGCTCCATACTCACCTCAGTCGAACAGTGTTGCTGGACGCAAGAATCGCACATTGAAGGAAATGATGAATGTCTTGCTCATCAATTCCGGTCTTCCCCAAAACATCTGGGGAGAAGTCGTCCTTACTGCTAATACGATTCTTAATAGAGTCTCATATAAGGGTAAGGACAAAACTCCATAAGGATTATGGAAGGGAAAGAAACCCACTTATAAATATTTAAAGGTATGGGGTTGTTTGACAAAGTTCGAAGTGCCCAAGCCAAAGTAGGTAAAGATTGGGCCTAAGACTGTAGATTGCATTTTCATCGGATATGCAAATAACAGTAGTGCTTATCGCTTCTTAGTGCATAAGTAAGATATTTCAGATATCCACGGGGGTACAATCATGGAATCAAGGAATGCTCAATTCTTTGAGGCTACTTTTTCTCGAAAGGAAAAAGTCATAACCTCTCGCAAACGAAGTTATGAACAAAGCTCTCAGGAACTGGGAGTCGTTGACTGTCCGGATCTAGATGGTTCAGATCTAGTGGTCTTCGAAGTGGATGAATATCCGGAATCTAGTGTTCCAGATTCTCAGAACTTGGAGACTTCAGAAATGGAACCGAGGCGAAGTAAAAGGGCCAGGAAGGATAAATCTTTCGGTCCTGACTTTGTAGCTTATATGGTTGATGACGAACCAAGGACAATTGCTGAAGCATTGTCAACTCTAGAGGCACCGCTCTGGAAAGAAGCTATTGAGAGTGAAATAGACTCTATCATGCATAACCATACTTGGGAGTTGGTTGATCTTCCTCCGGGAAATAAACTGTTGGGTTGTAAATGGATACTCAAAAAGAAGTATAAAGTAGATGGGTATATAGATAAGTACAAGGCTAGGTTGGTAGTCAAGGGCTATAGGCAGAAGAAAGACCTTGACTATTTTGATACGTACTCCCCGGTGTCTAGGATGACGTCCATACGAGTATTCATTGTGATCGCAGCGTTGCATTGACCTTGAGATACATCAAATAGATGTCAAGACAGCCTTCCTAAATTATGATTTGGAATAAGAAATTTATATGGAACAATCCGAGGGGTATGTGGTTCCAGGACAAGAGAAGAAAGTCTGTCGACTTGTCAAATCTCTGTATGGGCTGAAACAAGCCCCGAAGAAATGGCATGAAAAATTTGATAGTACTCTACTATCGAAGAGTTTCTCCATTAATGAGTGTGACAAATGTTTCTACACGAAAGGTAACTCTGACTCGTTCGTCATGATATGCCTGTACGTAGATGACATGTTGATCACAGGGAACAGTCCTAGCTTGATCCTAGTGACTAAGAACATGTTGAAACAATGCTTCGACATGAATGATATGGGTATCACATATGTCATCTTAGGGATAAAGATCTCTAAAACGTCTGACGGACTGGTCTTATCTCAGTCTCACTACATCGAGGATGTGTTGAGAAAGTTCGAGATGTTTGACACCATCTGAAGTTTCCTAGCAATATGTTGGAATGGACTATTGATTTTAGCTTGTAGTTGATTCTGTTTTAATTCAGTATAACTTAAAATGATGGATGTTAGATGATCTATAAGTTCTTGTCCATTCATAACACCATCTTTGTTCCTTTGTATTAACTTCTTCCAAAACCTTGTATGAAAGGTCCTTTGAATACAAGGAATTTGTTGGGGGGTATAACCCACTTCTGCTGACCATCTCATAATCTATGAAATAGAAAACTCAACAAAGAAGTGCTTATTAGCGATCCCTTTGATGATTGTATTATGATTCTCACACTTTATAATCTCAAGGAAACATCAATCCAATTCAGTGTATAAACTCTTGAATGGTTGAGGCAAAATATCAATAAATGGGCCATAGTTTACCCACCAATGCCAAAACCAATTTGGAATGTTCTGCTTATAAACATTTAAACATATCTTTATGAACCACGAATTTTTTTTTATTAGGATTTTCATATAAGAAAATTTTATGAAAGCTATCAATATAATCCCAATAATTGAACTTTACCTGGACTTTTTGCTCATGATGGAAATATTCCCGTTCTTTCGTTGTGCTAAATCCCCAATCTTCTGGGGTAAATATCTTCTTTATGATAATCTTAGAAAAGTTATAAACCTTTCTGAGATGCATTGGAAAATAATGCTGAATTTCAGCTGATTCTGTGGGTGAGAGAATAGTCTGATAGTTCATTCTTGATTTATAAGTCAAGATGGGATATGACCCCGTTTCCAAGTATCTTTCCATGAGCTTCCATGGCTCATCTTTCCGCTGGAGATCTTTATAATCAAGAAGAAGTATAACTTCTTTGTTTTCATGTCTTTCATAATCATCATTATCATCCTGCTCAGTATTAGCAACCTCTGAATATGAGGATTGTGGATTATTATCCTTTTCTTTGAATTTTATAAAATCCATGAATTGTTGATATAAAGGACTTTCTTTATCAATATTTTAAGTCCCTGCAACATCTGCTATAACCTTTTTGTTACCCATTTGGGCGAGGATATTCCTCTTCCTGTTCCTCGACCTCTTCCACCACGATCTCTATAATTGGGTCGCCGCCTCGCCAAGTAGGCCTCATCATTCTGCAAATATGTTTAACAAACCATTTATTTATGAACTCAAATATTCTTCTAGTCAAGAAATCGGGAAGACTATTATCTGTCCCTTTTTATAATATATCTCAAAATCAAATGGCGCTAATAAAGCTTGCCATCTTGCAAACATTTGTTTAGAAACATCATGTTTACATTCTTTATTAAACATAAATTTAGTAGATTGACAATCCGTATTTATAATAAACTTTTGGTTATATAAATCTCCTTGAAACTTTAAAATACTTTTTACAATTGCTAAGATTTCTTTAGCAACTGTGGAATAATTTTTCTGACTAGAATTCCATTTGCCAAAATAGAATTGTATTAAATACTCGTGTTTATCAACTGGAGAGTACTATTTCAGTATGCCCCCATAATCAATATCTGAGGCATTTGTCTCTATAATCTCTGGCCAAGTATGATTGGCTAAGGTAAGACAATGAAGGTTATGAACCTTAACCTTAATTCTTTTGACAGCTTGAGTATGATCATATGTCCAAGGTGTAGGAACCTTTTTCAGTCGTTCATATAATATGGATGTATCCTTTGCCAAATCCGTTATAAACGGACTAATATAATTCAGACTACACAAAAATCTCTAAAGCTGGGTTTTTTCAGTTACAATATCTGGAAATTTTGATGCAAGTTCAATGCTTCTATTAATAGGAATGATTTTTTTCTTTTTCAATATTATGACCCAAAAATCTTACTTTAGTTTGAAAAAGGGCCATTTTTGGTTTGGATATTACTAAGTCATTCTATATAATAACCTTCTTGAATAAATTCAGATGTTTAAAATAAATTTCTATATCATTTGAAAATACTAAAATATCATCAATATAGACAATTATAAAATTACTATAAGGCATAAAAATATCATTCATAATATTTTAAAATTTTGAAGGAGCATTCTTTAATCCAAATGACATGACATGACATTCCATTTGAATTGCCCCATTGGCACATTGAAAGTAGTCTTATATTTATCTGCTTCTGCAATCTCGATCTGCCAATAATCAGATTTTAAATCATATTTAGAAAATATAATTGCGCTATTAAGTCTATCAAGCAAATCCTTTTTATTAGGAATAAGATACATGATCCATTTCAAAACTTTATTAAGTAATTTATAATTAATGACTAGTCGAGGAACTCCTTTTTCCTGCTCGGCATGCTTATTAACATAAAAGGTCGTACACGACCATGGAGATTTATTTATCAAACATTTCTGTAGCAGAGAAGCAATCTCCTTTTTGCATAATTCCAAATATTCGGAATTCGTTTGGCATGACCTAGCCTTTATAGGGATATTACCCTCTTTAAAATTCTCCTCGTACGAGAGAGAAACAATATATTTTTTTCTATCCCAAAAAGCATTAGGATGGTCACTACAAATTTGGAGTGAAAACTGATTTTGTATAAAATCAATTTTTACGCAACTTTGGGTTTTTAAAAAGTTCATCATTATTAATACTATAAATATCTTATTTTAAAAAACGGATATGTTGATGCTTATTCATCAGCCTGTCTTTTATCTCAATAAGAACTCTTGACCACAGTTCTATTATAAAAGGAAATTTAATAGGTTTTCCATTAAGAGTGCATATTATACCTTTGTTATCAATTTGTGTAATAGAAAATAATTTTTGGATAAAAGGTGTTCCTAATATAATTTGACTAGAAATATCTTTGACCAAAACAAAACTTTCAGTAATACAAGTTCTGTTTTCACAGATATAAGCTTTTGATAATTTAAAAGTAATCTGCAATTTTTGTCCATTTGCAGACCTCACACTATGAGTAATTTTTTGAAAATATTAGAAGGAATAAGTCCTTCTTGTATACAATTTACATCTGCTCCACTATCGACTAGAGCAATAAAATCTTTTTTGAAATTATAATCAATTAAAAGACTGATTTTAATATGAAAATTTTGAGAAGTTATTAACTCCAATGTTTGTAAAAAGTTTCTTGCTTTATAGCTAGGACCTGCAAAAATCATTATCTACAAATATTAAATCATCTAATGCTGAAATATCATCTATATTATTAGGGTCTATGATTTCTCTCCCTTTACCTTCAATACTGGAAATTCTCTTATCCAGTACTCTATTACATCTCTTTAATTCAGAAATTTCTCCCCTGAGACTATCAATCTCTCTTTCCAAATCCCTTTGCGTACTCTTATTACCTTTATTTTGTTCAATCAATTTTTTGAGCTCTGACATAGTGTATGCTTCTGTCTTTGCTATAACTTTTTCTCCTTGTGAGGGTTGCGGGACATCTTGAATATGGTCTATAAATTTCAGCTTTATTTTTGAATCTTTCATCATCTTCAATAATTCCACAAGGTTATTACCATTCAGAACATTCACATTTAAGTCCTTGAATTGAGAGAATATGTTGTAAAACTCATCTTCTTCCTTGTTGGTATTACTAGAACAAGGTTGTCCTAAGTGACAAGGAATACATTCTTCTTCTGTATCCGAAATGATATAATCTTCATTATTCAAGACTCTAATATCCTTATCAGATGAATCCTGTGTAGTATCAGTTTCGAATCATGAACCTTCTGGCTCCGAATGTAATAATAATTAGGATAATGTGTCTTGCATATCATGGTCAATGTTAAGGGCTTTAATCTTTTCCTTAACCTTACAATCCTTATAATAGTGGCCCGTTCTGCCACACTTCCAACATGCTTTTGAATTTTTGGACTTTATAAAATGCTTGCGAGTTTGAAACTCCTTTCTTCTTGCTTTCTTTGCCAGGCGTTTTGCCTTCCATTCTTGGAAGTTTTTTTTATTCTTTGCTTTATGTCTATGAGGCTGTTTTTCTTTGGGTGTGGGTATATCCATTCCAAATTGTCCACAGAATTCACCTAACTGTTATTTCTCAGTGAGATTCTGCCTTTTGATATGTTGATTCAACTTGATCTAATTACATAAGGATAGACCTTCTTGAATGCAAGTTCTTATTAACTTCCCATAAGTGTACGCTTCATAATTTATACTTACTCCCTCATTTTCTTAGAGTTTTTCTGACTCTTTCAGCAAAGAGGCTAGGCAGTCCATCTATAAACTTAGACTTCCAATGCGAGTTATTATACTCAGGTAATTCCATAACTCTACTAAGGAATACATCCTTATACCACCTAAATGAGGTCAGGGTCTTACATCGAAGATTTAGGAGCAAGGTCCTAATGTTTTCACTATCATCATACCGTCTTCCAGTAAAATGTTCTATAATGTTGAGAGCTAGTGAATACAATGCATTGGGTTCTTTCTGACCTGTTGTAGTATTAACCTTTTTATCACTCACATTTTTTACCCGTTGGTCAGGAGTTAGGTAATTATCTCACCAATATTAAGTTGGCCTGTGAATCCATATATAATCATCGCTGAAATAGTCTTTTCTGTATTACTATTGGCTTTACAGATAGTACTATACATCAACATTCTATGAACATCCGTATAAATTTGTCTCTCCATATAACCATCTATATTTCATTCGTAAATATGTTTCACACTGTAACTATTATTGTCGACTATCTCCTATTCTTCAAATAACACATCTTGGGGAGTAGGACGGGGATAGTAGTACATCCTTTGAACATGTTTTCTAGCATATTTTTCTAGGTTATTAACTTCTTGTGACATCTTTTGTCTATAATAATCACCAGAAAGATCCCAGTCATAGTCGGGCTTACCTTCTTTTGTCAAAGGACTAATCTTTAATCCTTTAAACTTATCATCTAATAATTTTTCTAATTCAGAAAATGCTCTGACTTTGAAATCTTTTATTTCAGGAGGAGGCTGCACATTAGGAGTGGCTACACATGATTCTTGTTTATGATCAATATGATGTGTTTTTTCAATTTGAGAAATCAATTTCTCTACTCTATCATGCAACTGAACAATTTGTTCACCCAATATGTTCATATAAACATTGGCATAGTTATATTGTTTTAGCATTATATTAATATGCTTAGCAGTAATCTGTAAAGTATAATGTTCAAATAATTTTGAAAAAACTGCAAAGTGTATAATAGTTCTATCTTTCTCAATAACAAAGGGTTGTTGAGGAGGTAAAGCAGTATGAATAATCTCCCCATTTAGTAATTTGTAATCTTTTTTCAAAACAGAGATATAATCTCCCACATATTTTATCATAAACCATGGTACAAAAGATATAATCTTGTTGGCTTTAATAAGATCTATATAAAATTCTTCTTGTAAAGAAGTTCTTTCTTGATTATTAAAAGAAGCAAAAAACAATTTTTAAAAGGCTCCCACCTGGGTTTAAAGAAATCTTCACTTATCATTTTTCTTGCGGGTGATCCCCGACTAAAACCAATTTTTTTGTGGTGTATTCATCATGTCACAGGAAAATTCATGTATGACTCAATTATTTCTCTTCTTCCTGGATACCACTAACTATATTGTCCTTATCAATCCTGATACTATCAATGCTATTATCAGTATGTTCTCTAATTTGAGAAGTGGATGCTCTTGATGGAGATATTACCACATATTCAACTGGTGAAATATACATACGATTTGAAATATCAGATCTAGTAGATCTAGATCTTAAACTATCATCATCATTTAACTTGGTTTAGAAAATCTTAACTTAATAGTCCCATCTGGGGTATGCTCAATCTCTGTATTATCAGAATTAAAAATATTTTTTGGAGGGGCAGCTTCCTCTATGACCCATTCCTTGGGGAAATCAATTTCATCTCATTTGATTGATCTTCTAGTTATAATCTTGGATTTACCAAAATTAGTTTCAATTAAAATAGTTTCATTTTTAAAATTCATAATTTTACACAAGGATTCATTGTATATAATGGTTTAAAATATATCCAGTAACAAATACATATAACGTCAGTTCCAAGCATTATATCATAACCATATAATTTTATGCTTAATATTAAAGCTTTCAAAGAATTCTCATCCTGCAAGGATACCTGCAAGTTAGGATAAGCATTAAAATATACAGGACCATATGCAAGAATAATTTGAACAATCCCTATAAGAGATTTCTTCCAGTTCTGGTTCCTGTCATCTCTTAAAGCAACTATAAAGCTTTCAAGTAAGTCTCTTAAAGTAAGTGGCTTGAATGCAACCTGTACTAATCCAATATGCATGAATCTATGGGTTTTCCTATAAGGAGCAATATCACTGTCAATTAATAATTTGAAGGTAGCATGATCGCTATCTACAGTGATAGTTTCTTCAGTAGTTTTTACTACTTGTTAAAAACCTAGTTTCTCAAAAGTACCCATTTGATATATTAATCTGGGTTTGATTTTAGGAATAGTTCACTTATTAAGTAGATCTAGTTGTGAGGTATATCATATTCCTCTTTTTTACTGTTTTAACTGTGTTCTTGTTTATGATTATATTCATAATTTATAATAGAGTGTGTTGAACTAGTTACCTATTACTACTTGAATAACATGGCTCTAATACCAAAATTCGTTCTAATAACTTCTTGATATGTACGATTTGAATTTAATTTCTAATTAAATTATTATTCAACTTTGAAGGTTGAGACACTATCTAATAATTTTACATTCAAGAATCACGTCATTTGAATAGGTTGATTGTTCATCAATTTGAGCTTGTACTTTTTCCCATCAGATTTTCAATTGCTCATTAAACATGTATTTCAATATTATATATATTATTTTACAAAGTTCGTGATGATTCATATGGGACACACGTGCAACGTATGTGCCCAAGAACTAGTATCGTAATAAAGAGCTGCTATTGAATTATCTATTCATTAAGCAGCTTGAGAATTTTCTTCTTCAAACATAACGAATAGGAGATATAAGAAAGTAAAAAATATATATAATAAAAGATTGAATTTATCAGTGAAACACTTAACTCTATTGGTAGAGTATCCTCTACCTTTGAAGCATGTTTATAAAGTATCCTCTACCGGCTAATATGCATGTTTAGTGTTGACCATACAAATAATTTTTATTTGACCTATTTACTTTTTTGTTTTTAGTTTTTTTAGTCAAGATAAGGGTATACTTTTGTCTTTTTGTTATTTTCCTTTTAGAGATTTAGTATGGAGGGCAATATTTTATTGATAAAATTATTTTTTAGTGTTTAGTTACTTAAAAGTTAAATGTATTTTTCGAAGAAATATTTTTAATTATAAGAAAAAATAGCTTCGGTCACGTATGAGATCAAATCAAGTTACTCCATTTTATTTGTTTCAACCAATACTTGCATAAGAAAACATTAGCATTCAAAAGCATCATAAAATCATTATCTCCTTATCATATCATCCACATTATATTATTACTAAACTTTAAAAATGATCTAAAAAATAATATTTTCAAGGTAATGTATACTTAAGTGATATGAGACCTCAACATCTAAATTTGTAATTATTCTATTTGTTACCTCCATTTATTCACCTACCAATAGGCAGCACTATTAGTAAGTTATTGAACATTTAAATTCATATTGGACATACGTGCAACTAGGGGTGTTCACGGTTTGGTTAAAAACTAATACAAACCGAAAATCAAACCAAACTAATTGAATAAATCGATATTTATTTGGTTTTAAATTTTTGAAATATATAATATTTGGTTTGATTTTGCTTTTATTAAAAGCAAACCGAAGAAAAAATTGAACCGAACCAACAAAATTTATACATAATTTTTATAATTATATATAGGTAATATATTAATTTTTATACATTCTTTTCAATAATTTATATATTTTTTAAGAATTTTTTTATTTATCTCTAATACCTTAAGAATATTTTTGAAAAGAAATTAATGAATTCAAACTCATTTATTCAAAGAAACAACTTCAGATTTACCTAGATTTATTATTTGTATTTCTTAAAAATTTATTCACTTAATTAAAATCATAAATCTCAAGACAATTTATCCATAATGCAAGAAAGTTATAGCACAATAAAAGGGTAATAACAAATTATAGGTTGGAAAAGGATAAAAAAAAATTCATAATTGAAGGAAAAAAACATAAAAGAGAGAAATACCGGTAGTTCTCTTAAAAACCACAAAACTGACTCAATCCGATGATTATTTATTATATTTGGTTTGATTTGATTTTAATAACTTTAAAATCGACTAGGTTGATTTGATTTTGGTTTTAACCCAAAACCAACCTAAACCGATCCATGAACACCCCTACGTGCAACATATGTGTCCAAGAACTAGTACAATAAAGAGCTGCTATTGAATTATCTATTCATTAAGCAGCTTGAGAATTTTCTTCTTCAAACATAACGAATAGAAGATATATGAAAGTAAAAAATATATATAATAAAAGATTGAATTTATCAGTGAAACACTTAACTCTATTGGTAAAGTATCATCTACCTTTGAAGCATGTTTATATAATATTCTCTACCGATTAATATGCATGTTTAGTATTGACCATACAAATAATTTTTATTTAATCTATTTACTTTTTTTTAATCTTTTTTGAGTCAAGACAAGGATATAATTTTTCCTTTTTGTTCTTTTCCTTTTAGAGATTTAGTATGGATGGCAATATTTTCTTGATAAATTATTTTTTAGTGTTTAGTTACTTCAATTTATTTTTCAAAAAAAGTATTTTTAATTATAAGAAAATAGCTTCTGTCACTTATGAGATCAGAGTAAGTTACTCCATTTTAATCATTTCAACCAATACTTACATATTACCAAACATTAGCTTTCAAAAGCGTTATAAAATCATTATCTCCCTCTCATATCATCCACGCTATATCATTACTAAACTTTAAAGATGATCTAGAAAATAAATCTTTCGACATAAAATATTATCTATATTCTCTTATACTATCAAACATAACCTTACTGATTTTGTTGTAATGTATACTTAAGTAATATGAGACCTCAACATCTGAAGTTATAATTATTTATTTGTTACCTCATTTATTCACTTATCAATGGGCAGTACTATTAGTAAGTTATTGAACATTTAAACTAATTTTGCCTATATATATATTACTATACTAACCAACATCATAGAAGTACTAGTTATTGGTGGAATTTCAATCTTTAAATTTTTAACCATAAGAACAAGTATGCATAGTAAATCACAATTTTTGTTTTATTTTTATTTGATAAGTAGCATATAACTTAATTAAGATGATTAATGTTTGTAATTTGAGATGCAGAAATCTTAGAGATGAAAAATTGAAGCATATAATCTGTATTATTGTATGACTGACACGAATATCACAAGTTGTAAACATATATAATAGGTTTCCACTGATAATTAAGTTGGTATGATCATGATTAAAGTTTTGCTAACAAAGAATCAAATTTAAAATTCTATTAGTATGTCCCTTTAAATGTATACTATGTGTAATTTCTTCATAAATTGAAATACAATATTAAACATATCTAATTTGCTTACTGTTTTAGTGTTACAATCCCTTTTGAAGTGCAAAGAAAAAATAAAAACTAGTTTGGTGAAGATAATGCCAAGAATGGAATTAAAAAGAGCTAATTCCAAAGCAACCCACAATATTCGCTTTATAAACAGACACAAACACACTATTAATTATTGAGTAATTAAGTTCTACACTTGTATTTTGTCATGGGTTTTTCATTTTTGTTATTTCTTTGTCCAATCTTCTTTGACGTGCCCTTTCTTGAGCCAAGCGTCCATCGGAAACAATCTTTTTATCTCCCAAGGTAGAGGTAAGGTCTGCGTACATTCTATTTTCCTCAGGCCCCACTTATGAAACTACACTGATATCTTATTTTTGTTGTTGTTGTAATTAAGCTCTACGCCTTCTTATTAGTCTCTAAAGACATGATTTTATTTGTTATAAATTTGTTTAATTGCTAACCTTTATCACTTTAGGATTTGTAACGACATGTTAGGTCATTTTGTATATTTTGCGCATTTTCCCTTAAATGATCTTTCCCCTAATTCTATTTTGATATATTTGACTTGCGGGGATGGGTGACGTGATTCCTGAAGCAATTCGGTGAAATTAACATAAGAAAATCTAAATTTTGAATTTTGAAAGTTCTAAAGTTTGACAATGTTTGACAAAGAGTTGACTTTTGGATAAATGCGTTCGAAATCGAATTCTGATGGTTCCTTAGATCCGGAACGTGATTTTTGACTTAGATGGATGGTTTTGACGAGTCCCGGGTGATTTGGGTGAGATTTGAATGAGAAAGTGGATTTAAGAAGTTCTTAAGTTAAAAGAATAAATTGGCTTGATCAAAGTCAACATCGGGGTAAACGAGTCTTTTTCGAAGTTTCGTCAATTTTAGTAGGTCCAAGATGCCATTTATGACTTAGTCAAATCATTGGTTCAGTTCCCGAGGAATTCAAAGGTATTTTAGACTCTTGATTGAGCCGAGGATCTTTCGGAAACAACCGCCCTACCTACCAGGTAGAGGTAAGGTCTGCATACACTCTACCCTCCCCACACCCCACACTATGAGATTTCACTAGGTATGTTGTTGTTGTTGTTGTTTAGACTCTTGATTGGAAATCTAGTTTTTAAAGTAAACTAGAGTTGACCACGTGTAACAGTGGGTTAAGACGACCTTCTATAATTATTTTGAGTGCTTGAGTGAGTTTGTTACATCTTTTAGGATTGATTTGCATATTTAATTTATGTCGGGGAGATCTCGAATGAGTTTCTGGAGTTGAATCGAAGTTTGAAACATGTTTTGGTTGCTGGTTCTGATGTTGTGCACTTGCGTACAAGGGGGCCGCACCTACGCAAGGTGCGCCGCAGGTGTGAGAGAAGGGCGGAGCTCGCACTAAGGAGGCCTCGCAGGTGCGGTCGCACCTGCGCACTTGGTGTCACACCTACAGAGCTGGCCTTTTAAGTGGTCCTCACATGTGCGAGGGTCTGATTGCATATCCGACCTTTCAGATGCGGAAATAGGACTGCACCTGCGAAGTTGTTAGGCATAATAGTATAATTTCCCCCATTTCGAACTTTGGTCATTTCATTCACATGTTTGGAGCTTGGGGTCTCGGTTTGGATAACGTTTTGAAGGGATTCGTGGGTAAGTTCCTAATCATCATTTTACGATTATATCATCAATTATTAATGATTTTCATGTTAGAAATCATGATTTGAGACTTGAAATTGAAGATTTCAAAACCCTAGATTGAAAATGGAGATTTCTTTAATTAATCTTGAATTTAATTAATTTTTGGTATATAGACTCCATAGATCTTGGGTAGACTAATTTTATAATGTTTTCCCATTTTGTCCTTTGAGGCTCGGAATTCTACTTTTGGGTGACTTTTTGAATCCGAAACTTTCATATAGAAATATGGGTATCTACGGAATCGTGTGTTAATATATTTCTGTATTTAAATAGATTTAGACTATTCTGAGACTCTACGAAAAGGCAAAGCTTCATTGTGATCGTCGGACTTCTAAATCAGGCAAGTTGAAATTTATGACCTTATGTAAAGTGTCGTGGTTGGTGTAATGATATAATTAAGAGAGTGTATTAGGGATGTTAAGGGGGTCTCGATACTTGTAAAGTAACGAACACTTAAATCGGGTACCGGTGTTAGGTTATGGGTAATTACACTATTTAAATTGTATAGTCCATTTTGAATGACATGCTTTTCTATGAATATGTGACTGGGGTATGAAGCCCGTACTTTCTGTCTCCATGATTATATGTTTGTCTTATCCGCGATTGTGTGTTCTCATCACTCCTAAATACTCATTTAAAAGTAGAAATATTTAGTTGGTTAAATGTCGAATCTTTATGGCTTACCTTGGTTAAAGATGGAATTTTTATTGCATATCTTGGCTTTTTATTATTATGCATGTCACATTCATGCATGTTATATTTGCGGATAAATATGCGGGGTTCGAAGGAAAATATTTATGGACGGAGTTATGAGTTGTATATGAGCCAGATTGGCTAGAGAGGGGTAATGTGAACCTAAAATTGACTAAGTGTTGTGATTGAAAGCTTAATATTGGCTAAGGAAATGATTCCGGATAGTATATGGACCTCGCGATTCCTCCATGAGTCATGATTCATAGTATTTGAACATGTGTGTACTGGTGATGAGGAAAAGGCCTTGCATTTACTTAGCATTTTCATTTCATAACATATCATTGATTCCTTATTTTATTGATTTGTATAATTGCTTAGTGAATCACATTATCATGCCTATTTGACTACTTGAACGAATACACGGATTTAGAGATTTCTTATATCGAATCTTGAACTTATGATTATTGGTCGTATCATTGTATCAAACTAATGGCGGTTAAGTGTGGAAGTGATATTCGAAAGATTAACCCTTATCTCCATTTAACTAGGGTCGGTCGATGATGTTGCTAAGTACACGTTGTTTCATCATGCTCACTCTACACTTATTGCACGCTTTTGGGTTCAAATTCGGTCCTTGGTACAAGTGGAGCTCGAGATTTCCCTACATGTTGAGGAGTTGTTTCGAAGGATACAAGGTGTGCTACTGGCAGATCCATGGCACTGAATTCTTTTTCTTTACTTACTTATTCTTGTCTTCTTGTTTCATACAATGTAGTAATATTTATCCCAGATTTGTATCGATTTCTTAGTAGTTCTTGTACTAGTGACACTAGGTTTTGGGAGTTGTAGTACTTATTCCGTATTTTTACATTATAAGACTTATTTAAGATTTTAAATAGATTTGTATAATTGTTCCGCATGCTTTTCTTAATTAATTAGATTAAGTGGTTATGGATGGCTTACCTACTTGGAAGGAGTAGGTGCCTTCACGACTTATTAAATTAGGTCGTGATAGAATTTCAGTTGTCACTACTATTTTATCCTAATAGTAAAATAAAATTAATTAGAACTCATGCAATAAAAATTGGAAGTGGACCTCGAACAAGGATACACAATAAATTTTGTTTATTTATCATTTATTTATTCAGGAAGAGCAGAAGTCTCGAATAAAGTGAATGTAATAATTCTAATCGCATTCATCTGTATGTACGTGTGTCCTCGTGCATATATTAGTGTTCTTAGTGATGTATGAATGTGAGATAATGATCGGCCCGTGAAAAGAAAAATGATTGAAAAATGATCTTTGGTATAGTCACAATTAAGGCGTCATTCTAAAATTTTATTAATGTTTCAAATTAATATTGGTTATTAATTTGAAAATGATGAACTCAGGCTATTATTAAGAAGCAGAAGTGGGTCTCAATCAAGAATTACACAAACTTTTTAACTGTTCATCATTTTCTTTTCTTATTTTTTCCAAGGAGAAAGTAAAAAAAGTGAAAGTGAATGTAATATTTCTAACCGCCATTTCTATCTATATATGTACGCTCAGGCATATGCCAATTTTTTAGTGCTCATTAATATGTATTTGAGAGAATGAGCATCACGTGAATTGAAAAATGATAAAATAGAAGGGAGGTCTTTGGTGAGAAGTGAAGCTTGCACTTATGTGATGTGTCATAAAGTCATAATTGTTGTTGTTTTAAATTTTACTGAACTGAAGACTGCTATTTACTCCTTTAAATACAACACGACATAAAATTTTGGAGCTTAACCACAATTAAAGCTAGAGGTGTCAGAGTGAAAGAAGATTCTATATGTCTTAATTATTGCTTTGAGTTGCCCTTTCCCTTCATGTATCCCCTTCGGTTATTTCAATGTGAACTTGAGGTGAGTTAAGACATGTGTTTACTAGGGGTGTCTTTGGGCTTGTGCGAGTTGTGCTACTGCACAGGGCCCCCGAAAAATGAAAAATTTTAGGGACCTTTTTTTTCATTTTTTATTAAGTAGTATTAGTCAGAATTTACGGTAAAAACCCATAAGTCGCAGGTCTTAGCAAGTCTTAGCCCAATTTAATTATTGAAATAGTATATTTACTTATATTAAGGGTCCACTTTTACGAATTAGAACATGGCCCTCAAAATGTTTGAGACGGCCCTGGTGTTTACTAAAATTCCTCAACCACATGTCTTTAAGCTATTTGATAAAATGTCTTAGAATGATAATGTGAGTTTAATTGGAGCGGGTGAGCTCACATTATCCATGAAAGAGTTTCGAGTTGATTATGTGTTTAAGAATTGCTTAGTGTATATATTTTTGTAAAATAATATTTAGCAATTGTTCTCATGCATTTATATGCTTACAGCTAGAAAGAAGTCTTAGAACTCATGAATAGAAATGTTACACATATGTTATGTTTTGACATCAAATAGCTTGTGAATTTATTGTTTCATTTTCAAGAATTTGAACTTGAACCAAAGAATTTCCATAAGGCTTTAGTAACAGCATTTGACCGAATTGTCACAGAAATAATTTCAGAAAGATATTTTGGGAGTTAATCTTATATTTCTGATAAGGGTCTCATGACTTACAGTGCTACATGTTTACCTCAAAACTACTCGTGCTAGAGTAGGAGATTAGTGTACTGTTGGTTCAACACTATGTAAATTATTAGAACGCAAGTATGATATAACCTTGAACAGTGCATCACCACATGTATAGGGTCCAGGCGGTCAAATTGGGATCTTCCGCCATACAAATTGTGTGGTGACACAATTAGAATAAGGCAGAGTCAAATGGTACTCCCAAAAAAGAAAGATTTGATTTAAGAACTATTTATATCTTAGAATTGATTTAAATGTTTCATGCTTTACATTGATGTCAGAAGATTATTCAGAATAGCATATTTTTATCCCTCGTTCCAGGTTTAGTGAGGGGATTGTTAAGACTCACTGGTACTGTTATGATATACAAACATTCCTTTTTCTTGAGACCCACATTGACTTAGTCAATGTAAATGCAAAATTAGCACATGAATTGATTACGAGTTAGATCACCTGGCTGTAACGACCCGTTTGGTCGTTACATCCATTTTACCCTTTTATCTCTGTTGACCTTTCCCCTAGCATCGTTAGAGTGTATTTGACTTGCGGGGATGGTGAATCTCCAGACTTGGTGAATATGATCTTGAAGAAACATCTCTTGTGATATGGAGTTATGTCAACTTGTTGTTTTGTATTGTTGGTCGAGATTATGAGTAAATATTGATATTCAATCATGTTGTTAAGGTTGTGAAGTTGAGGAAATGAGTTGGGGATGATTATGTTGCTAATTTGAATAAAAGACTATGGGAAGTTGAGGAAATTAGTTGGGGACGATTATGTTGCTAATTTGAATAAAAGACTATGGTAGGGTAACTCTAGAACTTCACGCACATAAGTTGTTTGAAGAATTTCCTAAAAGAAATCTCTTTTAAGGTTTGAACTTGATATTTATACAAATTCCTCGTTTAATGTAGATAATCGTCCATACCACGTGCGAGGCTCCTCGGAACGTAACTAGCTTCATCGACAAGGTATGTAGGGCAACTTTCCTTCTTGGCATGACTTGATGTAATTGCTTCTTTAAATGGAATTCTATCTTTTGAAATTAAATGACGCTAAGCCTTCTTTGATAAATTGATTTTATTCCTTGGGTACTTCTAGTCCATAGTATCTCTTAGATTATATATGTTCCAGAATCGTTGTATTGGGACTCATAAACGTAGCGCCAATAACAATAGTCGGAGAATAACGATGATAGGTCACTCAGCCCTGCTGGTGATGTCCTTGGGAATCTGTCTTGCATTAAACTTATATATATGTACCTATTTTTCTTACCGAGTCATGCTATAGTCGGCCAGGTACGACGCTTATATGCGCACACCATTGCAGTTAGTTCTGACATTACTGAGTCCCATATCTGGGTCGGGTATGACCGAGTCCTCTACGAGTTCGGGTACGATATGATATGATATAATGTGCCCCACAGAGTGTCTTGATACTATATTATATATATGTCCCCGATGAGTGGTTGAATTTTTACAGACATGCATATATATCTATACTTGTGACACGATAGGCCCTTAGAGGCTTCTTATGAGTTTTAGGTTGACTTTTGTACCCTTATCTCCTATGTTATATCTTTTGTCTATATTTTTTATCTGCCTTAAATATTTAGTACATCTTTCATACCGATGTCCCTTTCTGGGGACACTGTGTTTCATGCCCACAGGTACATATAGAAATGTAGATGATTCCTTACATTATATGACCTGACTCAACTGAAGGTTGTCACGATCTTTTGTTCCGGAGCTATCTAGTGAGCTGATAGGTATGATGTGTGTATTTATGTATATAGCTGGGTATGGCGGGGCCCTGTCCCGACCAAATATTATCGTTATACTTTTTAGAGGCTTATAGACAATCGTGTTGTGTATTATGGTCTTGTGTGTGGCCTTGCCGGCCTCTCCAGTAGACTTATAGTGTTCATGTTAGCCTTGTCGGCCTTGTTATATATATATATACACATAGGTTGGGCCTTTTTTGTATGGAGGTGATTATGTCTCTGTTCAGATAATCATTTATCAGAGGTCGTATCAGCCTATGTATTCTTGAGTATGTCATAAGTATCAGAATTTATACGCTCGGGTCTTAGGGCACTAGGTGCTGCCCACATACCCCAAGGTTGGGGTGTGACAAATATTCCTGGAAAGCGTTCAAAGAAGGGTCTTTGTGATCTAAGTGTTGACTTCTTTATTGATGTGTTAAGGTTGGGTAAATGGGGTTAAGCTTGAATATGACTTGGACAAGAGAGTACTACTCCGTGGGTACTATGATAGTAAGGTCCCTATATATGTGAATAGATTGATTGTACTTGATTGTGAATGGAACCTTATGTGAACAATATGACTTGTTGAATCAGTGTATTGATATATGTACAACATGACTTATACGGGCTACTGAATTGTCTATTATAGGCTTATCTGGTGTCAACTTGATATTTATCTATGTTACGTATCTTCCGTTGTGTCGGCCTATGATGTTTGCGGGGGTACATTGTGTACTCATGCTACGCTTGTTGCATCTTTTCTGATGTAGATACATGTCCCTCTACTAGTTTGCGAGCTCGAGTGTGAGTTTGGGCAGGTGGATTTCGGCGTTTAAGGGTGAGGATGCTTCTTCTGGCATGCCTTGGATGCTTATTCTCTTACTATGTCTTTATATTATGATTTGAAAGACGTGGTTAGACATTTTAATTATGTTATTCAGTTTTGGACTTTGTTGCCTTCATTCAGACTTGTATTATGCTTTAGTGCTCTTGTATCATAGACCAAATTTTGGGGGTGTATTGATGATTTGATAATATTTCTGCATTTCTTTCATATTATTTTATTTATATGGAAAGTGGTTCGCCTACCAATGAGAATGTGTAGGTGCCACCACGATTCTCAAAAATGAGTCGTGACAAAGTTAGTATTAGAGCTTTAGGTTAAATGATCTTAAATACAAGAGCAATGTCTAGTATCCCCATCGTGAAATCCTTCACAGAAAATCCAAAAAGATCAAAGTCAACAGAAACCCAGTTATCAGTTGTAAATTTCAACATACACCAAATTTTTAATTAATTGAGGAGCATGAAAGACATTTTTCAAGGCTAAAGGTGGGTTCAGGGGAGATAAATTTGTGTGACCATAACGACGAATTGGAATTGAATTACCATTACCAACAATAATGCCACGATTTTTGCTCAAATTGAAATAAGACGAGAGATTACCTGGCGTAAACGTCATATGAGAAGTGGCACCGGTGTCCATCTACAAATTCACATATGAATGATTTAATCCAAGTGTGTGCATCGCTACCTCGATATTTGTGGGACTCGAGGCTATTATTGGGCCCGCAACAGCGAAGGCCAGGCTACTACAAAGGCCCATTCTGTCGCGCCCCTGGTTGCTGAAAGTCTTTGAGCCTGGCCCAATAATTGGTTGGACCGCCTGCTGGATATGGTGGACTAGACCACTGCCTACTGGCCCAGCCCATGACCACTGTGCAGTGGCCCAAGGTTGTGTCCCATTCTGCTGACCACTGCCACCCCGTCGACCGCCACCGCCGCAGTTGTTGCCACTGCCACCACCACCACGGTTTTTGGCACCATTTTTTTTATTTTGGCCCTTTTTGCCGCCACCATTGTTACGATTTTGGCTAAAATTTTCTGGGAAGGAGTGATGGCATGAGCATGGATATGGCGTCGGGTTCAATAATGTCGCATGATGTGGCTAGAATTGTTACGGTTTTTGCCGCCGCCATTGTTACAGTTTTGGCTAGAATTTTTTGATTTTGGCCCTTTTTGCCGCCACCAGTGTCGCGTGATGTGGTCACCATCATGGCGGAATTGGCTCCGATTGTCGCCTTTTAAGCCAACCCGACTTCTTCTAACATGAGCATGGAACGTGTTTGGTAGAACGGCGGGAGAGGATTGCTTTGACGAAGAAGAGTTCCAACTCTATTATAAGCCTCGGAAAGGCCTGCAACTATATGAAGAACAAGACGATCATTAGTGACGGGTGCGCCAACTTTCTTGAGTTAATCCGACAACTCCTTGAGCATTTGACAATTGGTAGAGGCATTAGAAAATCCTCCATGTTTATGTGGGAGAATTTCTGCTTAAGGGTCACGGTACGAGAATTTTTGTTATCTTGAAATATATCACGCAACCTATATCAAGCTTCCATTGACGTGGCGTCGGGTTCGATAATAGTCCGTAAGAGGTCCGTAGAGATGGTGGAATAAATCCATTAGAGCATCGTAGCATCAAGAGTTGCCCACAACTCTATTTCATCATCGGTGGTAGGCACCTTCTCCTTGTCTTTTTCTGGTGTGACGATGTGAAGGAGGACTCGATTAGACCGTGCGTGAATTTTAAATAGTTCTTCCCACGTCGCGTATTTGACGTTTTCCATCTCAAGAACAATAGGGATGTTGTTCTTGATATTGGAGACTGCAAGGGCAGAATGAAATGTGTTCTTTGTGGTAGACATGATGAAAGAACAAGAGGAGAATTAGGGATTCAGAAAGAAAATTTGAAGGGATGAGGTTCGGCCGTCGGCCGATATTGAGTATTCCGAGGAGGTTGGCGGAAGAGGGTATAATTTGGAGAAGGAAAAATTTGCCCTAGACTGCTATACCATGAAAGAGAATAATCCCTTGATTATTTTCATTAATGTCAAAGGTATATATACATGATATACAATATTTAATTATGAAAATTAATCTACCTTTTCTTAATATAAGACTATTACTTTTTCCTAGACCTGTCCAAAGCTCGGGCCGGGTGGCTTTTTTTTCTACTTGCCCGACCCTGGCCGTGACCCTTTGGGGACCCTACGGGTCACGGGTCGGCCCTGACCCGTCGAAAGGGGACGGAATTTGGTGGGCCGGGTTGAGCAATTTTTTTTAAAAAAATAAATTTCCAAAACTGAAATTGACATTCACACCTACAGTACCATGAAATTTGAACGTTGAAATCTATTGTGTATCGTGAGATGTTTACTAAAGAAAAAGAAAAATTAGAAATCGATTTGGGGGAAAACACAAATTGATGGGGTTTTCGTAAAAATTGGTTGTGCCAAACTGCCTTGTGGCCTTTTGGCCGGCCCCGTCTCGAAAAAATACACAAAATAAAAACAAATCGTGTAAAACAGACATCCGAGCGTAGAGTTATGACCATTTAAAGTTTCACCAATTTACAACTACTTTCTCTCCCTACATTATGTTTCCGTGATATTAACAGAACGACTAATAATATAAACATATAATTAATAATCAGCTACCGGTTTTATCTTATTTTATGTCGAGCTCAATGTAAATTAGAGCAATACATATATTATAAAAACATGCATTATATCACTTAAATATTAATGGCAAAAATATATATAAGTACAAAATA
Organism: Anisodus acutangulus; assembly: GCA_029783415.1. NCBI lineage: Eukaryota > Viridiplantae > Streptophyta > Magnoliopsida > Solanales > Solanaceae > Anisodus > Anisodus acutangulus. The sequence continues at coordinate 46,217,034 of CM056492.1, forward strand.
AAAATTAATGAAGGAAAAATAATATAAATTATATTTAAAAATACGAGAGTCGGGGTCGGGTCAGACCGCGTCAAACGGGTAAAATATTCTGACCCTGGCCCTGATTTTTCGGGTCGGGCCGGGCGGGTCTCTGACCCGTTGGACAGGTCTACTTTTTCCTAATACAAGACTACTATCATAACTATACATGTATAAGAATTCTAATTGGAATATACGGAAGATACACGTATATTCTTTCACATAGAAATCTACTCTTTGTAATTAGAGTCTTTGTAATGGGGGTGAAAAAAATTATTTATTTCGTAACACCTACAACACTACGTACCTATCTAAAAGTACTAGTACTACTTAATAACCTGACAATATGCAGGGAATTGAAATTCATTTTATAACCTTGAAACATATTCAAAGTTTCAAACCACTCACTACTACCAATGTTGCACCTAGAGTTGAAGAGTGAAAACTGAAAAAACAACTCTTTGACTTCCCTAGGCGTTGCATAGTGGAGTTAGATAAACTAACTAGAGTTGAAGAGTGGAAACAAACAAATCATCTTGTAACAAAGAAAATGTTTTTTTTTCTGTCCCGTCAGATTTATCGTCTACCACAACAAGGTATACGTTATTTTATCAAGCCTTTTGTACCAGGCCCGATGAGCCTGTTTTATCCCATACAAGGACTTCTTACAAACATGGTTGGGATGATCGGGGACCTTGAAACCCAAGGGTTGATGCATGTATAACCGTTTTCTTGAGATCACCGTGTAAGAACGCATTTTTTACGTCCAGCTGATGAATGGGCCAAGCTTTCGAGAGAGCCAGACTGAGAACAGTGCGAATAGTCGTCAATTTGACAACCAGACTAAATGTCTCTCCACAATCCACGCCAACCTATTGAGTTTTGCCATTACCTACGAGACGGGTCTTATGCCTCTCAAAACAACAATCCGATTTTTCATTATGAATAAAAATCCACATATAATGAACCACATTAACACCAGGCGGATGGGGCACCAACTCTCACGTCTTATTTTCAATAAGAACATTATATTCATCATCCATGACTATTTTTCAATTAGGGTCACTAAGGGCAGACACGGGGTTACGTGGTAGGGGTGATTTAGTGACACTAAAATTGAGATTAAATTATCATTTTGATTTAAAAATACCCCATTGGCTCACGAGCAATGTGCCCTTGACTCGTAATAGAAGTGGGCGGACTTGGGTTGGTGTGACGCGTTGAACCGCTCGGTTTGGAAGGAACCGACTCAGGTTGGGAAGTGGGCTTGTTGGCTGAGAAATTGGACCGAGGGAATTGGACCCGAGTGATGGACATTTGGGCCAGCAGGCAGTGGGCCTGCTGGCAGACTCGGGTGACTGAAGGTATTTGGGCCAGCAGACAGTGGGCTTGCTGGCGAGAATTGATCACGGGATGGGTCTGGGCCAGTAGGCACTAGGCTTGTCGGTGTCTGCTGGTCCAAATCCCAAGATGAGGGCCGGATCAAATGTTGGACCACATACGGTGAGAGTAAATTAGTTAGAAAATTATAGAAAGTAGGCACAGAATTATGCAACTTAGCAAACGAAAATTGGGTTTCATAAAAAATGACATGGCGTCTAATGATGATTTTATTAAATGATTCATCTAAATATTTGTTACCACGATGATTAGATGGATAACCCAAAAACACTCAAGCGGTAGAACGAGTTTGAAGTTTGTTTACTGTAGTGGATGGGAAAAGAGGATAACATAAACACCTAAATACCCTAAGATGAGAATACGAAGGATCCTTACGATAAAGAATTTGGAGAGGAGATTTGTATGCTAGTCCTTTGCTAGGGAGTATGTTAAGAAGGTAAGTAGTCATTTCTAACGCATGATGCCAAAATGAAGGTGGTAATGAAGCATGGTGAGTAATGTCCGAACAATATTATTAATGATACGTATTTTTCTCTCGGCTTTTCCATTTTGGGAGGACGTATGTGGACAAGAAAATCGGAAAGAGATGTCATTAATATTACAAAGTTCTCTAAATGACCCATTATCAAATTTCCTTCTATTATCACATTGAATATTTTTAATTTTCCGTTCAAATTGGGTGCGGATGAATGCTCTAAATGATAGAAATGTGAAATAAACTTGAGACTTATTTTATAACGAAAAAATCCACAAAAAATAAAATAATCATAAAAAAATAACACGTAATAACGGTGGCCCAAAGAGCTCAACAAGGGAGATGTCTATAAATCACTATGAATAATATCAAATGGCAAAAAAGTACTAGAATTGGAGGCAACAAATGACAATTTAACATATTTCCAAAGCGGAAAAGTAGGAAAAATATTAGGACTACGTGTACTATTACACTCAATAAAATTATGATTTTTAAGAAAGGAAAGAACAGATGCTCCTGGATGACCCAAACGTGCATGCCATAAGAAAGGTGCTAAAACGGTAAACGTTGACGGTGTGTCCTGATTAGTAGTGGTGATGTATGCGGTGATGGGATAGAGCTTGTCCCGACTATTACATCTCATTAGAGGTATCCCCGTCGTGAAATCCTTCACAGAAAATCCAAAAGGGTCAAAGTCAACAGAAACCCAGTTATCAGTTGTAAATTTCAACAGACACCAAATTTTTAATTAATTGAGGAGCGTGAAGGACATTTTTCAAGGCTAAAGGTAGGTTCAGGGGAGATAAATTTGTGTGACCATAACCACGAATTGGAATTGAATTACCATTACCAACAATAATGCCACAATTTTTGCTCAAATTGAAATAAGACGAGAGATTACCTGGTGTAAACGTCATATGAGAAGTGGCACCGGTGTCCATCTACAAATTCACATATGAAAGATTTAATCCAAGTGTGTGCATCGCTACCTCGATATTCGTGGGACTCGAGGCTATTGCTGGGGCCGCAACATGGAAATCATGTTGTGGCCGAGGCCCAAGAATGCCTGGCTACTGCAAGGGCCCATTCTGTCGCGCCCATGGTTGCTGAAAGCCGTTGGGCCTGGCCCAATAATTGATTGGACTGCTTGCTGGATACGGTGGACTAGGCCACTACCCACTGGCCCATCCCATGATAACTGTGCACTGGCCCAAGACTGCATTTAGTGGTGGTGCATCCCAGTCTGCTGGCCACTGCCACCCCGTCCATAGCCACCGTGGCGGTTGCTGCCACTGCCACCACCACCGCAGTTTTTGGCACCATTTTTTCGATTTTGACCCTTATTTTCGCCACCATTGTTACGATTTTGGCTAGAATTTTCCGGGAAGGATTGATGGCGTGAGCATGGATATGGCGTCGGGTTCGATAATGTGGCATGATGTGGCTAGAATTGTTACAGTTTTTGCCGCCACCATTGTTAAGGTTTTGGCTAGAATTTTCTGATTTTGGTCCTTTTTGCCGCCACCAGTGTCGCATGATGTGGCCACCATCATGGCGGAATTGGCTCCGGTTGTCGCCTTTTTAGCCAACCCGACTTCTTCTAACGTGAGCATGAAACGTGTTTAGTAGAACGACGGGAGAGGATTGCTTTGACGAAGAAGAGTTTCAACTCTATTATAAGCCTCGGAGAGGCCTGCAACTATCTGAAGAACAAGACGATCATTAGTGATGGGCGCGCCAACGTTCTTGAGTTGATCCGACAACTCCTTGAGCATTTGACAATTGGTAGAGGCATTCGGAAAATCCTCCATGTTTATGTAGGAGAATTCCTGCTCAAGGGTCATGGTACGAGAATTTTGTTATCATGGAATATATCACGCAACCTATTCCAAGCTTCCATTGATATAGCGTCGGGTTCGATAATAGTCTGTAAGAGGTCCGTAGATATGGTGGAATAAATCTATTGGAGCATCGTAGCATCAAGAGTTGCCCACAACTCTATTTCATCATCGGTGGTAGGCACATTCTCCTTGTCTTTTTCTGGTGTGACGATGTGATGGAGGAATCGATTAGACCGTGCGTGAATTTTAAATAGTTCTGCCCACGTCGCGTATTTGACATTTTCCATCTCAAGAACAATAAGGATGTTGTTCTTGATATTGGAGACTGCAAGGGCAGAATGAAATGTGTTCTTTGTGGTAGACATGATGAAAGAACAAGAGAATTAGGGATTCAGAAAGAAAATTTGAAGGGATGAGGTTCGGCCGTCGGCCGATATTGAGTATTTCGAGGAGGGCGGCGGAAGAGGGTATAATTTAGAGAAGGAAAAATTTGCCCTAGACTGCTATACCATGAAAGAGAATAATCCCTTGATTATTTTCATTAATGTCAAAGGTATATATACATGATATACAATATTTAATTATGAAAATTAAATCTACCTTTTTCTAATATAAGACTATTACTTTTTCCTAGACCTGTCCAAAGCTAGGGTCGGGTGGCTTTTTTTTCTACTTGCCCGACCCTGGCCCTGACCCTTCGGGGACCCTACGGGTCACGGGTCGGCCCTGACCCGTCGGAAGGGGGACGAAATTTGGTGGGCCGGGCCGGGTTGTGTCAAGCAATTTTTTTTAAAATAAATTGAATTTCCAAAACTGAAATTGACATTCACACCTACACTACCATGAAATTTTGATGTTGAAATCTATTGTGTATCATGAGATGTTTACTAAAGAAAAAGGAAAATTAGAAATCGATTTGGGGAAAAACACAAATTGATGGGGAAATAGACATTTTCGTAAAAATTGGCTGTGCCAAACTGCCTTGTGGCCGTTTGGCCGGCCCCGTCTCGAAAAATACGCAAAATAAAAAACAAATCGGGTAAAACGGACATCCGAGCGTAGAGTTATGACCATTTAAAGTTTCACCAATTTACAACTACTTTCTCTCCCTACATTATGCTTCCGTGATATTAACAGAACGACTAATAATATAAACATATAATTAATAATCAACTACCATTTTTATCTTATTTTATGTCGAGCTCAATGTAGATTAGAGCAATACATATATTATAAATACATGCATTATATCACTTAAATATTAATGGTAAAAATATATGTAAGTACAAAATAAAAATTAATGAAGGAAAAATAATATAAATTATATTAAAAAATACTTGGGTCGGGGTTGGGTCGGACTGGGTCAGACAGGTAAAATATTCTGATCCTGGCTTGACCCTACATAAGATCGGGTCCCCGCTTTTTCGGATCGGGTGGCTCACGGGTCAGCTATAAGCAGACCCTGACCCTGATTTTCCGGGTCGGGAAGGGCCGAGCGGGTCCCTGACCCGTTGGACAGGTCTACTTTTTTCCTAATACAAGAGTACTATCATAATTATAAATGTATAAGAATTCTAATTGAAATAAACATGGAATATACGGAGATACATGTATATTCTTTCACATAGAAATCTAGTCTCTTTGTAATCTTTTTTCTGTGAGCTTGGTTTACTTGACCGAAGGGTGCAGTAGAACTTGAAGGAGAGTATTAGAGTCTTATGCTTAGAGTCTTTGTAATGGGGGGTGAAAAAAATTATTTATTTCGTAACACCTACAATACTACTTACCTATCTAAAAGTACTAGGACTACTTAATAACCTGACAATATGCAGGGAATTGAAATTCATTTTATAACCTTGAAACATATTCAAAGTTTCAAACCACTCACTACTACCAATGTTGCACCTAGAGTTGAAGAGTGAAAACTGAAAAAACAACTCTTTGACTTCCCTAGGCGTTGCATAGTGGAGTTAGATAAACTAACTAGAGTTGAAGAGTGGAAACAAACAAATCATCTTGTACCAAAGAAAATGTTTTTTCTGTCCCGTCAGATTTATCGTCTACCACAACAAGGTATACGTTATTTTATCAAGCCTTGAGTAAATCATATCTTTTCGAATCTTCTTGTTTATGTTTTAGCTGTTGATGATCTTCCTATGACCCTGTCAACCAATGTTGCTGACTAGGTTAGGGTGGAACAAGATCGAACTAGACTATATTTAACTAGATATCATGAATTTATAGAAGCATATGTACGTGCGGATGAGATTTTTAACTCACTCATAGGCCAAATTACTTTTGCACTGTTATTTTTATGAAGAATGATTGTTTTTTCAGAACCCGACACTTACATGTTCAGCTGTTCTTCTATTCACATAATGGTTATCAAAATCAAGAAAATGGACCTCTATTTAAACGATTTGGATACTAGGAAAAGAGCTTTAGCAGAAAGAGCAAGAATTATTTTGATTTCAGTGGAAGATCGAGAAGAGGCACGAGTCAATCAACAATTTAATGAGAGAAAATTTTGTTGGATATGTAAAGCAGTACGGGAAGTAAATAATTATTACAAGTGTTTGAAAGGATAAACGAATTGCCAATATTCAGAACTGCCGCAAAATTATTGAGTCTTGAATCTTGGTAACCTGAAATCAAGAAACACAAAATCTGGATTGTTACAACTGTGTGTTGAGTCGAGTGATGACACTCTGTCTTTAAGACAAGATTGCCCCGTATATATGCTTTTACGTTAATGGGCAATAGTCTCCTAAGATAAAACAACACTTTAATCAACACTACAAAGCAAATAGGTTGATTCTGACGAAGAAAACAAATACGAATCGACTTGCTGAAGAAATGGAAAGGAAGGAAGGTTTCTATTTCTCGTCCCAACGTTACTGCTCACGTTTTGGACTGTGTTTTACTCTTCTGTTTGTCTCTGTGTATATATTTATGTCTCATTTTTCTGTATACTTTCTGTATGTATATTGTATCACACAATTGAGCCAAAAAGCATCAATATATAGCATAAGGGGAGACCTCTCAACTGCCAAGACATGGTTGTTAATGGCCATTGAATGAGGGAATTAAACAACCAAGTAATGGTTGTTTATGGCCATTGAAGGAGGGTGTAATTCAGCCAAGTAATGGTTGTTAATGGAGGGAGTTAATCAGCCAAGTAATGGCTGGTTAATGCACAATAACGCCCCCAAGAAATTTTCTGTCTTCCGTCGTTCCCAAATTCAACATTCCAGAAACTCCAGGGACCAAACTGTAATTATTAAACAATTTGGGGTCCAAAGAGATAATACCAGAAGAAGCCCAAGACCCGAGACCAAGCCCGGACCGGACGGGCGCGCGGCGATGACGCGCGTGTGGGCTTAGCCTTGAACCCAAGCACATCTAGGTCCTCCCTCCTTTAAACACATGGGATACCCCTTGAGGTCCCAAACCCTTAGACAATTTAGAGACTTATAAAGAGAGCAATTCTTCCTTTTCCCACCGATGTGGTAGATTTGTCCCACACCATATTTCTATGCCTCAAACACCTTATTTTGTGGACCAATATCTCTTTCATTTCTCAATGAAATTTTACGATTCTTGGCGCTACAGTCATCTACTCACTTAGTAGATTATGCACGTGTGAAGAGACAAAGCCTCCAACATGCGGAACCCTAGTATTTAATTCATTAAATATGGGTTGACGCACCTCCCCATCAAAGGCAAATTTCCAACAATCCCCTCTATGAAAGAGAGATTTTGGCGCACACACATGGTGCCTACTTTCAGCAATCTTTCAGCGAAAACATATTGCATCAGGAGAGGTAGCTTCCGCTTTGAACCTTCCCTAGTTGATTACCACCGGACTTACTTACTGCGCGGTGAACGTGATGTCTTGAACCGTCAGTGTTTAGTGTAAGCCAAGACAATGATACCAACACAATAACTCTCCTTATTCGTTTTCTTCTTATGGTTTTGTCCGTTGTGGTCGTGGACACACTTGGATTCTTAAGTGCGTTCATTTGAGGTGGTCTGTCCTCGCACTTAAATAGGTGATCTCCTACAAGGTATCCTGCTATACCCCACTTCACAAGTGTTAGGAATCATTAAAAGTTTCCCCAACCTTAACCTTAACCGTTTGAGGATCGTTAAAGGTTTGGAAGCTTAACCTTTACCCACCATGCAGGTAGCACTTTAATGTCTATCGCGGGAATAACTTTGGATTCATGTTTCCCTACATAAATCATCATCCGGGGTACTCTTGCTTCCACCGAAGTGCTCAACTGAACCTTTTTACAGCTTAGTTTTCCCATTGAACAAAATTCTTGGGATCTCCAATCAGTATGGTTGGGTTACTATCGCAAAGGTTTGTATTGTTTGGGTTTTAAGCCCATTCCCCTAGACAAGCAGAACACTTGATCTCCGGGTAGTCCCTTAGTTATAAGGGTCCGCTATATCCTTTCATTAGTAATCAAGAAAGTGACACCCGTGATGATCAACTGTCATACGGTCTTATGTCTCCGACAAATCCTGACAGATATGTCCAGACGTCGTCATCCGTGTCCTTCCTAAAGCTGACCGGCTAGCCACAGTGTATAATTGCTGAAGGCACGAGTTTCTTCCAATAAGGGACGTCCTCTAAGGAGTCGTGAAGTTACTCAACTTCTTTCATGCTTTGTATAAAGCGATAATCTCTGATTCTATCATGAATCGGCCGATGCAAGTTTGCTTAGAGGATTTTCCAAAACCCACCATACACATTTACTTGTGGATTTGGTGTTCTTCACATCTGATATCCAGTTTGCATCGCTGTGTTTTTCCAGAACCGCTGCACATCCAGAATACTATAATCCGTAGATAAGCGAATATTTCAGATATCATCATATCCGACTTAACGCCTTCTACCGATCATTTTTAGAATCATCAGTGAACCTTAGTTCAGTTGATCTACTTTGTAGGCTGATACCAGGTCGGTTGTAGTGTGTAACATACATTGAACTATATGTGACCTACGCATATCGCTCATTGTATATGGGTGCACCATGATTTCAATCAGTTATATGATTCACATCCATTGGTGGCTTCAACGAGACTGTCAACTATCTCACAACTGAGTTTGAAGTTAGACCAGTCCGTTAGATGTCTTAGAAATTCAATTCCTAAGATGTCATCTGTGATACCCATATCTTTTGATTCAATATAATTTCCACTCTCAGACTGTTAATTTTCCAACTGTTGATTTTCCAACTTCAGAGTCAATGTTTCTGTGGTCAGATTCATTGTTTCAAATCACCCAGGTAGGTATGACTAAGTTCTAGAGGCTCGGTGTTTTTTTCGCTATTCCTTTTATGGAACTTGGAAAGGTGATTTTTCCTCTTCGCCTACCTCACATTTATTTTGAGGTTTTATGTCGCCAGAAGGCAACAATCTCAACTTCGTTAGCTTTTGAATGTCTTTCTATTTAACATGTCTTAATCTATGATGACATAGATGCACGGATTACAAATATATCATTCATTTGGCTACAGACATACTGTACCACTCTTAGTTATTACAGACCTGTTAGACTAGTCTCAAACCAGCTTGACCAACAACGTCCCTTAACCAAGTTTTGGGACATGTATCACCTCCTTTTGGAGTGATCCCATCCCCTGAAGTCCTATTGAGGACAATCTTTCCAACCCCTTCTACTTTAGAGGTGGCGTTGATTCACATGAACAACCTCTTGCCCGTGGTTAGGGCGTAACCGGATCATATGTGATCTGGATACTCTGGCCCACTCCAGTTGCTTTGGCAGACTGAGTGTCCAATTTCTTTTCTGCCTTTCTTTAGGCCTTCAGATCATTTAAGACCTGGAAACTCTGGCCCACCACACTAGGTGTCCATTACTTTTCCTATAAAAGGAATTCTGGCTCCACTCCAGTCGCCCGTAGGTTTTGTATGACTGAGTGTCCAATATCATCCTATGAAGGATCTTCTGCCACATAGTGTGACAGCCTCAACGTTTTTAGCTTTTAGTCTTCTTCCCTTATGATTGGTGCCCAGACAATTCTTGGCGCTTACTTAAGAGTGGTAACAATTTTTGCACAGTCAGTGGATCTTTCTCCCTCGTATGTGCGAACATACTTTACGCACTTTTAATAATTACGCTTAAAAGAACGGATCTTTTTAAGTCGTTTACAAAATCCAATCTTTAAACGGGAAGGAAGAAGAGATTAAACTTCTGATTTTAAAGCGTAAGGAATATAAATTATTTCGGAAAACATTTTCATATTCCTCCTAACTTTAAGCCATTTTTAATCAGATATCATTTAATCTTATTTTTTTGACAAGGAAGGAAAATTACTTATCCCAATTTCGGATTCTGGCCCACTTCAGTCACTTCATCGGACTGAGTGTCCATTTTCTCCTTACCATAATTCAGATCCTTTGTCTGGGACAGATATAGGCCTTCCGCTACAAGATAGAACCACATCTTCAGCCTTCTCCTCTTGTCCCAGTTGACATCCTCAGCCTCTCATGGGCACTTATTCCCACCACTTTCAAGAGCGGTGACACTACGAACACGTTGACATTTAACATCATAATCACAAGTCTCTTCTACCAGAAAACCACAGCCATATCCAGATTTGGTCACACAACTTTCGACCGACATCTTTCGAACAGTAATACAATCTTATCTTAAAACTCTTGGATATGTAAAGCAGTACGGAAAGTAAATAAATATTACAAGTGTTCGAAAGGATAAACGAATTGCCAATATTCAGAACTGCCGCAAAGTTGTTGAGTCTTGAATCTTGATAACCTGAAATCAAGAAACACTAAATCTGAATTATTACAACTGTGTGCTGAGTCGAGTGATGGCACTCTGTCTTTAAGACAAGATTGCCCCGTATATATGCTTTTACGTTAACGGGCAATAGTCTCCTAAGATAAGACAACACTTTAATCAACACTACAAAGCAAATAGGTTGATTCTGACGAAGAAAACAAATACGAATCGACTTGCTGAAGAAATGGAAAGGAAGGAAGGTTTCTATTTTTTGTCCCAACGTTACTGCTCACGTTTTGGACTGTGTTTTACTCTTCTGTTTGTCTCTGTGTATATATTTATGTCTCATTTTTCTGTATACTTTCTGTATGTATATTGTATCACACAATTGAGCCAAAAAGCATCAATATATAGCATAAGGGGAGACCTCTCAACTGGCAAGACATGATTGTTAATGGCCATTGAAGGAGGGAATTAAACAACCAAGTAATGGTTGTTTATGGCCATTGAAGGAGGGTGTAATTCAGCCAAGTAATGGTTGTTAATGGAGGAAGTTAATCAGCCAAGTAATGGCTGGTAAATGCATAATAACGTCCCCAAAAATCAACTCCAATGGTAGGTAGAAACTTTCTGCCTTCCGTCGTTCCCAAATTCAACATTCCAGAAACTCTAGGGACCAAACTGTAAATATTAAACAATTTGAGGTTCAAAGAGATAATACCAGAAGAAGCCCAAGACCAGAGACCAGAGACCGAGCCCGGACCGGACGGGCGGCGGCGGCGCGCGTGTGGGCTTAGCCTTGAACCCAAGCACATCTAGGTCCTCCCTCCTTTAAACACATGGGATACCCCTTGAGGTCTCAAATCCTTAGACAATTTAGAGACTTATAAAGAGAGCAATTCTTCCTTTTCCCACCGATGTGGTAGATTTGTCCCACATCATATTTCTATGCCTCAAACACCTTACTTCGTGGACCAATATCTCTTTCATTTCTCAATGAAATTTGACTATTCTTGGCCCTACGGTCATCTACTCACTTAGTAGATTATGCACGTGTGAAGAGACAAAGCCTCCAACATGCGGAACCCTAGTGTTTAATTCATTAAGTATGGGTGAACGCACCTCGCCATCAAAGGCAAATTTCCAACAAATTTGACTTTAACCAAAAAGTATTCGCGGATTCAGTCATTAACTGCTCTAAAGTGATTGTGAACTCTTCAAAAGCAATTGAACTTAAAAATATTACTGCCAAATATTTTGGTCTACCTCAGGATGTCTGTTAGTTCATGATTCCTTGTTAAAGTACCTTCCTTACTACACCAACTGTGGTAAGTGAATTTATTTTTCATACTTTGATTTGTATACAATTAAAAATTTCTTTGATACAATGGCTAATTATTTTCTATATGTTTACAGATGCTAAGAAAGGGTGTACTCCACTTCAGGATGTTAAAGTTATTCGAGAAATATAGATAAAAAGGAGGTTATATCGGAAAAATATAGCTACTATTCTTTGAACATTAATAATAACTCTTCACTTCAGGAGACTGCCTAGTTTATTTTAGCAGTTAATATTAATTAGTTTTAATGATCTTGTTGGAGTATATGAAGGTTTACGTTGGGTTCGTGTACGCAGCGGAATTTGAAAATTGTGTGTTTCAAACCCAACAAGCGACGAACTGTAGGATGATTATGCAGTAATATAAAACATGTTAATACATAACATGTATATAACCGTAATACTTTGATAGAATACTTACGGTTTGGAAACTCTGGAGTCTTTTAGTAATTTTCGAGGGTACGCACGCAATTGATCCTCGACAACAAGTTCCAAGAACTCCGATGTATACCTCCTTCGAACAGCTAGGAAATTCGGCAGAGATACAAAAGAGATTTTTATTCTAGGTCTCTAAGACTTAGAATAATATATGAATAATGTGTATAATAATGAATGAGGAGGTGCTCTATAAATAGGTGTAATTAGGGCAAAATTCAGATTTTGGGTTAGGCTCAAAGTCTGGCCCAAAACGAATTGCAGTAGGCCAATATGATTTGGCCTGCTGCCCAATTAGCACCACAACTCTGCCCATTGGGCGCTGCGGCGCCTCGTCCTTTTCACAGAATATTTTCAGCACATTTTAATTAAATTCAAAATCCAATCTTGACTTAATTAAATAATTTCCATCAACTAGAAATTATCCCATAGTTATTATTAATTTAAATATCTTGATTTCAAATCGAATATTTAACACTTTCTCAATACACCCTTAGATCGAAGAAACAATTGACATAGTGTTACTCTACAGGTCTTCACATATCGACACTAATCATATTAGGGTCTACACAGAACGCCTAGACGGCGCCGTAAGACGAACTCAATATGTGAAGTATATTTACATGAATCCAGTAAACTGAACCTCTATGTGGGAAGATAAAATCCTTTCATTCTCGATGCACTCGATCAAGCTTGGATTTACCAAGTGTATATCCAAATGGATTGATCAATTTATCTCATCTATATTGGTTGACAACAAGACCATATTCTAGATATGTCTATTGCCTTGGCCAACGACTTAGTCAACCCAATATCACTGAGAAGCTGAGTGTTCTCTCGAATATACACTCGAGGAATGAATCCTAATCTTGGCTCAACTACCACCTTTAATCCACATCGTAATGTACCCAATACAAGTTGTATCTCAACCTATAAGGCATTTGAGCTTAGGCCATGATCAAAGTATATTACTTTGTAGACAAGGTAAGTATTGACCTCAAGTCTAAGGACTTCTATCTCCCACACGCTGATCATACTTTAGACATGTATAACAAATAGTATATCAGAAGGGTATACCAATACTTTCAAAGTATCCATATGTCCATCACGAGTAGTCATTACTCGTAGCAGGTGAGACATGTTACATCCTCTAAGGATGTGATGCAGACCACATGTCGACTTATCATATATCATCGATATCCCATTCTCGATGATCATTAGTCGAGGCTATTTTAAGAATTACGTTATAATATTAATATCTCACACTATTAATAACAATATAACCTCTAGGGATGCATATTATAGAATATTACAAACAATCAACTAATAATTTAATAATGCAAATGCCAAAATATTAATCTCCATTAATAATAATACGAACGTGTATAAAATACATTTGTCCTAATATAGATTGTCTCTAGGACATACATATACTTTCAATCTCCCACTTGGCATAGAGTCAATCTTTAACACATCTAATGCCCATATTCTCAAAATGACCATTATGCTTGACTGAGCTTAATGGTTTAGTGAATGGGTCAACTAGATTATCGTATGTGGAAACATAATCTAATCTCTTCAGTCTCCACCATCTCCCTGAGTATGTGGTACTTCTTTGGTACATGATTGTTTCTATTTGTTGATCTTGGTTCCTTAGCATGTGCAATCGGACCAGTGTTGTCACAATAAATAGTTATTGGACAACTGGCACTCGGAACTACCCTTAGTTCCTTCAGGAACTCAGAAATCGCGACAGCTTCTTTACCAGCTTCCAATCCAGCAATGTACTCAGCTTCTGTTGTCGAATCAGCAGTTGTAGCTTATTTGGAACTTTTCCAGCTCACTGCTCCACCATTGAAAATGAACGCGTACCCAGACTCTCATCAAGATCCGTCTGGAAGCTAGCATCAGTGTACCCAGTAGCAGCTAGCTTTTCTTCCCCACCATAGACTAAAAAGTAATCTTTAGTTCGTCTAAGATACTTAAGAATACTTTTGACTGCTTTCTAGTGTTCTTCTCCAGGATTCTGCTGGAATTTGCAAGTCATACTAAGTGCAAAGGCCACATCTGGCCTAGTACAGGTCATGGCATACATGATCGATCCTATAGCCGAAGCATATGGGATCCTCTTCATGCTCTCAAGTTCAATATCATTAGAAGGAATATCCTTCTTAGATAACTTGGTGGCTTGACCCATAGGTAGACCACTTTTCTTGGAATTTTCCATTGAAAAATGTCTAAGCACTTTGTCTATATAGACTGACTGTGACAACCCTAATAATCTAATAGGTCTATCTCTATAGATCCTAATTCCCAGAATGTAGCATGTTTCACATAAATCCTTCATCATGAAGGTACTGGACAACCACTCCTTGACTTACTGGAGGAGAGTCTTATTGTCTCCCATTATCAATATGTCATCTACATATATAATAATGAAGGCAATACTCCCATCATTGCTTTTACTATAAACACGGGGATCATCTTTGCATCTGACGAAATGAAATGACTTGATAGCCTTGTAAAAGCAAATGTTACAACTCATCGAGGCTTGCTTAATCCCATAAATGGACTTTTGTAGTTTACATACAACATTTGGTTTGGACTCAGACGAAAAACCCTCAGGTTGTTACATATACACTTCCTCAACTAGATTACCATTGAGAAAAGTGGTTTTGACGTCCATCTGCCAAATATCATAGTCATAATATGCAGCTATTGCAAGCAAAATCCAAATGGACTTAATCTTAGCAACATGTGAAAAGGTTTCATCATAATCGACCCCAGACCATTGATTATAACCTTTAGTCACCAACCTTGCTTTATAAGTCTGTACCTTGCCAAATGCATCGATCTTCTTCTTGAAGACCCATTTGCATCCTATGGGTTTAACCCCAGCTGGCAAATCAATCAAGTTCCACACTTGATTGATGTACATAGATTCCATCTCGGATTTCATGGCTTCTTGACATCTCTTTGAATTAATGTCCAACATTGCTTCGCTATAGATTGTAGGCTCATCGTTATCGGGAACATCTATCGCACTATGTGTTTCCACAAATAAATTTAGTTTTTCAGGAGGACGATGAGTCCTAGTGAACTTACAGAGTTGATTGTTTTGCAGTTTAGTGCTTGGTATGTTCTGACTGTGAGAGGGTTCTTGTGTGTTGAATAATCCACTAACTTGAGAGCTTTCACGAATATCATTTTCATGTATTTCCTAAATGGTAGGAGGTACAAACAATGCATCTACTCCCAAAGGCTGTGTAGGAGGATCTTGCATTTCTGCATTGTTCCTCGTAACACTCCCACTGGCCGAAGGGCGTACTTGAAGAACCCAATCTTCGCCAAATACTCCCACTGAATTCTTGCCTTGGTCATTCGGCAAGGATTCAACCTCTATGTTATCTCGTAGTTCTTGAATTTCTTCAAGTTCTATCTCTGTGCAACTATGTTCCTTGTAGACATATTTTTCTTCAAGGAAATTTGAATTCCTGGAAACAATGACCTTATGTTCTCCAGGAAGATAGAAGTAGTATCCCTTAGATTCATTTGGATACCCCACGAAGTAACATTTCTCACTTTTGGATTCTAACTTGTCAGTGAACATCTTCTTAACATATGCAGGGCACCCCGGGGTCTTATATGTTTAAGAGTTGGCTTCTTGCCACACCATATCTCATATGATGTTTTTTCTACTGACTTGGAAGGAACCCTGTTCAGAACATAAATTGAGGTTTGTATAGCATGTCCCCAAAGGTGTGTCAGTAGAGCTGAGAAGTTCATCATGGATCGAACCATATCCAATAAGGTTCGGTTTCTCCTTTCGGCAACACCATTCATCTGTGGTGTTCCAGGAGGTGTCAATTCTAATTGGACTCTATGTAGCTTTAAGTAATCTAGAAACTCCTTGCTCAAGTATTCACCTCCTCGATCAGATCAAAGGGTATTAATACTCGTTGCGAGTTGTTTCTCCATTTCAGACTTGTACTCCTTGAACTTTTTGAAGGCCTCGGATTTGTGTTTCATAAGATACACATATCCATACCTTGTGAAGTCATCAGTAAAAGTAATGAAGTAAGGGAAACCTCCCTTAGCTTGAGTCGAGAATGGTCCACATACATCAGTATGTACCAACTCAAGCACCTTCTTGGCTCGCACACCCTTTCCAGAAAGTGGTTTATTGATCATCTTACCTTTCAAACAGGATTCGTAGTTACCATAAGACTCCAAGTCAGATGGTTTGAGGTAGTCAAGCTTCCTTAACTTTGCTATCCTTATTTCATTGATATGACCAAGTCTACAATGCCATAGGTAGGTAGAGTTTCTATTACTTATCTTAGCTCATTTATTTTGTACATTGAATATTTCTCGACTACAGTTTAGTGTATATAATCCATCCACAAGAGGAACAATTTCATATATAACATTATCAAAAGACAGTACATGACTGCCATTATAAATATATGAGGAAAAACCCTTCATGTCCAAAACATGGATAGAAATGATATTCCTCGTTAATGAGGGTACATAGTAACAATTATTTAACACTAGACAATACCCAGAAGGCAAATTTAATATATAAGTTCCTACGCGCTCAACATCCACTCGTGCTCCATTTCCAATGCGTAGGTCCACCTCTCTTGGTCAAACCTTCCTGCTGTCAGTTAGCCCCTGCACATTGGTACAAATGTGTGAGCCACAAGCGGTATCCAAACCCAAGAATGAAAGTTATTTATAGACATATTTATTTGAATGACGTACATACCTTTTCCACTAGAGGTAGAAGTACTTAGTGTTTTTCCTCCTCTTGGTGCAGTGCAGTCCTTCTTCCAATGCCCATTCTTGTTACAGTTGAGGCATACATCCTTAGTCGGATTCACCTTCTTCTTCTTCTTCACACCTCCTTTAGGGTTCGTAGTTGAGGGAACACCGAATGTTTTGCCCTTCTTCTGTCATTCCTTACCTTTCGGGTTGGGCCGGCTAGTAGAGCTCACCATGAGCATAGCTTTGCCTTTGGTAGTTAAAGATTCAAAGGTCTTGAGCATGTTATGCAGCTCCAGCAGACTCGCCTTCATTCCGTTCATATTATAGTTTACTATAAAATTCTCGAACGAACGAAGGAGAGAGTTCGGGATGAGGGTGGAAGCGACGTTTTTCAGCAACTTTATACCAATAGAGGCCAGCCTTTCTATCAGCCCTATCATCTTCAACACATGCTGAGACACTTGGGCCCCTTCATTTAGATTACACTTGAAGAGTTCTATTAACAACTAATATTCCATAGTTTGGGACTGAGAGTCGTAGAGACTTTTCATGTGTTCGAGCATTTCGTTAGGGCCCATGTTTTCGTGTTGTCTATGAAGCTCCACTGACACGGAAGACAACATCACGCACTGTGCTGAAGTGGCGTCGTCTAGGTTCTTCCGGTAGGCTACCTTATCGAATGTGGCATGTTCTGCAGAATCCTCGGCAGAGACTGTGGGGAATACTTTGTCCAATACGTATTCTATCTTTTCTTGCCTTAGAACAACTCTGAGATTCCTTAGCCAATCTAGATAGTTGGGTCCAGTAATTTTGTTCATTTCCATCAACATTTTCAATGATAGGCTCGACATTTTGATAATTTTAAGAGTTAGATAGATAGAAAATTAAACTCAAATTTATTTCCTATTATAAACATTCGTTTAGCTCCCACTATTTTAACATACTTCTACGACCCTATGGTAGAATACGAACCTATATTATTTTAAGGTCATAATGGGCCAAGATCCAAGCATATGCTATCTCCGTCTTTGCTTTGGCTAATAACTTCAATAACACATCTTGGTAGGTTCTAAATCAATTGCAGAACTTATTTGCAACTCTTGGTTGATCAAATATTATATTTAATCTTGCGTCCTTAGATTAGTCCGACACTTTGGCGCCAAGATTTTTCTAAGCAAGTCAATCCCATTACACAACTGTGTTTATGTATCTAAGTAAATTTGGCCTTTGTGAGCAAACACTTTGGTGTAAATACTCTTAAAAGTTTATCATATACCTTTACATTCAAAACACATCTATGAAAGAGTCTGGGTTCTTGAAGACTTAGAGCAAATGTTTTGGCATAAATACTCGTATCGCCGAAAAGGATCTTGCACTCTAACAATTATAATGGACGACGCGTTTTAATTTAGACTTGTATTTAAAATTTGGGAAACATTTTAGTTTCGGGGATTTTAACCAAGATCAACAATTTGTGTCATATCAAATACGACATTTAATCATACAATTTCTAAAAAACACATTTAGTTCAGAACTATCAACTCAATAGGCATGATATAAGATGGTTTGATCAGTAATTGGGCGCCGCCTACCCAGACAGTTATAGCGGATATTATGCTAATAATTAAATATTCTCATTTAAACACTTAGCATATAGTTCGTATATTATTCAATAATATATAATTAATAATAATCATGGGTTAACTTGTTTAAACTCTAAAATTTAAGTCTAATCCAAACAGTCCCCTAAACATTTTCTGATTTTAAAAACTGATTTTCAGGGTCTTTCTGTAAATTCCAAATTTTCAAAATTTACAGTTTAGTCCCTCAAGAATTTAAAATTTCAATTTTGAACACCTTTAGGTTCAGAAAATCCAATTTTAATTTTTAGAAAATATTTTCAAATTTCAGGGACCTGTCTGTAATTTCCATAATTTAAATTAATTATAGATTTGCCCCAAAGGACCAAATCTGCTTATTTGAAAAAGTTTTCATTTCAGATTCTGAAACTCTTAAACTTCAGAATCAGAATCTGAAACTTTTAAAACTTCAGTTTCTGATTCAAATTTTTTTTTTCGTCGGGATGAACAGTGTTGCGGCTCTCCACCATGGAGCCGCGACGTCTTGTCAAACCCTATGTGGCGCCGCGGTTCTCCATCATTGAGTCGCGGCGCCTCCGTCTCAGAAACACAAAATCTGCATTTCCGAAACCCTAAAACTGGTTCAGGGTCAGATTTGCAGATTCATCTTCGTTACCCTTCACTATCAAACAACACGTTCACCGACCATCATCCAATCCCTTCTCGTTCTTCGCTTCAGTGCACCATGTTCGCAATGAACTGGTTACACACATTGACTTAGAAGAGTTAGATCGGAATGACTTCCTCGATTACATCATTGTTTAATAGTTTGGGAGAGAAGTATGATGTGCCTTTAAGATATTAGGTTTTCAAGCTTTAAACGACATAAGATTTTAGATTTAAATAAATTCTAACCCATATTATTATCAATGATTACTACATAATCACACAAAACAACCCTGGCTCTGATGCCACTGAAGGTTTACGTTGGGTTCGTGTACGCAGCAGAATTTGAAAATTTTGTGTTTCAAATCCAACAAGTGACGAACTGTAGGATGATTATGTAGTAATATAAAACACGTCAATACATAACATGTATATAACTGTAATACTTTTATAGAATACTTACGGTTTGGAAACACTGGAGTCTTTTAGTAATTTTCGAGGGTGCGCACACAATTGATCCTCGACAACAAGTTCCAAGAACTCTGATGTACACCTCCTTCGAACAGCTAGGAAATTCAGCAAAGTTTTAAGAGAGAGTTTTATTCTAGGTCTGTAAGACTTAGAATAATATATGAATAATGCGTCTAATAATGAATGAGGAGGTGCTCTATATATAGGTGAAATTAGGGCAAAATTCATATTTTGGGTTGGGCTCAAAGTCTGGCCCAAAATAAATTGCAGCATGCCAATTTAATTTGTCCTGCTGCCCAATTAGCGTCGCGGCTCTGCCCATTGGGCACGCAGGCGCCTCACCCTTTTCACAAAATATTTTTAGCACATTTTAATTAAATCCAAAATCCAATCTTTACTTAATTAAATAATTTCCATCAAATAGAAATTATCCCATAGTTATTATTAATTTAAATATCTCGATAAGAAGATATATGACTGGGATAAAACCAAGCAAACACTATTAGTATTTGGTTTTGTCTACCATAAGATATTGGTAGTTTATCGAGTCCTACTATGCTACTTTTCCTTCTAAACATAGTATTGTAAGTAATGTTTTTTTCATACTTTGATGAATTTAAATGTGTATTAATATATGAATTTTGTTGAAAATTTTATTTTATTTTAATTACATATGTAATAGATGTATTCACCAAATATCACAAACGGTTGAACCTGTGGCAACGCGACCCCCCTAAGGCTGGGCCTTATTGGACTTATCTTAATGAGTTGAATAGGGCTTCCTTTAGGGGGCCGAGTTGAGGGTAAGAAAGGTCCTCTCATATTAGGGAAAGTAGAACGCTTTGAGTCTTTCCTCTCCATTTTCTTCCTTTAAAGTTTTCAACTTCATTTTATATTCCCTCCTCTCTTGTCCTCATACTTCCTCACAAAATGAGAAAGCAGAATGAAAAGTTCGCACCATTAATAATATTTTCCGAACTTTATTGGTTCATGCTTCCGTACCCCCTTCCTTTTGGCGTCATGCTCTACAAATGACTACGTATCTTCTTAACATTCTTCCTACCAAAGGGTTGGCGTATGAGTCTCCTCTTAAGGTCCTCTATAATAAAGATCCTTCGTATTCCCATCGTAGGGTCTTTGGGTGTTTATGCTATCCGCTTTTTCCATCAACTACTTGTCACGACCCGACCCGACGGGCCGCGACTAACCACCCTAATGACGTCATTATACTAACCTGTCACACATAATTCAACTAACACTTAATGAGTCTGAAATCCGGCAGCATAACGCTGCAATAACAACATATGCTAGGGTAGGCAAGCCGACAAAGCTGCCTTTACCCCCGAATGTACCTGCCTCCTGAGGAGTCACAACTAGTCAACACAATATAACAGGCAAGCCGACAAGGCTGCCAACAAATAATATCACATATACACGGGAACACCCCCAACATAGAGTACAATAATATGGCTGACCGAAACAGATTTCTGACCCTTACACCAGTGCAACCCACAACTGTCTACAGACCTCTACAAGAAGGATAACGACATATGACGGGACAGGGCCCCGTCGTGCCCCTAAATATACATAAATAAAAAAGATAGGGTTCCGTACAAAAATGGTAAAGCTCTGGATCAAAGGAGCTTTCCAAACAGCTGCGCAGGAACCTAAATCGGAGGATCACCAAACTGAGCACATGTACCTGCGGACATGAACGCAACCCCCCGAGGAAAGGGGGGTCAGTACGAAATAATGTACTGAGTATGTAAACATGAAATACTGCAAATGAGATCATAAGTAGCCAATGGATAACAAGATATCAGTATAAAAAAATCAGGATTCAAATCCAACTGTGCCATAACAATAGAAGTCAGTTGCCTTATAAAAATGAGAGACAAGTCAAGAAAACACGAGTGCCTGTCCATATACATATATATATATCTGTAATGTAACCCGGCCCACTAGTGCGGGACTCGGTGGAATCATATCATAACCCAGCCCATACTGGGACTCGGTAAAGTCATATCTCATCTATGGATCCATCCTACGTAACCCAACCCTCTAGTGAGGGTCTCGGTGAAAAATGCAAGGTTGTGCACTAACGTAACCCATCCCGGGACTCGGTGAGGTGAAGTAGAAACACTTAGCATGAGTAGATATCATGAGTAACCATATGCAAGTAAAAATTATCATCTGACTCTCAATAAAATCATTGTAATAATGTCATAATAAACTCTTTGCTGAAAAATCATAGGCACTTCTCATAACAATACTCTTTAGGAATTAAACTGTATAAGAATCAAGTAGGTCCGTCGTACCTTCATTAAATAAAAATCATGCCAAAGAAAGAAGGAATAGTTCACATACCTCTTAGACGAACTAATCAACTCTATATTAGAGTACGTCTCGATTTAGAACTTCAACCTATAATAATGGTAATACGTTCGTCAATTCTATGATCACTAGCATACTTTATATCAAATAACGACTTTTTATTCTATAAAAATTCGGGCAGCACTTCCTCTGTTTATACATGTTTCCACAACTTCCAAACGAGGCTAATAACATCAATAAACAAGCACTGATTAAGGGCACAACCAAAACAACAATAAAGGGAATTTACACACCCACTTCTCATGTAAATTTAGCCTCTTAATCCACCTTAAAAACATCCCACAAAACAGTCCATGTTCCAACAACAACGAGGGTAGAATGTGAAGCTTTTCTATGCCTTTCTACACCCTTATTCCTTTAGGACTTACCTTAGCAATTACCACACTTAAACATGCATAATGGTGACTAAATTTTCAGAATTATAACACCACAAAATAGTCCCTAAAACAGTCCATATACATCACAACATGTCCAACAATTTCATGCAAGTTTTTGACCACAACATGTCATAATTCCATAACTCTTATCTTAATTCCTATAATCCAATTTCGGATTTCAATACTTCCATATAACTAATTCCAACTAAATCTCAATATTTCCTTTCAATTTCATCATGCAATTAGTGATAATAATAACAACAATAACCAACGAATCCAACAACACCAAAATTTGTCCCAAATTGGCAACTTAGCCCAAAATTATCACATGCAATGCTTAAATTTCAATTCTTCCTTAACACAAGTTCATGACCTTAATTCTAACAACATGCATTCCAATTATATCATAGAAAGAAG
This sequence comes from Anisodus acutangulus, assembly GCA_029783415.1. NCBI lineage: Eukaryota > Viridiplantae > Streptophyta > Magnoliopsida > Solanales > Solanaceae > Anisodus > Anisodus acutangulus. The sequence continues at coordinate 46,239,987 of CM056492.1, forward strand.
AAATTTTATACCTCAAATTCATCCAAAATAGTCCGCAATTTTCTGCCCACTGTTTGTCCGAAAATCCCCACTGTTTTGTAATTTTCCTCCTCTTTTTTGTTCACTTCTTCAACTCCAATTGACATGCAAGTGTTCTACAATGTTAAGCCATCATCCCTACACATTTTTCTTCCAAAATTTCATCCCAAAAATCTCAAATGTCTGGGCAGATTTTCGGCCAAGCAGTGGTTGTTTTTGCCACTGTTTTTGGTGTTGTTTTGCTTCTAATTTTTGGTGAAAAATGTAGTGTCGCGCCCGTTTTCGACCTGCTCGGGTCAAAGCGGAGCGCGACGTGTTCGGTGATTCCTGGGTAAAAAGGGTTGAGGAGTCGCCACCTAATTATTTTTACGGTAAATTAGGACACCTAAATATTAAACTAAGTGCTGCAATGTAAACTCCAATTTTAAGGTTTGCGAAACTAGCGAGATTCTAGGTAAGGGTTCTTTATTATCCTAAAGGGAAGGGGTTAGGCATCCTTTAAGATCCGCTAACTTGTGGTTATCCGGTCAAACTCAGGTTAATTATTGCTAGAAAAATGCATGTTTCATATATGAAGCTAAAGATGTTTGCAAATAATTAGTAAATGATGCATTTTTTAAAAAAAAAGATACATGTAGAGAAAAAATATGCATTTGTATGGTATTTAAAGAGAAATACATGTAGAGTTGGAAAAAAATATGCATTTGTCAATTGAGAGTAGAAACAAAATTATTTATAACGCCAAAGAAGCGAATCTTTCAGAAATCATCGAGTTGCAAAAATAATAATAAAAATATAAACTTATTCGGTATGATTAATAAAGCAAATAAAAGATGACAAAAGTTGTTTTGAAAATCTTGAATACGCATGACGAGCCTAAAATAAATAACTAGCGAAGGGTTTCTAAGTTTGAATTTAACCGAGCCTACAAATAAATAAGCTAGCGACGGGTTTTAAATCTTAAACTAACCTATGAATTAATCCTAAGTTTGCCTATTCTAAGCATTTCAATAATTACATAAGTGCGATAAATAATATTACAATACAAAGCGGGATAAAAGCTGAATTAAAGAAAGAAATAAAAATAAATAAACTCCGAGGAATATTTGTCTTTATTTGCTTTAATCCCTGCAAGCTTTCAAGAACAAACGGTTAGAAACAGTTAAATACATATAATTTCATATCCGTATTCAAAACAGTGAATATTTTGATCACGGAGGGCTCAGACTTAAATTTTGAAAAGAACATTCCAATCACGTCGTGGCTGCAAACATATGACTAATGTGGTTTATTTTGATTGCCTCGCCTACTAAATGTGTTGGTCTCTCAGGTGAAATAGAAAAGATCACTATAATCACGTCGTGCCTGCGAATATATAACTTGTTGGTTATTTTAGTCACCTCGCCTACTAAACATGTTGATCTTGAAAAAAGGTTTAAGCCTCATCATTGCCCAGAAGTTATATTTTTCCGTCTTTACAACTGTGGAGGCCTCAAAATCGACGGATATGTTTCATCGGCCAGTGTAGTATCGTGTTCAAATCAGTAAAATTTAAATGAAACAGTAAACAAGAAGAAGAGATGGTAAAAGCGATGAGCGTAAAATAATTTCCGGAAAAGACGCGGTGTTTAGTTTAAAACAGTAAAAACAGTAAAGTATATGTTACCCGGATACTTAAAACAGTGCTGAAAAACAGAGAAATGAAACGAAAGAAAAGCGCGGCCTCGAATTCGATTTTATCGGCCTTAATGCAATATTAATAAAACAATAAAATAGTAAAAGAAACGAGCAGTGAGCAATTAAAGTATCCGACCCAAATTCTGAAATTTTGGAACCAAAACAGGATTAAGAAGTATTTATGAAAAAATCCGACCCGGATCATGAACAGTGACCCAAATGAAATTAGAAATTTAGACTTTTTTTAGATAACCAGCAACAGATATGAAAAAATACCATAATCTGGAAATATACCAAGATCGGGTCGACCCGACCCGAATCAGATGCCAGCCCGAATCAGATATTTTTTCATTTTTTCAGATAACCAATATACAATATATGAAATGCAAGAAATTTGGGAAATCCAAACTGGGTCGACCCGACCCGAATCATGTGTTCAACCCGAAATCAACTGATTTCATCAATTTCAGATAACCAATAATAACAACAGCAACAATGCAAGACATTTGGAAATTCAAATCGGGTCGACCCGACCCGAATTGGAGATTCAACCCGACATCAAATAATTCCATCAATTCCAGATAACCAACATACAAAAAATATGAAATGCAAGAATTCTAAAAATAATACCCAAACCGGGTCGACCCGACCCGAATCGGAAACTCAACCCGAAATCAAATATTCACCAAATTCAGATAACCAACATACAGGAATATGAAAATGCAAGAATTCTGAAAATAATACCCCAACCGGGTCGACCCGACCCGAAATCTGTGAAAATAACAAAAATGCAAACAGATTTTTGGACTCGGTTTTTTCAAAAACCGAACAGAAATATTTATGACCCAAGTTCAAGAACGAAACTCACCTCCTTTCTTTCGAATCTTGGACCTATTTCGGACTTGTATCTTGAACAACAAAGAAGGCAAATGCTTTAAAATCAAGAACACAACAAATATTTTATGTATATATGGAATAGTCTTCCGAAAAATCCTTTGAAAATCTATTTTCTCTCCCCGAAAATCTCCTCAAAATGAAGAACAACATGGGGTATTTATAGGGGGATTTCCCCCCCAAGAACGAGTTTGAAACTTGAATTAAAGGCAAAAAATTCTGAATTTTGGAAGCGGATTTTAGGGGTATGGGTATGGTGAAGTGATGGGAGGGGTGTGGTGGTGTCAGGGTTTGGTGGCAGGGAGTTGGTGGTGGCAGGGGCGAGGTGACCGGTCGGGCATGGGGGGTATGGGGTGTGCGGCGAGCGGGTAGGGTTTAGGTTTTTTGGTTTTTTTTTTGGTTTGGGGATTAAAAGAGGGGAAGATGAGTTATGGGTCAGTCGGTCGGGTTGGGGTGAGGCGACGGGTTGGTCGAGTGGGCTGCGGAGTTGGGCTCGCGGTTTTGGGTTGTGGGAATTGGGTTGTGATTTTGGTGGGGTTAAAATGAGAGAAATTTGAATGGGTTAGTGGGTATTGTTGGTGGGAATTTAATTGGAGAATAAGAAAGAGGCGTTGGGCCAGTCCGGTTGGGCTTTGGGAATTGGGGGGAAATAAAGGGGAAGGGAATAAGGGGAATGGGTTTGGGCTTGTGAATTTTGTTTGGGTAGAATTTGTATTGGGTTGGGAAAATAAAAATGGGTTATGGGTTTAAAAATATAAAAGGGGTTTAATATTAAATAAATATATATATATTTTTTGTAAAAGATGTGAATTATTTAAAATAACGTAACGATAGTAATAAAAAATATAATATTTGCGAAATGTTTAATGCTTAATAAAAAATGGGAACGCGATGCAATTTTGCGAAAATAAAATAACATAGAATTTTCGGATAAAACTTATGATTATGAAAAAAATGCAAATGATATAAAAATGCGAATAATAATAATAATAATAAGAGGATATACACATATATGCCTATATTTTAAAATTATTTTAAAAGTGTCAAAATATTAAAAATTACGAATAAAATCATAAAAGATGGGACAAAATTGGGTGTCAACAGATGCCCCTCTTTGGACGGAGACGATGAAAGAGTTTTCGGCCAAAGAAGTTGACCGAGTAGCCAATTTTGTCCTGATCATCAGGACTGCATGGTAAGAAATAGAATCCCGAGGGGTATAGAAGTTGCAAAAAGATAGTGCACATTCAAGAAACAATGCCCCAGTGTCGACTTAGGATGACACTGGTCGCAGATGCGAGAAACTAATGGGAAAAACGGATCGACGTTCGAAGTAGGTCGCTAACCAATTTACCTCGGTTCGTCGTAAGAGATAGTTCCACGCTGTGATGAAGTTCCAGCAAATTAAAAACTCCTGCAAACTAAAGCTTAAGATATAATCAGTGTATAACTGCTGAGAAAAATTATAGAGAAAATAACTTAGAAATACCCGCATTAGGAGGTGAGCGCCTGACTGAAATTAAAATACCCGCATTATAAGGTGGGCGCCTGACTGAAATTAAAATACCCATATTATGAGGCGGAGTGCTTGAAATGACGTCGTTGGATTGACGTGTTGTGTTGAAGACGTCGTTGTAATGTTGTTGACGTCGCTGTTGTATAGACTTTGCTGATGTCGTCGTTGTATAGACGTTGCTGATGTTGTCGTTGTCATAAAAAATAGTTGTCGTGCTGCCGTAACGTCGTGGACGTTGTTGCAATGCTGTTGAAGGTAGTTGATGTCTTTGCGATGCGTCAATGACGTTGTTGTAATCTTTGTAAAGATAGGCTGCTGCGTTGAAGACGTCATTGTAATGTTGTTGGCGTCGTTGTAATCTTTGTAAAGATATTTGTTGTCTTTGCGATGCGTTGATGATGTTGTTGTAATGATGTTTCTTTATTGCGGATAGTCATTTGTTGTCTTTGAAAGCGTCGTTGTAATGTGGTTGAAGATAGTTGATGTCTTTGCGATAGCGTCAATGGCGTTATTATAATCTTTGTAAAGATAGGCTGCGTTGAAGACGTCATTGTAATCTTTGTTGGCGTTGTTGAGATCTGGTAAAAGATATTTGTTGTCTTTGCGATACGCGTCAATAGCGTTGTTGTAATGCCGTAAAGATAGGCTGCTGCGTTGAAGGCGTCATTGTAATCTTTGTTGGCGTCGTTGAGATGCGGTAAAAGATAGTTCTTTGCATTGCCGTAAAGATAGATCTGTTGAAGACGTCATTGTAATGTTGTTGACGTCATTGAGATGCGGTAAAAGATAGTTGTTGTGTTGCCGTAAAAGATAGCTGCTGCGTTGAAGACGTCATTGTAATGTTGTTGATGTCGTTGAGATGCGGTAAAAGATAGTTGCTGCATTGCCGTAAAAGATAGTTGATGCGTTGTCGTAAAAGATAGCTGATGCGCTGAAGACGTCATTGTAATGCTGTTGACGCCGTTGAGATGCGATAAAAGATAGTTGTTGCATTGAAGACGTCATTGTAATGCTGTTGACGTCGTTGTAAAGCTGTAAAAATGATTGTCGTGCTACCCTAACGTCGATGACATTATTGTAATTTTGTCCTGTTGTAAGAGATGTAAGTGACGTCCTTGCCGTCAGTTTGCTGTAATAGGGTTCCACGTTGTGCTGAATCTTCTGCCGATCCAAACTCATGTGAATTGAAATGTCGTCCTGGCACGGGCGAAAATGTGATGCGACGTCTTTGCCGTCGGGTTTGCCTTGTTGTCGTTCTTTGTGATTCGAAATAACATCTTTGTGCAGATATAATAGTCGGGACCCTGTAGGTCAAGATGATGTCTTCGTATAAATGCAGAACAAGAACGTAATCCTTGTAGTTGGTGTTCTTCTCTGATTTTTTTCTATCCAGAATTGCCTGATAATTTTCATTATCAATTTGAAAAATTCTTACACCAAGTCTCCCCTATCAACACAGTAATACACTAATCAAGATCAAGAAAAGTTTGAAATTCTGATTATTACATAATAAATGAATAATGTGGTCAAGTTATCATATGCTTATAATATTTATGTAGGCAAAAAATAATGATTAAAGATTAACTGAAGGAAACTCATCTAGATAAAAAGTATCTATCATAAATATCTGTTGGAAATTTACTAATGTGGAATTAAGTTTATCCCATTATTTATGACTCGAACAATTGGGGCCCCGCACGTAGGAAACGTCGTTTCCACACACGTGTACATGTAGTGCCAAGTATCGTAAATTTCATTAGTGAAAGAGATATTGGTACAATACGTAATACGTTTGAGACATAGAATGATGGACGGTTATTGTCGTTTCCGCACATGTGTACACGTAGTTCCAAGTATCGTAAATTTCATTAGTGAAAGAGATATTGGTACATACGTAATACGTTTGAGACATAGAATGATGGACAGTTATTGGCCAAATGACAAGTATTCCACGTTGGTAAACGAAGGAAGAAGTGTACAAAGTGTAAGATGAAACGAGTCGGAAATCGCCGCGGTGCTAAATCGCAGAGCCGCGGCACTTCGGAGGTAGAATGCTGCGATGAGAAGATGGAAAGTTCTGACTTTTGGGCTGTTCTTGGAGCATTGAATCTCCATTATTTGGCACATGAATTCAGCCATTATTTGGCTGAATGTAACCCCTCAATAAGTGTCATTACATGGCTATTGAAGGCCATTAGTTGGCTAGTTGAGAGGTCATTTTCTTACACTATAAAGTATCTAGCAAGTTTTTCTATATTCAAAGTTCTTCAAGAGTAACACTTGACTTTCCTTTCCTCATTTGTTAAGTTGTTGTTGTATCTTGAGAGACTATTGACGCCATTATTCTTGAACAACTTGGAATCGGGCCCGATAACGTAAAGGAGATATATGGGGCAATCTTGTATTAAATACAGAGTGTCATCACTCGACCCAACAAATCACAAGGAGTTTGTATCGTTCTTGATTCCAGTTTGTTGTAATCTTTAGTTTATCCTTTCTAGCAATTTGTAATATTTACTTAGTTCCCGTTTCCTGCAATTGTTGTAACCCACAATTTTAAGACAAGATTGTTGTAAGTGCTTAGAAAGATGACTGGAAGAGAACAACTCGCTTCTGATTCTGTTGATGTTGCTACTCAAGGCAACCCCTCTGCCTTCCCCACTGCTCAAGGCAACCCCAATGCTATTCTTGTTGCTCAAGGCAACCTCAATGCTATTCCTGCTGCTCAAGGCATACCCAATTCCTTTCCGGTTGCTCAAGGGAACATTACTGTTCCTCCACCCTCCGGTTTCTACAATGAACGCCCAGAGAAGTTTATGGGCTCCAACTTTAAGAGATGGTAGCAGAAGATGATATTTTATCCGACTGTTATGGGAATGGCTCGTTTCCTAATAGAAGATCCTCCACAAGCTGGAGATGAAGTGGACCCTCAACCTAATGAAATGGCTGGAGGGGGCCAAGGTATCCATGCCATCAATGACATAAAGATGGTTCTTGATGCTTGGATTCATAGTGACTTCATGTGTAAGAACTATATTCTGAACAGTCTATCAGACCCACTCTACACGGTGTATTGCATCGTAAGCACCGCCAAAGAGTTATGGGAAAATCTGCAGAAGAAGTACAACACACAAAATGCTGGTACGAAGAAATTCATCGTTGGAAAATTCCTGAAATTTCAAATGGTGGATAGCAAAACTGTGATGTCCCAAGTCCAGGAATTCCAAATGATTCTACATCACTTGGATTTGGAATGTATGAAACCAAATGAGCAGTTTTTTGGTTGCATCACTGATTGAGAAATTACCTCCCTCGTGGAATGAGTTTATTAGTTACTTAAAACTCAAGACAAATGAAATGACCTTTGAGGAACTTATTATCAAACTCCAGATTCAGGAATATAATAAGAAGGCCTTGCCTAGGGGAAAACAACCCGCTGAGGAAAAGGCAAATCTGGCTGAGGCTAAAGGGAACCCAAGCAAGAAGCGCAAGTTTCAGAAAGACGGCAAGACCCAGATGGCGGAGAAGTTCAAGGGGAACTGTCACCACTGTGGGAAACTTGGTCAAATGATCAAAGACTGCCGCAAGCTCAAGACTAAGCAACTAGAGAAGGCCAAGACCAAAGGCAAGGCACATGCTAACGTCGTCAAAGACACATTTTTTGACGACATGATTGAGGAGTTCTCGGCGGTGGTGCTTGAAGCAAATCTTGTTGAGAATCCCATGAAATGGTGGATGGACACGGGTGCTACCAGACACATCTGTTCCAATAGAAATGCCTTCTCCACATATACACCAGTTACAAATAAGAAGTTGTTCATGGGTAACAACGCTTCCTCTAACGTGCTGGGGGTAGGAAAGGTAGTCCTGAAGATGACTTCTGGAAAGGAGCTCACTCTGAAAGAGGTAATGCATGTCCCTGAGATTAGGAGGAATTTAATTTCAGGTCATTTATTGGTTAATGCTTGTTTTAGGCTAGTATTTGAGTCCAATAAATTTGTAATCACCAAAAATAGAACTTTTGTGGGAAGAGGCTTCGTCTGTGAAGGCCTCTTCAAAGTTAACGTCATGTATGTAATACATCCAAGCAATAATATTGAAGCTTCTTCTTACTTTTTTGAGTCTTCTAATTTATGGCATCATAGGTTAGGACATGTTAACTACAAGTCCATCCAAAGGTTGGTGGAGTTGGAGTTGTTGCCGTCTATCGACGTAAACCCTCAACATATGTGTGAGGTGTACGTAGAGGCAAAACTCACAAAGATTTCTTTTCGATCCGTCTAAAGAAATACTGCTCCTCTAGAACTTATTCCCACAGATATATGTGATTTGAAGTTTGCACAAACTAGGGGGAACAAGTACTTTGTGACATTCATTTATGATAGCACAAGGTATTGTTACCTTTACTTGTTGAAAAGTAAAGATGAAGCCTTTGAAGTGTTCCGACATTACAAAGCAGAAGTTGAAAACCAACTAAGCATGCGGATTAAATCCATTCATAGCGATAGAGGGGGAGAATACGTAGCGCCATCTGAGGAATATTATGTTGAATCAGGCATTGTTTATCATACGACGGCTCCATACTCACCTCAGTCGAACGGTGTTGCTGAACGCAAGAACCGCACATTGAAGGAAATGATAAATGTCTTGCTCATCAATTCCGGTATTCCCCAAAACATGTGGGGAGAATCCGTTCTTACTGCTAATACGATTCTTAATAGAGTCCCACATAAGGGTAAGGGCAAAACTCTATATGGATCATGGATGGGAAAGAAACCCACCTATAAATTAAAGGTGTGGGGTTGTTTGGCAAATGTCGAAGTGTCTAAGCCAAAGCAGGTCAAGATTGGGCCTAAGACTGTAGATTGCATTTTCATCGGATATGCAAATAACAGTAGTGCTTATCACTTCTTAGTACATAAGTCAGATATTTTAGATATCTACAGGGGTACAATTATGGAATCAAGGAATGCTCAATTCTTTAAGGATACTTTTCCTAGAAAGAAAAAAGTCATAACCTCTCGCAAACGAAGTTATGAACAAAGCTCTCAGTAACCGGGAGTCGTTTATTGCCCGGATCTAGATGGTTAATATTTAGTGGACTTTGAAGTGGCTGAATATCCGGAATCTAGTGTTCCAGATTCTCAGAACTTGGAGACTCTAGAGATGGAACCGAGGTAAAGTAAAAGGGCCAGGAAAGATAAATCTTTCGGTCCTGACTTTGTAGCTTATATGGTTGATGACGAACCAATGACAATTGCTGAAGCATTGTCAACTCCAGAGGCACCGCTCTGGAAAGAAACTATTGAGAGTAAAATAGACTCCATCATACATAACCATACTTGGGAGTTGGTTGATCTTCCTCCGGAAAATAAATTGTTGGGTTGTAAATGGATACTCAAATGGAAGTATAAAGCAGATAAGTATATAGATAAGTACAAGGCTAGGTTGGTAGTAAAGGGCTATTAGCATAAGGAAGGCCTTGACTATTTTGACACGTACTGTCCGGTGTCTAGGATGACGTCCATACGAGTATTCATTGCGATTGCAGCATTGCGTGACCTTGATATACATCAAATGGATGTCAAGACCGTCTTCCTAAACTGTGATTTGGAAGAAGAAATTTATATGGAACAACCCGAGGGGTATGTGGTTCCAGGACAAGAGAAGAAAGTCTGTCGACTTCTCAAATCTTTGTATGGGCTGAAACAGGCCTCGAAGTAATGGCACAAAAAAATTGATAGTACTCTACTATCGAAGGGTTTCTCCATTAATGAGTATGACAAATGTTTCTACATGAAAGATAACTCTGACTCGTTCGTCCTGATATGCCTGTACATAGATGACATGTTGATCATAGGAAGTAGTCCTAGCTTGATGCTAGAGACTAAGAACATGTTGAAACAATGTTTCGACATGAAGGATATGGGTATCACATATGTCATCTTAGGGATAAATATCTCTAAGACGTCTGATAGACTGGTCTTATCTCAGTCTCACTACATCGAGGATGTATTGAGAAAGTTCGAGATGTTTGACAGTTCGCCTATAAAGTCACCACTAGATAGAAACAAAAAACTTGATAAACATCGTGGTGCACCCGTATGCCAAGAGAAATATGCATAGGTGATTGGGAGTTTGATGTACTTAACAAAATGCACCTGGCCTGATATTTTTTATGCAGTCAACAAGTTGGCTAGGTTTACCCGTAATCCGAGTAATGATCATTGGAAGGCGTTGAATCGGGTACTACGATACCTGAAATACACGCTAACTTACGGGTTGCATTATTTGAGATATCCAAATGTACTAGAGGGGCACAATGATGCAAACTGGATATTTGATATAGAGAACACCAAGTCCACCAATGGGTATATATTTACAATTGATGGTGGGGCTGTGTCTTGGAAATCCTCTAAGCAAACTTGCATCGCCCGATCCACGATGGAATAAGAGTTTATCGTTTTAGACAAAACAGAAGAAGAAACTGAGTGGCTTCACTACTTCTTAGAGGATGTCTCTTGTTGGGACAAACCCATACCTTCTGTAATGATCCACTGTGACAGTTAGTCGGCTCTAGGAAGGGCACGGAGTTCTATATACAACGGCAAGTCTCGTCACATTCGACGGAGACATAATACCGTTAGGCAGCTGATCACCACAGGTATAATATCCATTGATTACATAAAATCAAAGGATAACATAGCAGACCCACTAACAAAGGGCTAAACCAAAGATCAGATATTCTGCTTGTTTAGGGGAATGGGCTTAAAACCCAAGCTTTAAGGACTAATACGGTGGTAACCCAACCTTAGTGACTGGAGATCCCAGGAATTTGGTTCAATGGGAAAACTAAGATGTAAAGGTTCAATTGAGCGCTTCGGTGGAAGCAAGAGCACTTCGGGTTATGATCCCTGTAAGGAACATAAACCCAAAGTCGTTCCCACGATAGACGTTAAGTGCTATCTGCAGTGTGGGTAAAGGTTAAGTTTCCAAAACCTTTAATGATCCTCAAGGGTTGAGGTTAGGTTTGGGGAAACTTTTAATGGTTCCTAACACTTGTAAGGTGGGGTATATCAGGATACCTTATAGGAGACCACCTATTCAAGTGCGAGGACAGGCCGCCTCAAATGAACGCACTTAAGAATCCAAGAAGTGTCCATGGCCACAACGGACAAAACATTACGAAGAACAAAGTTAGGGAAATTGTTGTGTTGGTACCGTTGACTTGGCTTACACTAAACACTGACGGTTCAAGACTTCACGTTCACCGCGTAGTAAGGAAGAAGTATTATGTCTGCTTAGCTTAACATATGTAAAATAGAGATATCTGTGAGCCTACAATGCTTCCAAATATCTCATAAATTTGCTTATCGTATGCACTAATATTTCATGGGGAGTACTGGAGGTCTGGGATTGGTGTCTGGTGGATGTGTGATCTAAAATGCCTACAAATATTCATCATGTGTTGGTGTATGTGCATTATTTGCCCTATTCTGAGTTTAGTCTAACCAAAGAATGTTTGTCAAGGCTTTTAGCCTAGGCCATGAACTCTATATGTCTGTATTTGTTGTACTTGAAGAGTATGTTTAGGCTAAAATGATGTGTTACATAGTTTGAATCTTGAAAATAACATGTCTGTTTCTAGGGATTGATAGAGAATTGTTTTAGTACCCCCATCTCATATCATGAACTGAATAACCCTATGTATGCTCCTCTATGACCTTGCCTTGTATTTGTGTTGGTTTCCTTGAAGTCATGACCTAATTTAGTCTCAGATACTATGTGCAACCATGTCCATTGTATCCAGTTTGTCTTGAATGAATGTTAGGCTAGTTTCAAAATGGTTAGGACTGTGTCACAATGTCATATTAGGAAATTGTCTGCATCTACCTGTATGTCCATGCCATCATTGTTTGTTTGAGATCCAAACCATCTAGTTCAAATGCATATCTAGGTAAAGAGATGAGAAGTTCTGAAGGGTTATGCTAATTGTTATGCGCTACTTCTTGGTTTGAAAATCAAAGCTAGGTTGAAACTTTGTCTGCTAACCTGAGAAGTTGTTCATAGAGATCTACTTGACCTTTGTGTGTCAACTGTGTCTAAACTACTTGGTATGTTTGGTTTTATGATCATGCCTGCTCATACCTGAATTAATTTAAGATAATAAAGGACCCGGGAATGGCAGAAACTAGTTGTAATGTCATGTTGGACAATGTGTGCACATATATCTGTATGTCTATTTAGGATTGTTAACATGAAGTTTTGACACTTAGATTGACAGTTATTTAAGTTAGAACTTGACATCTGATTCACTCTAGTGTAACCTTCATCCATGTAAGATTGGAAATTCTGTGTTTGCCCTGATAACATGCATATTCCTATCTTATGTCCTACATGAACCTACCTCTGTTAATCAGGTTGAAACTTGTAGATTGTGTGAAAATCGGTATGTGCTTACTGCTCCAAATGTCATATGTTTAAATCATGAAGTGAAGTTAAAGGCTTCATCACATACAACTTGTTTAAACTATCAAAGGGATTAGATGCATGTCTTAAGTTTGATCACAGGAATTCTCTGTGCTTTTTTCTTGGTTTGGAGTCAGTCAAATAAGAGCATGTATGTAAACTGAGCTTTTTTTACCTGCATGATTATCTTGTATGCTTATAACTTATTTCCTAAATGTCATGTCTTCTTCCCTAAATACTAGCCTAGAATAGGAAAACATGTTGTGTCCTATCTAAGATACCCTCAAGATGACTGACTTAACCCCTGCTTTTGTTTTGAGTTGTTTGACTGTACAGAGAGGGTTGGGTGCAATGTAAGTCACATAGGACATGTCTCCCTCCATGAGTATGTTGTTTACGTGTAGACTCTAGTTGTATAGCTTGGATTGGAATAACTGAGAGTAGCATGAACATATCTGTTGTATTGTGCATATGCTAGCTAATGTGTTATTGTGTATATCAACCTGAACTTTAAGTGGATAACTATCTTAAAATGTTAAGAGAGAAATGGAGGAATTGAAGGTTTGCTTGTGTGACACCCATATATTCTTTATTGTTTCTTCAGTTATATGCTATGTGTGTGATATACAAAGGCATATATCGATTGTATGCCAAGTATACTTGATATATCGGGTATACAAGTTGAATATACCTCTGTATATCATTCAAAATTCCTTTAGGTATGTACTTCTACACACCACGATGGGCTACTTGGGCTGCTTCATCTCCCAAAACAATTGGGCTAAGGGCCCAACCACTTCTTGTTCATCGTGTCTGATTGCTATAGTTGTGCTGAAGTCCCAGCTATGGGTAAAAATAGCTAACTGGTGGACTTCGGTAGGCCCACCAACCTAAACTTTTCTGATTTCATTTCAATATATATATATATATATATATATATATATATATATATATATATATATATATATATATATATATATATATATATATAATATACTTGACATTGGTATTGGAATCTTATGGTTATGACCTAGGATAGACAAAACGACATGTAAATCGTTTAGATCAGAGTTACCACAAAGTTGATTTCAAAACGGACTAAAATGACTTGTACATTTTTTCAAGAAATAGAGTAATTTTGAAAAGTAAATTTTGACTGATTTCAAACTTAAGCTAATTGGATTACCTTTTGATAAAATGGGCCGAAACTTGGTTACCAAAAAATGAACTTCAAAATGTTGATTTTCATGGAAACGGGCAAAGTTATAAGACTTTTTGTTGAAGCTATTTTGGGCTAGGCCTAATCAAGTTAATTTTTAAACAAAACCTTAAAAGAACTTGAATTTTAGGTAATTGATTCGGGAATGTGGGATACGAGTTGACTTTCAAAATAGCATAAAAATGGGAAAATTTGTATTTTTATTTTAAAACCTTAATCATGTCAATCTAAAACAAAATACACTCTTTTTAAAGGATTTTCTTAAAGAGAAGTGTAAGGAATATTTGACAATCTATTGGACTATTGGAGTCCTATTCAAATTAAATTTTGAGTGTACTTTAATTTGAAAATGGATTGACAAAATTACTCATATATAAACTATTTCATGCGGAATTTAGCTCTTTCACTTTCAAAATCCCTTTATGAGTTTGAGATGAAATGAATGACATGTTAATGATTTTTTGCGGGAAGTAAACATTTTAAAGCAATTTATAACAATAAACATGCTATAAAACTGGAAGGTCAACCGTATTCTATGGATCCTTAATATAGGGGTGTCTAACACCTTTCCCCGAGGGATCATTAGAACCCTTACCTCAAACTCTGGTTTAAAAGAATTTTTTCACTGAATTTTGAATAAACTCTTTTAACTTGGTTTTTCAAATTTACCTTTAAATTAGGTGGCGACTTTAAAAATAAATATCTGAATAGAGCCCAACAACATCTTAGTAGTTTTTATGTCTCCGCGTAAAAGTGAACTGTAACGCTCACCTCTCTGTGTTAGAACCCTGTTGAACCAACATTCGCAACAAATTATGACATAGTTAAGTAGTCTTTTACATTTTGCAATAACTACGATAAACAGAACAACCTTTGTGAAAAATACTTGCTTAATTAGTAGTAATAATGAATTCTAGTTTAACCGTTGATCATAAGTCACTGTGAGTATGATATTTGACTAAAATAGACACTATATCACTTGGAGATCATATACGCTTACGTGTGCATTTGGGAGCAACACTTTTTTGGCTCATTACATGGGTCTTAGAAATTAATAGGTTTGTTAGGAAAATCCATTACTGTTTTTGTTATTCAAGTATTAACATCTTGATCTTAGTTGTTATTGACTCAAGTTCAAAAATTAAATGTGAAGGACCGCTAGTTAAAGCAATTTTGAGGAGTTTAATCTGAAACCTAAATGACCTTTCCATCAGCAAAGGAAAGAGTTGACTTTATAGCAAGACTAGTAGGCTCTAGTTGAATATCATGTTAATATGGCAGTTCAGGTCCCTCATATAGCAATGTGAGGTGTGGTGGTGCCTCTTGTGGGTAATGTCACGTCAAGCATTGTTAAACCCTCCATCAGTCTACGATTTGAGCTAAAATAAAACATGATTCAGCTATTTCACTCCAACAGATAGTTGTTGGGTTTGTTGCATGAGGACCCTCATCAATACATTCAAAACTTCTTAGAGATTGTCGATACTTATGTGGCTGCGGCGGTTCTAGCCGATTATGTTCGACTCACACAATTCCCAATTTCTCTACTTAGGGAAGCAAAAATCTGGTTGAAGGTGGAACGTACAAACTTCGTCACCTCTTAGGATGATTTAGCAAAGAAGCTTTTGACAAGGTTCTTTCAATCTGGGAAGACATCGAGGCTTAGGAGTGCAATCATGTAATTCAAGAAGAAAGAGGGAGAGACTCTTTATCAGGTCTAGGAGAGGTTCAAAGCACTTCTTAGAGGTTGCTCGCATCACCATCAGTCGGATGAGGTTCTGGCTCACACAATTATTGAATGTCTAAATGCTCACAAGAAGATATTGTTAGACTCTACCGCATCTGGACAGTCTCTTGAGAAGACTTATGATGAATTGTATGCTCTTTTGAACATGTTCTCTTAGAGCAATCATGATTGGCAGATATCCGACATTCAAGTGATTCGTCTGACATTCTACATGCATAAAATATTTTTAGAGGATGATCATAAGCCAAGCATAGAGCACCAAGGAAGACTATATCACGTGATGAAATGGGTGGTGAAGAAGGAAGTGATTAAGCGGTTAGACATAGACATTGTCTACCCGATTTCTTACAGTAAGTGGGTGAGTCTCGTAGAGTGTGTTCAAAAGAAAGGAGGGATCACAATGGATAAAAATGAACTCATACCAACACGAAATATAATAGGGTGGCAAATCTGCAAGGATTATCGAAAGTTGAACGAGGCCTTCAAGATATATCACTATCCTATTCCCTTCATTAACCAGATACTGGATAGATTAGTCATACAAAAATATTATTGCTTTCTTTGTGGGTACTTTGGCTATAACTAGACTGTCATCGCTCCTGAAGATCAAGAGAAGACTACTTTCACTTACTCATATGGTGCATACGCTTTCATGCGGATGCCCTTTGGGATATGAAATACGCATGCAACAATTCAGATGTGCATGATGGCTATACTTTTAGAGATGGTGGAGGACATTATGGAGGTTTTCATGGATGATGTTACACATTGTAAGATTAAGACGATAATTAAGAACGTCATTAAGGAAGTAAGATTCGGATATTGAATATAAGGAACGCTTACATATGTTAATACGGGAAATTAGTGTATAAACGAATGTTATCCCGGAATAGTTTTTCTTTAGTGCTATACACGTGACGACGAGAATTAATCCTAGTAGTTGAATTTATTCCAATGGAGTTATGGAATAGTATTGTATTATAAAATTATGACATTGAGGATACGAGGCTTATGAAATTCTCGGGAATCAAAAAAGGTGGGTTTAAGATTTATTAATTGAAGAACTTGGGGGCCAAAGTGTAAAAAGGAAAAATCAGATTTTTTTATATACATACACTCACCTCTTCATCTTCTTTCTAAACTTAATCAAAAACCTCACCTCTCTTCTCCAAACCCACCCTTCCTTGCTGGCCGAAAATCACCCCCAACCTCATACCCAATTTAAGATTTTTATCTTCTCTTCCTAGACTACATTTTTCACCAAAAATTAGAAGCAAAACAACACCAAAAACAGTGGCAAAAATAACCACTGCTGGCCAAAACTGTAGCCCAGAAATTTAGAAATTTTTAGGATGAAATTTTGGAAGAAAAACATGTAAGGATGATGGCTTAACATTGTAGAACACTTGCATGTCAATTGGAGTTGAAGAAGCGAACAAAAAAGGGAAAGAAATACGAAAACAGTGGGGATTTTCGGACAAACAGTGGGCAAAAAATTGCGGACTGTTTTGGGACGAATTTGAGGTATAAAATTCTTCTTTCTATGATATAATTGGAATGCATGTTGTTAGAATTAAGGTAAGGAATTTGTGTTAAGGAGAAATTGGAATTTAAGCGTTGCATGTGACAATTTTGGGCTGGTTGCCAATTTGGGACAGATTTTGGTGTTATTAGATTCGTTGGTTATTGTTGTTATTATTGTCACTAATTGCATGATGAAATTGAAAGAAAACATTGATATTTCGTTGAAATTAGTTATATGAAAGTATTAAAATACGAAATTGGATTTTAGGAGTTAAGATAAGAGTTATGGAATTATGACATGTTGTGGCCAAGAACTTGCATGAAATTGTTGGACATGTTGTGATGTATATGGACTGTTTTAGGGACTGTTTTGTGGTGTTATAATGCTAAAAATTTAGTTACTATTATGCATGTTTAAGTGTGGTAATTGCTAAGGTAAGTCCTAAAGGAATAAGGGTGTAGAAAGGCTTCACATTCTACCCTCGTTGTTGTTGGAACATGGACTATTTTGTGGGCTATTTTTAATGTGGATTAAGAGGTTAAATTTACATGAGAACTGGGTGTGTAAATTTCCTTTATTGTTGTTTTGGTTGTGCCCTTAATTGGTGCTTGGTTATTGATGTTATTAGCCTCGTTTGGAAGTTGTGGAAACATTAATAAGCGAAAGTCTTTGCCCGAATTTTTATAGAATAAGAAGTCGTTATTCGATATAAAGTATGCTAGTAATCATAGAATTGACGAACGTATTACCATTATTATAGGTTGAAGTTCTATAACGAGGCATATTATAATATTGGGTGGATTAGTTCATCTAAAAGGTATGTGAAACCCTTACTTCTTTCTTTTGGCATGATTTAATGAAAGTACGGCGGACGTACTTGATTCTTATACAGTTTAATTCCTAAAGAGGATTGTTATGAGAAGTGCCTATGATTTTTCAGCAAAGAGTTTATTATGACATTATTATAATGATTTTATTGAGAGTCAAATGATAATTTTTACTTGCATATGGTTACTCATGATATCTACTCATGCTAAGTGTTACAACTTCACCTCACCGAGTCCCGGGCCGGGTTATGTTCGTGCACAGCCTTGCATTTTTCACCGAGACCCTCACTAGAGGGTCGGGTTATGTAGGATGGATTCATAGATGAGATATGACTTTACCGAGTCCCAGCATGGGCCGGGTTACAATATGATTTTACCGAGTTCCAGCATGGACCGGGTTACGATATGACTTTACCGAGTCCCAGCATGGGCGGGGTTACGATATGACTTTACCGAGTCCCAGCATGAGCCAGGTTATGATAGGATTCCACCGAGTCCCGCACTAGTGGGCCGGGTTACGTTACAGATATATATATATGTATATGGACAGGTACTCATGTTTTCTTGACTTGACTCTCATTTTTATAAGGCAACTGACTTTTATTGTTTATGGCACAGTTGGATTTGGATCCTGATTTTTTTATACTGATCTCCTATTTTCTGTTGGCTAGTTATGATCTCTTTTACAGCTTCATGTTTTACATACTCAGTACATTATTTCGTACTGACCCCCTTTCCTCGGGGGGCTGCGTTTCATGCCCGCAGGTACAGGTTTTCAGTTTGGTGAACCTTAGGCCTAGGTTCCTACTCAGCAGGTTGGGAAGCTCCTTTGATTCAGAGCTTTGTCATTTTGAGTACAGAACCCTATTATTTTGAGTTATGTATATTTAGGGGCACGACGGGGCCCTGTCCCGTCATATGTCGTTATCCTTCTTGTAGAGGTCTGTAGACAGTTGTGGGTTGTACTTATGTAAGGATTATAACTCTGTTTTGGTCAGTCATGCTATGGTACTCTGTGTTGGGGTGTCCCCGTGTATATATGATATTATCTAGTGGCGGCCTTGTCGGCTTGTCTGTTATATTATGTTGGCTAGTTGTGACTCCTCAGGAGGCAGGTACATTCGGGGGTAAAGGCAGTCTTGTCGGCTTGCCTACCCTGGCATATGTTGTTATTACAGCGTTATGCTGCTGGATTTCAGACTCATTAGGTGTTAGTTGGATTATGTGTGACGGGTCAGGATAATGACGTCATTAGGGCAGTTAGTCGCGGCCCGTTGGGTCGGGTCGTAACAGATGATTTCTCTGTCTTTAGGAAGTCTTTTGATGCCTATTTACAGAACTTGGATCGTGTGCTTGCTAGATGTGAAGAAATCGACTTGGTGTTCAATTGGGAGAAGTGCAACTTTATGGTCTAAGAGGGTATTGTCCTTGGACATAAGGTGTCTAATAGAGGTTTAGAAGTGGATCGTGCTAAAGTGGAGGTTATTGAGAAACTACTGCCCCTATATCTGTGAGGAACGTGTGTAGTTTTCTTGGTCATGCAGGATTCTATAGATACTTCATTAAGGACTTCTCCAAAATATCTAGTCCTATGTGTAAGCTACTGGATAAGGAGGTGAAGTTTGTATTTAGTGAAGAGTGCTTGAAGGCATTTACTGAATTGAAGAGAAAGTTGGTGACTGCACCAATAATGATAATACCTTACATGATGCTGCCTTTTGAGCTGATGTGTGATGCCATCGATTTTTCTGTGGGGGTTGTCCTAGGCTAGAGGAAAGATAAGATATTCCACTCAATTTATTATGCCAGTTAGACTCTCGATGCGGCTCAGATGAACTACATTGTTACTGAATATGAGTTGTTGTGTATGCTTTTGGTAAATTCCAGTCCTATTCTATGGGGACTCGTGTTATTATATATACTGATCATACTGTAATTCGGTACTTATTTAACAAGAAGGACACGAAACCGAGGCTTATTCGGAGGATTCTACTACCGCATGAATTTGATGTGGACATCAAGGATCGTAAAGGGACTGGGAATCATGTAGCAAACCGCTTGTCGAGACTAGAGAGTCATGATCATATAGTGAAAGATGGGCAGATATGAGAAGCATTTCCTGATGAAAAACTTTTTGCTATTCCTACTGCAGATGTGCTATGGTATGTTAATATTAATAACTTGATAGTGAGTGGGATCCATCCCCCAAGACTACTATGCATCAAAGAAGAAAGCTTCACCATGACCCGCGGTTATATATATGGGATAAGCCGTAATTGTTCAAACAAGATCATGATCAGTTGATAAGACTATGCATCCCACCTACTAAGGTGAGTCAAGTATTGGAGAGTTTTCATTCTTCCATATACAGGGACATCATAGTGGTGATCGCACTACAACAAAGGTGATGTAATCGGGCTACTATAGGCCCATGCTATTCAAAGATGCATATGTTTTTTTTCAGAAGCTTTGACATGTGCCATGAAACTGGGAACATCTCTAAGAGGCATGAGATGCCTCGACCGACTTATTGGAAGTTGAAATATTTGACATATAGGGCATTGATTTTATAGGGTTGTTTCCACCATCGTATGAGAACAAGTATATTCTTCTGGCGGTGTATTATGTGTCTAAGAGGGTGGAAGTAGTCCCTTTTTCCACATATCTCATCAATAGATGTCAATAATTAATTAAACCAACACAAAACACTACATAAAGGGTCTACTAAGTCTCAACTTGCCTGAATTCAAAGCTGAAGAGTCACTCATCGGCTTTACCCTCCCGTTGAGCCTTCGAATGAGCCCAATCTGATCAAATACGATATCTACATAATATTTCTAAGCTAACGATACTCATATTGCTATATAAAGGTTCGGGTCTAAAAATTAACCCAAAATTTCGCTCCGAACCCCGAAGGTCAAAATAAAAGTTGAACTTAAAATCATGTTACCCATAGTCTAGATAGTCATAATCCTAAGAATCATGAATTTCTAATAAGATTTGAGCCACCAATTTCACTATTTGAAACTAAACCCAAAGTTCATGAAAATCCCATATTTACTATTTTAAAAATCATGAAAATAATCATAATTTAATGAAAGAAATCATTAATAATCACTAATATTGAGCTTAAAATCTTACCTCAATGAAGTAACTTGTAATTTGCACTTGAAATATCTCTAGTCTGAACTATATAGCTTCTAAAATGGGTTTATGGAAGGTGAAAGTCGAATTAGGGTTTTTTATTTTTCCCAGACATCAAAAGGGCCTTTGCGATCGCAAGACCCACCAGCTGTGATAGCAAAGCACTCCCCGAAACCGGCCATCTGATGCTCTACGCGATTGCGAGCCATAGTGGCGCGATCTCGACCCCACCCCAGCTGACTCATCGCGATCGTGGGCCCTCCTCTCGCGATTGCGATGAAGGAAACCAGATATCAGCCATTGATTTTTTTGGTTTATTTCAAAACTTGATCCAACTCTCAAAACTCACTTGGGACCTCTCGGACATAACCCAAATATATATTTCGATCATAAAATACATTCCGGACTTGCTCGTGCACTCAGAATCTCGAAAAGGGTCTCCTTGACTCCTGATATTGACCAAGGTCAACTCTTAAACTATGGAAATCCTATTTCTCAACCAACTACCCGGAAGGCACCCGAACACCTCGGGACCCGAACCAAAGGGTCGACTAAGCATAAATGACATTCTGAATCTAATGAAATTGACGAAATCTCAAAAAAGACGCATTTATCCAAAAGTCAATTATTAGTCAAACTTCTCCATTTTCTTAATGTAGAAACTTCTAAACTTGCTAAAATCAATTTGAAACTCGACCGAGAGCTTCGGGGATCGTGTTACTCATCTCCGCACGTCATAAACATACAAGTCTCGAAAAGGATATTTTAAGAATATTTAGGCAAAAAGCTCAAAACGCCTATGCGAGTCATTACATTTTGGCAGAAGGGATCACCGAGAGGTACTATTCAATGGAAATTTTATGGGTCGACAGTCCCTGGCGTAGAAGCTGTCTTAACTCAAAACAAATCCAAGTAACGCACTAACGCCACCTCGGCTCAGCGGGCTAAAACAAGACCATCAGTCTGAGCTTCAGACATTCCGTCTGAGTTGTCCTCTTCCCAACCTTAGTACCTTCTCACATGAATCATCAACTTTATTAAAGCATTAGTACCATGATTCCGAGTAGTCTTGTGCAACATAGCTCAACACAAAAGATTTAGCCGATCATCGACTAATCCAGTAATAAATATATAATTATAATTAAAGAAAATAAAATTACCAAGGCTTTTAAGTTGTGCTCAGTAAGATAAATGGATAGCAAACTTCAACTTATTATTTAGAGAGAGTTTTTTACAATAGAGAGAGGGGTTGGCGAAAGCATTCCTCTTAACTAAGGATCCTTATATAACGAATCATTTAGAATACAAACAAATCAAAGGGCCAAATCGTGGCCGACAAGATAAAAAGTGAAAAGAGGAAAAGGCTAAAAAGGAAGGGCCTACACCTGTGGCCGACAAAGAAAATTTATAAAAGGCCAAAACATATAAGGCCAAAATACAGTAATTCAAATTTTAATAATTTCTGCTTTATAAAAGCAGATTCCATCTGTTCGGTCCTCTTTTATGATGGATCCACCGGCTGCATTTTCTTATTATTCTTTTCCTTTTCCCTTATCTTTTTCTGTAGTGGAGGATTCCTCTAATTTGTCTTGAAACTTCTTGAGATATCCCTTAATATCGAAGTCTATATCATAAGGTCTTGAGAATCTTGGATATGATCTTCTTCTTCATCAGTATGGACGGATGCCATAGAGGTGTCTGAAGGAAATTATTTATCTAGATTTTTCATTAAATCTTTTTTCACTTCTGCCATATATGAGGCTATAATATCAGCTCTGGAAACTACTCCTTTTTTAATCTGAAGTTTCCTACTAATATGTTGGAATGGACTATTGATTTCAGCCTGTGGTTGATTCTGTTTTAATATAGTATAACTTGAAATGATGGATGTTATCTAATATATAAGTTCTTGTCCATTCATAACAACATCTTTGTTCCTTTGTATTAACTCATTCCAAAACCTTGTATGAAAGGTCTTTTGAATACAAGGAATTTGTTGGGGGTATAACCTACTTCTACTGACCATCTCATAATCCATGAAATAGAAAACTCAACAAAGAAGTGTTTATTAGCGATACCTTTAATGATTGTATTATAATTCTCACACTTTATAATCTCGGAGGAAACATCAATCCAATTCAGTGTATAAACTCTTGAACGGTTGAGGCAAAATATCAATAAATGGGCCATAGTTTACCCACCAATGCCAAAACCAATTTGGAATGTTCTGCTTATAAACATTTGAACATATCTTTATGAACCACGAATGTTTTTTATTAGGATTTTCATATAAGAAAATTTTATGAAAGCTATCAATATAATCCCAATAATTGAACTTTACCTGGACTTTTTGCTCAGGATGGAAATATTTCCGCTCTTTCGTTGTGCTAAATCCCCGATCTTCTGGGGTAAATATCTTCTTTATGATAATCTTAGAAAAGTTATAAACCTTTCTGGTATGCGTTGGAAAATAATGTTGAATTTCAGTTGATCCTGTGGGTGAGAGAATAGTCTCATAGTGCATTCTTGATTTATAAGTCAGATGGGATATAACCCCGTTTCCAAGTATCTTTCCATGAGCTTCCATGGCTCATCTTTCCACTGGAGATCTTTATAATCAAGAAGAAGTATAACTTCTTTGTTTTCATGTCTTTCATAATCATCATAATCATCATTATCATCCTGCTCAGTATTAGCAACCTCTAAATATGAGGGTTGTGGATTATTATCCTTTTCTTTGAATTTTATAAAATCCATGAATTGTTGATATAAAGGACTTCCTTTATCAATATTTGAAGTCCCTGCAACATCTGCTATAAGCTTTTTGTTACCCATTTGGGCGAGGATATTCCCTCTTCCTGTTCCTCGACCTCTTCCACCATGATCTCTATAATTGGGTTGCCGCCTCACCAAGTAGGCCTCATCATTCTGCAAATATGTATAACAAACCATTGAGTTATGAACTCAAATATTCTCTAGTCAAGAAATCAGGAAAACTATTATCTGTCCCTTTTTATAATGTATCTCAAAATCAAATGGCGCTAATAAAGCTTGCCATCTTGCAAACATTTGTTTATAAACATCATGTTTACAGTCTTTATTAAACATAAATTTAGCAGATTGACAATCCGTATTTATAATAAATGTTTGGTTATATAAATCTCCTTGAAACTTTAAAATACTTTTTACAATTGCTAAGATTTCTTTAGCAACTGTGGAATAATTTTTCTGACTAGGATTCCATTTGCCAAAATAGAATTGTATTAAATACTCATGTTTATCAACTGAAGAGTATTGTTTATAAAATGCTTGCGAGTTTTAAACTCCTTCTTTCTTCTTGGTTTCTTCGCCAGGAGTTTTGCCTTCCATTCTTGGAAGTTTTTTTGGTTCTGTGCTTTACGTTTATGAGACTGTTTTGCTTTGAGTGTGGGTATATCCATTTTAAATTGTCCACAGAACTCACCTAACTATTATTTCTCAGTGAGATTCTGCCTTTTGATCTGTTGATTCAACTTGATCAAATTACATAAGGATAGACCTTCTTGAATGCAAGTTCTTATTAACTTCCCATAAGTGTACTCTTCATAATTTATACTTACTCCTCCTTTTCTTCGAGTTTTTCTGACTCTTTCAGCAAAGAGGCTAGGCAGTCCATCTATAAACTTAGACTTCCAATGCGAGTTATTACACTCATGTAATTCCATAAATCTACTAAGGAATACATCCTTATACCACCTAAATGAGGTCAGGGTCTTACATCGAAGGTTTAGGAGCAAGGTCCTAATGTTTTCACTATAATCAGACCATCTTCCAGTAAAATGTTCTATAATGTTGAGAGCTAGTGAATACACTGCATTGGGTTCTTTCTGACCTGTTGTAGTATTAACCTTTTCATCACTCACATTTTTTACCCGTTGGTCAGGAGTTAGGTAATTATCTCACCAACATTTAAGTTGGCCTGTGAATCCAGATATAATCATCCCTGAAATAGTTTTTTCTGTATTACTATTGGCTTTACAGATAGTACTATACATCAACATTCTATGAACAGCCGTATAAATTTGTCTCTCCGTATAACCATCTATACTTCATTCGTAAATATGTTTCCCACTGTAACTATTATTGTCGACTATCTCCTATTCTTCAAATAACATATCTTGAGGAGTAGGACGGGGATAGTAGTACATCCTTTGAACATGTTTTCTAGCATATTTTTCTAGGTTACTAACCTCTTGTGACATCTTTTGTCTATAATCATCACCAGAAAGATCCCAGTCATAGTCGGGCTTACCTTCTTTTGTCAAAGGTCTAATCTTTAATCCTTTAAACTTATCATCTAATAATTTTTCTAATTCAGAAAATGCTCTAACTTTGAAATCTTTTATTTCAGGATGAGGCTGCACACTAGGAATGGCTACACCTGATTCTTGTTTATGATCAATATGATGTATTTTTTCAATTTCAGAAATCAATTTCTCTACTCTATCATGTAACTGAACAATTTGTTCGCCCAATATGTTCATATAAACATTGGCATAGTTCTGTTATTTTAGCATTATATTAATATGCTTAGCAGTAATCTGTAAAGTACCATGTTCAAATAATTTTGAAAAAACTGCAAAGTGTATAATAGTATTATCTTTCTTAATAACAAAGGGTTGTTGAGGAGGTAAAGCAGTATGAATAATCTCCCCATTTGCTAATTTGTAATCGTTTTCCAAAACAGAGATATAATCTCCCACATATTTTGTCATAAACCATGGTACAAAAGATATAATCTTGTCGGTTTAATAAGATCTTTATAAAATTCTTCTTGTAAAGAAGTTCTTTCTTGATTATTAAAAGAAGCAAAAAACAATTTTTAAAAGGCTCCCACCTGGGTTTAAATAAATCTTCACTTATCATTTTTCTTGCGGGTGATCCCGGACTAAAATCAATTTTTTGTGGTGTATTCATCATGTCACGGGAAAATTCATGTCTGACTCAGTTATTTCTGGGTCTTCTTCCTGGATACCACGAACTATATTATCCTTATCAATCCTGATACAATCAATGCTATTATCAGTATGTTCTTTAATTTGAGAAGTGGATGCTCTTGATTGAGATATTACCACATATTCAACTGCTAAAATATAACAACGACTTGAAATATCAGATCTAGTAGATCTGGATCTTAAACTATCATCATCAATTAACTTGGTTTACAAAATCTTAACTTAATAGTCCCATCTGGGGTATGCTCAATCTTTGTAATATCATAATTAAAAATATTTTTTGGAGGAGCTGCTTCCTCTATGACCCATTCCATGGGGAAATCAATTTCATCTCATTTGATAGGTCTTCTAGTTATAATCTTGGATTTACCAAAATTAGTTTATATTAAAATAGTTTCATTTTTAAAATCCATAATTTTACACATAGGATTCATTGTATATAATGGTTTAAAATGTATCCAGTAACAAATACATATAACGTCAGTTCCATGCATTATATCATAACCATGTAATTTTATGCTTAATATTAAAGCATTCAAAGAATTCTCATCCTGCAAGGATACCTGCAAGTTAGGATAAGAATTAAAATATACATGACCATATGCAAGACTGGTTTGAACAATCCCTATAAGGGATTTCTTCCAGTTCTGGTTCCTGCCATCTCTTAAAGCAACTATAAAGCTTTCAGGTAAGCCTCTAAAAGTAAGTATCTTGAATGCAACATGTACTAATCAAGTATGCATGAATCTATGGGTTTCCCTATAATGAGCAATATCACTGTCATTTAATAATTTGAAGGTAGCATGATCGCTATCTACAGTGATAGTTTCTTTAGTAGTTTTTACTACTTGTTGAAAACTTAGTTTCTTAAAAGTACCCATTTGATATATTAATCTAGGTTTGATTTTAGGAATAGTCCACTTATTAAGTAGATCTAGTTGTTGAGGTATATCATATTCCTCTTTTTTACTGTTTTAACCGTGTTCTTGTTTCTGATTATATTCATCATTTATAATAGAGTGTGTTGAACTAGTTACCTATTACTACTTGAATAACATGGCTCTGATACGAAAATTCATTCGATAATAACTTCTTGATATGTACAATGTGAATTTAATTTCTAATTAAATTATTGTTCAACTTCGAAGGTTGAGACACTATCTAATAATTTTACATTCAAGAATCACGTCATTTGAATAGGTTGATTGTTCATCAATTTGAGCTTGTACTTTTCCCCTTCAGATTTTCAATTGCTCATTAAACATGTATTTCAATATTATATATATTGTTTTACAAAGTTCGTGATGATTCATTAGGGACACACGTGCTACGTATGTGCCCAAGAACTAGTATCATAATAAAGAACTGCTATTGGATTATCTATTTCTTCTGCAGTATGAGAATTTTCTTCTTCAAACATAACTAAGAGGAGATATAAGAAAGTAAAAGATGTAATAAAAAAATAAATTTATCAGTGAAACACTTAACTCTATTGGTAGAGTATTCTCTACCTTTGAAGCATGTTTATAAAGTATCTCTACTGGCTAATATGCATGTTTAGTGTTGACCATACAAATAATTTTTATTTGACCTACTTACTTTTTTGTTTTTGTTTTTTTTAGTCAAGACAAGGGTATACTTTTGTCTTTTTGTTCTTTTTCCTTGTAGAGATTTAGTTTGGAGGGCAATATTTTATTGACAAAATTATATTTTAGTGTTTAGTTACTTAAAAGTTAAATGTATTTTTCGAAGAAATATTTTTAATTATAAGAAAAAATAGCTTCGGTCACGTATGAGATCAGATCAAGTTACTCCATTTTATTTGATTCAACCAATACTTACATATTAGAAAACATTAGCATTCAAAAGCATCATAAAATCATTATCTCCTTATCATATCATCCACATTATATTATTACTAAACTTTAAAAATGATCTAAAAAATAATATTTTCAAGGTAATGTATACTTAAGTGATATGAGACCTCAAAATCTAAATTTGTAATTATTCTATTTGTTACCTCCATTTATTCACCTACCAATAGGCAGCACTATTAGTAAGTTATTGAACATTTAAATTCATATTGGACATACGTGCAACTAGGGGTGTTCACGGTTTGGTTAAAAACTTATTCAAACCGAAAATCAAACCAAACTAATTGAATAAATCGATATTTATTTGGTTCGGGTTTGTTTGGTTTTAAATTTTTGAAAATATATAATATTTGGTTTGATTTTGCTTTTACTAAAAGCAAACCGAAGAAAAAACTGAACCGAACCAACAAATTTTATACATAATTTTTATAATTATATATAGGTAATATATTAATTTTTATACATTCTTTTCAATAATTTATATATTTTTTAAGAAATTTTTTATTTATCTCTAATACCTTAAGCATAATTTTGAAAAGAAATTCATGAATTCAAACTCATTTATTCAAAGAAACAACTTGAGATTTACCTAGATTTATTATTTGTATTTCTTAAAAGTTTATTCACTTAATTAAAATCATAAATCTCAAGACAATTTCTCCATAATGCAAGAAAGTTATAGCACAATAAAAGGGTAATAACAAATTATAGGTTGAAAAATGATAGAATTTTTTTTCATAATTGAAGGAAAAAAACATGAAAGAGAGAAATATCGTTAGTTTTCTTAAAAACAAAAAAATTGACTCAACCCGACTATAATCAAACCGATGGTTATTTATTATATTTGGTTTGATTTGATTTTAATAACTTTAAAAACCGACTAGGTTGATTTGGTTTTGGTTTTAACCCAAAACCAACCTAAACCGATCCATGAACACCCCTACGTGCAACATATATGTCCAAGAACTAGTATAATAAGGAGCTGCTATTTAATTATCTATTCATTAAGCAGCTTGAGAATTTTCTTCTTCAAACATAACGAATAGAAGATATAAGAAAGTAAAAAATTTATATAATCAAGATTAAATTTATCAGTGAAACACTTAACTCTATTGGTAAAGTATCATCTACCTTTGAAGCATGTTTATATAATATTCTATACCGGCTAATATGCATGTTTAGTATTGACCATGCAAATTATTTTTATTTAATCTTTTTTGAGTCAAGACAAGGATATAATTTTGCCTTTTTGTTCTTTTCCTTTTAGAGATTTAGTATGGATGGCAATATTTTCTTGATAAATTATTTTTTAGTGTTTAGTTACTTAAATTTATTTTTCAAAAAAGTATTTTTAATTATAAGAAAAATAGCTTCTGTCACTTATGAGATCAGAGTAAGTTACTCCATTTTAATCATTTCAACCAATACTTACATATTACCAAACATTAGCTTTCAAAAGCGTTATAAAATCATTATCTCCCTCTCATATCATCCACGCTATATCATTACTAAACTTTAAAGATGATCTAGAAAATAAATCTTTCGACATAAAATATTATCTATATTCTCTTATACTATCAAACATAACCTTATTGATTTTGTTGTAATGTATACTTAAGTAATATGAGACCTCAACATTTGAAGTTATAATTATTTATTTGTTACCTCATTTATTCACTTATCAATGGGCAGTACTGTTAGTGAGTTATTGAACATTTAAACTAATTTTGCCTAATTTTTTATTAGTAAATTATTGAAGATTTAAAATAATTTTACCAATTTTTTTCTCTGTTTTTCTTTTCCGTTATAAAATTGTATACTTGTGAATTTCATATGTCACTGCAAAATTATCATATATCTACTTAATTCATATATATATATATATATATATATATATATATATATATGCTAACCAACATCATAGAAGTACTAGTTATTGGTGGAATTTCAATCTTTAAATTTTTAACCATAAGAACAAGTATGCATAGTAAATCGCATTTTTTGTTTTATTTTTTAATTTGATAAGTAGCATATAACTTAATTAAGATGATTAATGTTTGTAATTTGAGATGCAGAAATCTTAGAGATGAAAAATTGAACCATATAATCTGTATTATTGTATGACTGACACGAATATCACAAGTTGTAAACATATATAATAGGTTTCCACTGATAATTAAGTTGGTATGATCATGATTAAAGTTTTGCTAACAAAGAATCAAATTTAAAATTCTATTAGTATGTCCCTTTAAATGTATACTATGTGTAATTTCTTCATAAATTGAAATACAATATTAAACATATCTAATTTGCTTACTGTTTTAGTGTTACAATTCCTTTTGAAGTGCAAAGAAAAAATAAAAACTAGTTTGGTGAAGATAATGCCAAGAATGGAATTAAAAAGAGCTGATTCCAAAGCAACCCACAATATTCACTTTATAAACAGACACAAATAAACTATTAATTATTGAGTAATTAAGTTCTACACTTGTATTTTGTCATGGTTTTTCATTTTTGTTATTTCTTTGTTCAATCTTCTTTGACGTGCCCTTTCTTGAGCCAAGCGTCCATCGGAAACAATCTTTCTATCTCCCAAGGTAGAGGTAAGGTCTGCGTACATTCTATCTTCTCCAGGCCCCACTTATGAAACTACACTGATATCTTATTTTTGTTCTTCTTATTAGTCTCTAAAGACATGATTTTATTTGTTATAAATTTGTTTAATTGCTAACCTTTATCACTTTAGGATTTGTAACGACATGTTAGGTCATTTTGGATATTTTGCGCATTTTCCCTTAAATGATCTTGTCCCTAACTCTTTTTTGGTATATTTGACTTGCGGGGATGGGTGACGCAATTCCTGAAGCAATTCGGTGAAAATAACATAAGAAAATCTAAATTTTGAATTTTGAAAGTTCTAAAGTTTGAAAATGTTTGACAAAGAGTTGACTTTTGGATAAATGCGTTCGAAATCGAATTCTGATGGTTCCTTAGATCCGAAACGTGATTTTTGACTTAGATGGATGGTTTTGACGAGTCCCGGGTGATTTGGGTGAGATTTGAATGAGAAAGTGGATTTAAGAAGTTCTTGAGTTAAAAGAAGAAATTGGGTTGATCAAAGTCAACATCGGGGTAAACAAGTCTTTTTCGAAGTTTCGTCAATTTTATTAGGTCCAAGATGCCATTTATGACTTAGTCAAATCATTGGTTCAATTTCTGAGGAATTCAAATGTATTTTAGACTCTTGATTGAGCCGATGGTCTTTCGGAAACAACCGCTCTACCTACCAAGGTAGAGGTAAGGTCTGCATACAGTATACCCTCCCCAGACCCCACGCTATGAGATTTCACTGGGTATGTTGTTGTTGTTGTTGTTTAGACTCTTGATTGGAAATCTAGTTTTAAAGTAAACTAGAGTTGACCACGTGCAGCAATGGGTTAAGATGACCTTCTATAATTATTTTGAGTGCGTGAGTTAGTTTGTTACATCTTTTAGGATTGATTTGCATATTTAATTTATGTCGGGGAGATCTCGAATGAGTTTCTGGAGTTGAATCGAAGTTTGAAGCATGTTTTGGTCGCTGGTTCTGATGTTGTGCACTTGCGTGCAAGGGAGCCGCACCTACGCAAGGTGCGCCGCATGTACGAGAGAAGGACTGAAGGGCGGAGCTCGCACTAAGGAGGCCGCGAAGGTGCGGTCACACCTGCGCACTTGGTGTCACACCTACAGAGCTGGCCTTTTAAGTAGTCCTCACATGTGCGAGGGTCTGATTGCATATCCGACCCTGCAGATGCGGAAATGGGACTGCACCTGCGAAGTCGTTAGGCAAAATAGTATAATTTCCCCCATTTCGAACTTTGGTCATTTCATTCACACGTTTGGAGCTTGGGGTCTCAGTTTGGAGAACGTTTTGAAGGGATTTGCAAGTATCTTCAAGTGGGTAAGTTCCTATCATCATTTTACGATTATATGATCAATTATTAATGATTTTTTCATGTTAGGAATCATGATTTGAGACTTGAAATTGAAGATTTCAAAACCCTATATTGAAAATGGAGATTTCTTCAATTAATCTTGAATTTAATTAATTTTTGGTATATAGACTCCATAGATCTTGGGTAGACTAATTTTTATATTGTTTTCCCGTTTTGTCCTTTGAGGCTCGGAATTCTACTATTGGGTGACTTTTTGAATCCGAAACTTTCATATAGAAATATGGGTATCTACAAAATCGTGTGTTAATGTATTTCTGTATTTAAATAGATTTAGACTATTATGAGACTCTACGAAAAGGCAAAGCTTCATTGTGATCTTCGGACTTCTAAATCAGGCAAGTTGAAACTTATGACCTTATGTAAAGTGTCGTGGTTGGTGTAATGAGATAATTAAGAGGGTGTAATAGGGATGTTAAGGGGGTATCGATACTTGTACAGTAACGAACACTTAAATCGGGTTCCGGTGTCAGGTTATGGGTAATTACACTATTTAAATTGTATAGTCCAGTTTGAATGACATGCTTTGGGCACTAACAGATAGATAGTATGATTCTATGAATATGTGGCTGGGGTATGAAGCCCGTACTTTCTGTCTCCATGATTATATGTTTGTCTTATCCATGATTGTGTGTTCTCATCACTCCTAAATACTCATTTAAAAGTAGAAAATATTTAGTTGGTTAAATGTCGAATCTTTATGGCTTACCTTGGTTAAAGATGGAATTTTTATTGCATATATTGGCTTTTTATTATTGTGCATGTCACATTCATGCATGTTATATTTGCGGATAAATATGCGGGGTTCGAAGGAAAATATTTATGGACGGAGTTATGAGTTGTATATGAGCCCGATTGGCTAGAAACGGGTAATGTGAACCTAAAATTGACTAAGTGTTGTGATTGAAAGCTTAATATTGGCTAAGGAAATGATTCCGGATAGTATATGGACCTCGCGATTCCTCCATGAGTCACGATTCATAGTATTTGAACATGTGTGTACTGGTGATGAGGAAAAGGCCTTGCATTTACTTAGCATTTTCATATCATAACATATCATTGATTCCTTATTTTATTGATTTGTCTAATTGCTTAGTGAATCACATTATCATGCCTATTTGACTACTTGAACGAATACACGGATTTAGAGATTTCTTATATCGAATCTTGAACTTATGATTATTGGTCGTATCATTGTATCAGACTAATGGCGGTTAAGTGTGGAAGTGATATTCGAAAGACTAACCCTTATCTCCATTTAACTAGGGTCGATCGATGATGTTGCTAAGTACACGTTGTTTCGTCATACTCACTCTACACTTATTGCACGCTTTTGTGTTCAAATTCAGTCCCTGGTACAAGTGGAGCTCGAGATTTCCCTACATGTTGAGGAGTTGTTTCGAAGGATACAAGGTGAGCTTCTGGCAAATCCGTGGCACTGAATTCTTTTTCTTTACTTACTTATTATTGTCTTCTTGTTTCAGACAATGTAGTAATATTTATCCCAGACTTGTATCGGTTTCTTAGTAGTTCTTGTACTAGTGACACTAGATTTTGGGAGTTGTAGTACTTATTCCGTATTTTTACATTATAAGACTTATTTAAGATTTTAAATAGATTTGTATAATTATTCCGCATGCTTTTCTTAATTAATTAGCTTAAGTGGTTGTGGATGGCTTACCTGCTTGGAAGGAGTAGGTGCCTTCACGACTTATTAAATTAGGTCGTGATAGAATTTCAGTTGTCGCTACTATTTTATTCTAATAATAAAATAAAATTAATTAGAACTCATGCGATAAAAATTGGAAGTGGACCTCGAACAAGGATACACAATAAATTTTGTTTATTTATCATTTATTTATTCAGGAAGAGCAGAAGTCTCGAATAAAGTGAATGTAATAATTCTAATCGCATTCATCTGTATGTACGTGTGTCCTCGTGCATATATTAGTGTTCTTAGTGATGTATGAATGTGAGATAATGATCGGCCCGTGAAAAGAAAAATGATTGAAAAATGATCTTTGGTATAGTCACAATTAAGGCGTCATTCTAAAATTTTATTAATGTTTCAAATTAATATTGGTTATTAATTTGAAAATGATGAACTCAGGCTATTATTAAGAAGCAGAAGTGGGTCTCAATCAAGAATTACACAAACTTTTTAACTGTTCATCATTTTCTTTTCTTATTTTTTCCAAGGAGAAAGTAAAAAAAGTGAAAGTGAATGTAATATTTCTAACCGCCATTTCTATCTATATATGTACGCTCAGGCATATGCCAATTTTTTAGTGCTCATTAATATGTATTTGAGAGAATGAGCATCCCGTGAATTGAATCTTGCACTTATGTGATGTGTGATAAAGTCATAATTAAGTTGTCGTTTTAAATTTTACTGAACTGAAGACTGCTATTTATTCCTTTAAATACAACACTGACATAAAATTTTGAAGCTTAACCACAATTAAAGCTAGAGGTGTCAGAGTGAAAGAAGAATCTATATGTCTTAATTCTATTGCTTTGAGTTGCCCTTTCCCTTCATGTATTCCCTTCTGTTATTTCAATGTGAACTTGAGGTGAGTTAAGACATGTGTTTACTAGGGGCGTCTTTGGGCTAGTGCGAGTTGTGTTACCGCACAGGGGCCCCGAAAAACGAAAAATTTTAGGGATCCTTTATTTTTTATTAAGTAATATTAGTCAGAATTTACGGTAAAACCCCATAATTCGCAGGTCTTAACAAGTCTTAGCCCAATTTAATTATTGAAATCGTATATTTACTTATATTAAGGATCCATTTTTACGAAATTAGAACATGGCCCTCAAAATGTTTGAGACGGCCCTGGTGTTTACTAAAATTCCTCAACCACATGTCTTTAAGCTATTTGATAAAATGTCTTAGAATGATAATGTGGGTTTAATTGGAGCGGGTGAGCTCACATTATCCGTGAAAGAGTTTCGAGTTGATTATGTGTTTAAGAATTGCATAGTGTATATATTTTTGTAAAATAATAATTAGCAATTGTTCTCATGCATTTATATGCTTACAGCTAGAAAGAAGTCTTAGAACTCATGAATAGAAATGTTACACATATGTTATGTTTTGACATCAAATAGCTTGTGAATTTATTGTTTCATTTTCAAGAATTTGAACTTGAACCAAAGAATTTCCATAAGGCTTTAGTAACAGCATTTGACCGAATTGTCACAGAAATAATTTCAGAAAGATATTTTGGGAGTTAATCTTATATTTCTGATAAGGGTCTCATGACTTACAGTGCTACATGTTTACCTCAAAACTACTCGTGCTAGAGTAGGAGATTATGTTGAGGAAATGAGTTGGGGATGATTATGTTGCTAATTTGAATAAAAGACTATGGTAGGGTAACTCTAGAACTTCACGCATATAAGTTGTTTGAAGAATTTCCTAAAAGAAATCTCTTTTAAGGTTTGAACTTGATATTTATACAAATTCCTCGTTTAATGTAGATAATCGTCCATACCACGTGCGAGGCTCCTCGGAACGTAACTAGCTTCATCGACAAGGTATGTAGGGCAACTTTCCTTCTTGGCATGACTTGATGTAATTGCTCCTTTAAATGGAATTCTATCTTGTGAAATTAAATGACGCTAAGCCTTCTTTGATAAATTGATCCTATTCCTTGGGTACTTCTAGTCCATAGTATCTCTTAGATTCTATACGTTCCAGAATGGTTGTATTGAGACTCATAAATGTAGCGCCAATAACAATAGTCGGAGAATAACGACGATAGGTCACTCCGGCCCTGCTGATGATGTCCTTGGGAGTCTGTCTTGCATTAAACTTATATATATGTACCTATTTTTCTTACCGAGTCATGCTATAGTCGGCTAGGTACAACGCTTATATGCGCACACCATTACAGTTAGTTCTGACATTACTGAGTCCCATATCTGGGTCGGGTATGACCCAGTCCTCTACGAGTTCGGGTACGATATGATATGATATAATGTGCCCCACAGAGTAGCTTGATACTATATTATATATATGTCCCCGATGAGTGGTTGAATTTTTACAGACATGCATATATATCTATACTTGTGACACGATAGGCCCTCAGAGGCTTCTTATGAGTTTTAGGTTGACTTTTGTACCCTTATCTCCTATGTTATATCTTTTGTCTATATTTGTTATCTGCCTTACATATTTAGTACATCTTTCATACTGATGTCCATTTTCGGGGATACTGTGTTTCATGCCCACATGTACATATAGAAATGTAGATGATTCCTCACATTATATGACTTGACTCAACTGAAGGTTGTCACGCTCCTTTCTTCCGGAGCTATCTAGTGAGCTGATAGGTATGATGGGTGTATTTATGTATATAGTTGGGTATGGCGGGGCCCTGTCCCGACCAAATATTATCGTTATACTCTTTAGAGGCTTATAGACAGTCGTGTTGTGTATTATGGTCTTGTGTGTGGCCTTGTCGGCCTCTCCAGTAGACTTATGGTGTTCATGTTAGCCTTTTCGGCCTTGTTATATAAATATACATATAGGTTGGGCCTTTTTTGTATGGAGGTGATTATGTCTCTGTTCAGATAATCATTTATCAGAGGTCGTATCAGCCTATGTATTGTTGAGTATGTCACAAGTATCAGGATTTATAAGCTCGGGTCTTAGGGCACTAGGTGCCGGCCACATACCCCAAGGTTGGGGTGTGACAAATATTCCTGGAAAGCATTCAAAGAATGGTCTTTGTGATCTAAGTGTTGACTTGTTTATTGATGTGTTAAGGTTGGGTAAATGGGGTTAAGCTTGAATACGACTTGGACAAGAGAGTACTACTCGGTGGGTACTATGATAGTAAGGTCCATATATATGTGAATAGATTGATTGTACTTGACTGCGAATGGAACCTTATGTGAACAATATGACTCGTTGAATCAGTGTATATGTACAACATGACTTATATGGGCTACTGAATTGTCTATTATAGGCTTATCTGGTGTCAACTTGATATTTATCTATGTTACGTATCTTTCATCGTGTCGGCCTATGATGTTTGAGGGGGTACATTGTGTACTCATGCTATGCTTGCTGCATCTTTTCTGATGTAGATACAGGTCCCTCTACTAGTTTGCGAGCTCGAGTGTGAGTTTGGGCAGGTGGATTTCGGCGTTTAAGGGTGATGATGCTTCTTCCGGCATGCCTTGGATGCTTATTCTCTTACTATGTCTTTATATTAGGATTTGAAAGACGTAGTTAGACATTTTAATTATGTTATTCAGATGTGGACTTTGTCCGAACTCTCTTAATTCATGCTTTCGTACCCCCATATTTTTGGCATCATGCTCTACAAATGGTCACATATCTCCTTAACATAATTCCTTCCAAAGGTCTGACATATTCTCCCCCCCCCCCTCCAAATCCTATATAATAAGAACCCTTCTTATTCTCATTTTCGGCTTTTTGGGTGCTTGTGTTATCTGTTATTCCCATCCACCACAATTAACAAACTTCAGGCTCAGTCTACTCCGTGTGTTATTGGGTTATCCGTCTAATCATCGTGGTTACAAATGCTTTGATTTATCCTCCAAGAAAATCATAATTAATCGTCATGTCATTTTTGATGAAACCCAATTTCTATTTACGAAAGTTCATACTTCCTAGCCTAGTTCGTATAATTTTTTGGATGACCAAATATCCCCATATATTATTCGGCATTTTTCGAACATCTCCCGCACCAAATTCTCCAATGGCCCATCGCTCACGGGTCCCATCGCCCATCTCATCGCTACCGCCACGTCTTCTCACCGGGCCGCTGATTGGGCCAGCCAACACCGAACCGGTCCAGCCTGATTATTGTTTCCGACGCTGGGTCTGCTTCCAGAATTGGGCCAGCAGGCCCACTGCATGCTGGCCAGTCCATCCCGAGCCCAGAAAATTCCCAAAATCCGCCCACCTCTTCCTCAAGTCTTAGACCAGTCACTCGTAGTCAACAGGGTATTTTTACACCAAAAAGACATTTTAATTTACATTCGAATGTCTTTAAATCTCCTTTGCCCCGTAATTCTGTGTCTGCCTTAAATGACCCGAATTGGAAAATTGCTATGACTAATGAATATAATGCTCTTATTAATAATAAGATGTGGGAGTTGGTGCCCCGTCCCTCTGGTATTAATGTTATCAGGTCTATGTGGATTTTTGCTCATAAGGAAAATTCGGATGGTTCATTCGCTCGACATAAGGCACGGCTTGTGGGTGATGGTAAGACTCAGCAGGTTGGGATAGATTGTGGTGAGACGTTTAGTCCGGTGGTCAAGCCGGCTACCATTCGCAATGTGCTTAGCTTGGCTCTTTCAAAGGCATGGCCTATTCATCAGTTGGATGTCAAAAATGCTTTCCTACATAGTGATCTCAAGAAAACAGTCTATATGCATCAGTCGTTGGGATTCAGGGATCCTAACCGTCCTCATCATGTCTGTTTATTGAAGAAGTCCTTATATGGGCTTAAGCAGTCTCCACGGGCCTAGTATACGAGGTTTGCTGACTATGTTTCGACTATTGGGTTCACTCACAACAGGTCAGATAATTCCTTGTTCATCTACCGTCGTGGTTAGTCCTTGGCCTACATTCTGTTGTATATGGATGATATCATTTTGACTGCCTCTTCCGATGTCTTACGCCAGTCTATCATGGCCATGCTCAGCTCTGAGTTTGCTATGAAAGACTTAGGGCCCTTGAGTTACTTTTTGGGGATTGCCGTCAAGCGTCATTCAGATGGTTTATTTTTGTCTCAAAGAAAGTATGCGGCTGAAATTATCGAGAGGGTTGGGATGTCATCATGTAAGTCCACTTTCAGTCTAGTTGATACAAAGCCCAAGCTTAGTGCTGCGGCCGGCGCACCATAAGAGGACCCGACCCGCTATCGCAGTCTTGTAGGGGGCCTTTAGTAACTTACTTTTACAAGACTGGATATTACGTATGCCGTCCAGCATGTGTGTTTATTCATGCATGATCCCCGAATTGAGCACATGAATGCAATCAAACACATCATTAGGTATATCCAGGGTACACTGGACTATGGTTTGCATTTATATCCTTCTTCTCCATCCACACGTGTATCATACACAGATGCTGATTGGGGTGGTTGTCCAGACACCAGACGGTCGACGTCTGGCTACTGTATGTTCCTTGGCAACAACTTGGTCTCCTGGTCTGTGAAGCGTCAGACAACTCTATCCCGCTCAAGTGTAGAGGCCAAATATCGAGGGGTAGCTAATGTGGTCTCAGAATCATGTTGGTTGCGTAATTTGCTTTTGGAGCTTCATTATCCCATTCAGAAGGCAACCTTGGTATATTGCGATAACATTAGTGCCATCTACCTTTCAGGTAACCCGGTTCAGCATCAACGCACTAAGCATATCGAAATGGACATTCACTTTGTCCGTGAAAAGGTTGCTCGGGGTCACGTTCGCGTATGCCATGTCCCGTCGCGATATCAAGTTGCAGACATCTTTACAAAGGGTCTACCCGCGGTCCTTTTTGAATATTTTAGGGACAGTCTCAACATTTGAAGACCGCCAGCTATGACTGCGGGGATATGTTAAACAAGGTAATATACCAGTGATATACATAGTGTTTACCACGGGTACCGAATGCAGAAGCCTTGGCTGAGGCCCAACGGCAGTGGCCTATAGCCCATCACGGGCAGTGTAACAAATGTATATTAGGAAAGTATATTTGTAGTATATTGTAGTGTAAAGGTTACCTAAATTAGGATTATACACTTACCATAATTGTATAGTTAGAATTATGGTAGAATAAGGTTTAAGGAGTAGAATAGGAATAAGATTCTCCTATTTTGTAACTTGTATAAATACCTTTCAATTAATTAAAATAATCAAGGGGAATATTTCTTTCAACTGTGAATGGAACCTTATGTGAACATTGTGACTTGTTGAATCAATGTATTGATATGTGTACAACGTGACTTATATAGACTACTGAATTGTCTAGTATAGGCTTATCTGTGTCAACTTGATATTTATCTTTGTTACGTATCTTCCGTCGTGTCGGCCTACGATGTCTGCGGGGGTACGTTGTGTACTCATGCTACGTTTGCTGCATCTTTTCTGATGCAGATACATGTCCCTCTACTAGTTGCGAGCTCGAGTGTGAGTCTAGGCAGGTGGATTTCGGCGTTTCTGGGTGAGGATGCTTCTTCCGGCATACCTTGGATGCTTATTCTCTTACTATGTCTTTACATTTGAATTTGAAAGACGTAGTTAGACATTTTAACTATGTTATTCAATTTTGGCATTTGTTGCCTTCATTCAGACT
Organism: Anisodus acutangulus; assembly: GCA_029783415.1. Taxonomy (NCBI): domain Eukaryota; kingdom Viridiplantae; phylum Streptophyta; class Magnoliopsida; order Solanales; family Solanaceae; genus Anisodus; species Anisodus acutangulus. The sequence continues at coordinate 46,280,206 of CM056492.1, forward strand.
TATATTCAGCATTAGTGTTCTTGTATCACATATCAATTTTTTGGGTTGATGATTTGATTATATTTCCGCATTTCTTTCATATTAGTTTGTTTATATGGGAAGTGGTTCGCCTATCGGTGGAAATATGTAGGTACCACCCGGTGACACTGGCCCCTCATTCCAATTGTTATTTGGTGAGCTCAGCTATTGATTTGTGGTGTCTCATTGATTTTAATTAGATATTTATTGAATCATTTATTTGGTTTAAGAATTAGCCAGGGAGTGTTTATCCCGAGCCGTTCATCCTTTTTATTTTATTAGAGACTTCATAGACATATTCGAGTTGAACTTTGATTTGTATCTCACGTATATATTTTCACGAATTTAGGAATATATTCTTAAGAATTTAATTGATTTCAGAGCATTCAACTGACAATTTTAAGATGATACTGAAAAATTATTTCTCAAAAGAGTTTGAATGTATGATATGCTATAACAAAAGAAGAGAATAACCTAGAAGGTTCGTTAGGTCAAGATAAAGACTGAATGCCTTACGACTTGATCATAAATTGAAATGTGATATATAGTAATTATTTAATGAGTAGTATTGCAAATAAGTATTGGTGGGTAAAAAAGTTATTGTTGGATTTATAAACGCAGAAATAACATTATCTTTATGTTAGAATTTTATATGTAACTGACTCATATATTAGACAACTAATTAAACTAGCTTATGTCCCTATTAAGTAATGAATTAAATAATATTATGCGAATATATTGAATTGTTTCTTTGATAAAATGAAACAAATCACTACGGTCTTTATAGTTACCTTATTTTATTGAGAATCTCTAGGGTTAGAATTTTTACTATGAATCTCTAACCTATCCATATAAACTCACGATTCCATCTGATATATTTTGCATGTGTATAGGTTGGAAAACTTACTATCTATCATTTTTAAGATTACAACTTAGTGCTAGTTAGATCAAAGATGATTTTTAACAGATACTTGAATAACAACAGTCTAAAATAGTGGCGAAATTATAATTGAAATTTTGGGTGCGACCGAACCTAATAATTTTGAGCTAAATCTTGTATTTTTGTTAAGAAATCTATTAATATATATAAATAATTTGTCTAGAACTCAATAAGCAAACTTGCAATCTTGAATCTATAAGCTTAAAATCCTGAATTTATCTCTGATTAAAAATATTCTAAATTGTTTATTGTTTTAGCTGCAACGACTCTGCGCTTATATCTAATTTATTTTTAACACGTTATTGCTAATTACTTTCATGACAATAAAAGATGAAAACTTGAATGGAACAATACAATTTGGTGGGGCTTTTCACCATTTTAAGATAAAGAGTATTTTGAGTCACCTTTGGAACAAATAAAGGTGCTCCAATAACTGTTATTTTTAGAGTTAGAGTTGGTAGGTAATTGAGCATTGTCCCGTTTATTTTTTTATATTAGTAGTCGATGTGGTATTACTTTTGTAGTTTATTATCCTTTGATTTTTGCTGCTTTGACTATCGAATTACTTTGTGGTTGTTACTTCTTTTTTTTGTGGCTATTACTGCTCTATCATGCTTTTGTAGTATGTTGTCATGGTTTATTCATTTTTGTTATTTTTTATACTGCTTTGAATTACTTGTCCTCGTATCAAGGGAGGGTCTACAGAAAACAACATCTTTACTTATCAAGATAGGAGTAAGGTTAACATACACTCTACTATCCCTAAACCCAACTTTGTAGGATTCTCGGGTATGTTGTTGTTTGCACCAGCTTCTTTAAAAAAAAGTTGTTTAAAAAGAAAAGTAAAAGGAAATTAAAACATTATGGAAGATATAAATAAAAATTGCAAGAGGAAAATGTGAAATTTCAAAGTTCCATTTGGTTTAAAAATTTGAAAACATAACTTTTGTAATTCTGTAGTTTTTATAGAAAAACTATTTATCGACCAGTGAAAAGCAAAATAAAAAATCAAGTTTTGCAAAATCTGAAAAGCTTCTCTATTTATTGATATTAATTTGATCAATATAATAAAAGAAGTGTATTGTTATGAGTTTCTTGCTCAATAAGCGGTGACGTCCTATTTGCTTCGTGAACAAGGTGAAAAGAATTTTGGCCCAACATTTTTTTCTTTCATATTTTGATGAGTTTGTTTGATACTCCTTCAATTATGTGAAACCATTTAATTGGCACTAAATTTAAAAAATGAAGAAAGATAATGTGTCTAAAAAACGTTATATAAATGTGTGATTGTAAATTATATCATAAAATTAAATTATTTTTAAATATTAAAAGATGACATTTTTTTAGACGGACAAAAAAAATGGTGAAACGTAAATTGAGACGGAAGGAGTATTTGAAAAGAGATGTTATTTGCTTACAAAAAAACAAACATGTTAGCAACAGTTGAGAAAAATAAAACCTAGTCCCCGGATATATCTGGATGGCAAATGAGGTGAACTTAAAATACAGTTGGAGACTTGAAACGTGGGTTCGAATCCTGGTGTGGGAACATTTTGCTTTCTTATGACTAAACAAACCAAACAGAAGTTTTGAAGTCCAACGATGGAGACATAGGCCACTTGTCCTGACACCACCTAATAGCACCTAATGTTTTCGTCACGTGTCTTCTGAACGCGTGGGTTACCCTTCCCAAAATTACACTTCACTGGCAAAAAAGTGAAAGAAGAATAGAAGATGAAATACCCGAAAAAGGAAAGAAGAGCATGTGTGCAAGTACGTATAGAGAGAGAAACACCATGAAGATTCTTTTCTCTCTCTCTCTTCTTCTTCAACCAAACCCTAGCAAATTTGTAGATAGACAGACAGCGATAGAGAGAAATATCACACTTCGAATAAACTCCATTTATGTCTCTTAGATCTCTCTACTGAGCTCAGTAAATTTGTTATTTTCTCTTTTTTTGAGTTCAAAAGCTGGAAATTCAGTGAGTAATTAGGGTTTTGATGGAGCCTCGTGTTGGAAACAAGTATCGACTCGGTCGCAAAATTGGCAGTGGATCATTTGGAGAGATCTATCTCGGTTCGTTTTTTTGTGTGTGTGGATTGATTGATGTTATTTCTTCACTAATTTTCTTTAAATTGCGATTTTGTGGTGCAGGTATTAATATACAGACTAATGAGGAGGTAGCAATTAAGCTGGTGAGTGATCTCTTTGACCAATTAATTCATTTCTGTTGATTTTTTTTTACAGTTTATTGAAGGTCCCTTTGCATCCCCGTTATGTGTTTTATTAATTCCTTTGGTTAGTGTTAAATAGTACTTCATTCGAATTAAAAAGAGTGTCCGTTGTAGCTATTTGCACACCCCTTAAGAAAATACTAACTTCTAGGTATATTCCTAATTAAATAGGTATTGAAATTTGGTCACCTAACACTTAATAATGGCAAATCTAGAAAAGTAAGGTTAATTCTTTGTTGATTTAGTAAGTCGACATTCCTTTTGAACCAAAATATAAAGGTTAAGTGGACACTCTTTTTGATCCGGAGAGTATTTTTTTGGTTGATGGTTGACTTTGAAATTATCAAATATGTGTTGTAGTTATCCCTTGGGATAGTCCAGTTATCAAGAAGCCACAAATTGCACTGCAGTGTCATGATTTCAATCTAAGCTGTCATGACTGGAAATCTACCTTTTAGGACATAAATTTTTTTAAAAGAAGAGTTTGAGCTCTTTTTTGTGGTTGACTTTTAGCCACGCGCAGCGGCTATGCGCATGTGTCCCAAAGTGACACATATTTTTAGCGACCCTAATCCCTACCCAGCCCACTTCAAACGTCTTCCCACCCTTTTTAGTTTAGTTGTTCATTTGGAAATAACTTGTTTTTAGAAACTTATGTGCCAAATTAGGTAGTTGATGACTTATTAGGGTAAAGTAGTTGATGTAGTTGAGTTACTGTAACCCTGTAAGCATCAATTATATCTTAGTTTAGTATAGTTTAAGGCTTAAGTACATGTGAATGAAGGCTTTCTGCTTCCTCGTTCTTTGTATAATAAGAATTTTTCACTATTTATGAAGTTGAGCATGCATGCTAAATTGATACTTGATTTATCATTAAAATGATCTTAAATATTCTTAATGAAACCAAAGGTGTTAAGTATTGTACATGAATTTAAAGTATTTCAAGAAATTTAACTTTTTGGGAAATAGTAGTTTTGGTCCCTTATTTTTTTTGAACAGGTAACAACTTTGTATTATAGACCAGTACTTAAGTAGTATTGAAAAACCCTTTACAAAAAAAGAAAACTAAGAAGCTAAGAAAGTAAAATCCTAACAAGAGTCGAGGACTTCTAGGATTGATTCTGCATCTACAGAGGGATTCTTTGTACACCAAAAACAAAATAGCAACATACAGTCTTGCTTGATCTTCTGTAGAGTGCTACTTCTATCCTCAAAACATCTGGAGTTCCTTTCTTTCAAGATAGTCCACCATATGCAAGCTGGAATGATCCTCCAATAGCTTTTATTCCTTGTCCCAATCCCAGCCTCCTCCCAACTATAAAGAGTGTCAACAATCTTGCCAGGCATTGTCCAAGATATGCCTCTGAGATTGATAAAAATCTTCCATAGCTGATCAGTAATTCTGCAATGTAAAAACAGATGTCTTACTGTCTCAGCTGCTTCCCCACATAAGCAACAATTTGAAACTAAGATAATCATTTTCTTTCTCAAGTTTTGATGTGTCAAAACAACCTCTTTGGCTAGCAACCATGTAAAGCATGCCACCTTAAGAGGTATCTTTACTTTCCAAACTTGTCTCCATGGTCAGTTGGAGTTTTGTGGCACAGTCATGTAGCCTGAACTCACTTTGTAGTGCCCCTTGTTATGTCCAGTCTACCACAAACAGTCCACCCCATCTTTCAACCCTTGGAAAGACTCTAAATGTTTATAAAGCTCAACTAGTCTAGGTATTTCCTAGTCATTCAACATTCTTCTAAAGATCAAATCCCAACCTTGAGGTGCCCACATTCCAGCCACTGTTTTGTTATGATGTTGTGTCAGAGCAAACATATCAGGAAATCGCTCCTCCAAACATCCTTCTAGAAAATTGTTTTATTACCATTATATACTCTTATAACAGTGTGGCTCTTTAAAAAAGGCCACCATGCTCTGATTGACCTCCAAACAGTTACACCATATGGGATGTTGACCTCCTTAGAAGCCAAAAGTTCAGCTCCCCATACTTCAATTTAATCACTTTTCCCCATAAAGAATGTGAATCTTAAGCATATCTCCATAGCCACTTCAATTTTAAAGCCTTTGATTCTTCAAAATTTTTTATACCAAGACCACCTTATTTTTTACTACGTATCAGAACTTTCCACTTTACCAAATGATTTTTTCCCCTTGTTTCCTTGCCAGAAGAAAGACCTTCTGAGCTTGTCCAGTTTTTGGACTACACTTGAAGGAATAGGAAATAAGGATAACATATATGTTGGAAGTGCATCAATAACTGCATTGATCAAAGTGAGCCTGCCTCCCAAAGACAAATACTATTCTTTCCATCTAGGCAACTTCTTCTCACACTTTTTCAGAACTGCATCCCAAATATTTTTTTACTTTGATATAGCACCCAATGGCATCCCAAGATATACAGTGGGTAGAGAACCAACTTCACCTCCCAGGATAATGGCCAGAAACTCTATATTAGGGACTGAATTGATGGGATATATATGGTTTTTCCCCAGTTGATGTGAAGCCTTGAGATGCCTTCAAAGAGTACCAGAATGACTCAAATATTTTAGTTGTTCCTCCTCTGCATCACAAAAAATCCGAGTGTCATCTGCATATTGGAGATGAGTCACCTCCAAACTCCTTTCATTATTTGTGGAAATATCGAAACATGTGATCCATCAATTTGCTTTTGTTGTTTTAATCATGTTGTTTAAACCCTCCATAGGTAGAATGAATAGAAAAGGAGATAAGGGGTCCCCTTGCCTAGTTCCTCTTTGAGCATAAAAAAACCTTCAGGGGCTCCATTAACTAGGACAATGAATTTTATAGTAGATATATAGAACCTGATCCACTTGATCCATTTATCTCCAAAACCCATTTGCATGAGGATTCCAAGTAGAAATTCCCAGTTAACATGATCATATATTTTCTCAAATATCCAATTTACACAAAATGCCAGGCTTATTTTGTGATAATCTTGAATCTACTGCTTCATTAGCAATCAATACGGGATTCATGATTTGTCTTCCTCTAATGAAAATCGTCTGTTGAGAATCTATCAGCTTATCTGCCACCCCTTTTAACCTCTCAGCCAGTACCTTAGACAGAAGCTTATAGAAACTACCTATCAAGCTTATAGGTCTGAAGTCTTTCAGTTCCTTTGCCCCTTTCTTCTTGGAAATTAACGCAATATAAGTAGCATTGAAGCTCTTCTCAAACATGTCCTGGTCATGAAAATTGTGAAAAGCCTCCATGATATCTTGTTTCAGAATTTCCCAACATTTGATAAAGAATCTCATGGTGTATCCATCAGGGTCAGGAGTTTTATCAACGTCACACTTTTTCAACTTCTTGTTCGTCAAATCTGGCTTGTAAATTGTTCTTTTATGATTCTGTTATTGAGGGACAGTTGATCTGATTCCCAACAGGCCTCCAGTTCTCTGTCTCAGTGTAGAGTTTCTTGTAATATAATTCGATCTCCTCCTTAACTGTTTCAGGTTCCACAATGGAACCCTTGCACTTCCAGATGATCAATAAAGTTGTTTCTCTTATGAGCATTGGCTGAATTGTGAAAGAACTTTGTATTGTTGTCCCATTCTTTCAATCATAGGGTCCTGGATCTGTCTCCATGCAATTTTCTCATTTTTGAGAAGTTCTTCATACTCAATAATTGTTGTTGCCTTCCTGATTGATTCCTGCTCTGTCAATGCTCTGCTGTCCAGTAATGAATCCAAACTTTTCATTTGACTTAGCAATTTAGACCTTTGAATGTTAAGGTTCTTTGTTCATTTTTGCTCCATTCTTTTAGCTTGCCTTTTAGAGCTTTCAGTTTGCAAGCTAAAATGTAATCCGGCCTCCCATAGAACACAAAAGAATTCCACGAAGAACTCATTCTATCAACAAAACCTTCTGTATTTAGCCACCAATTTTCGAACTTGAAATATGACTTATTGTGTTTCCAAGCTCCACAAAAGAGAGCAATAGAGACATGGTCAGAAGTCAACCTTTGAAGATCTTACTGAAATGATCATTCCAATCTGATGAGAATAAGATCCTGTCTATCCTAGAGGTTGTGATGTGAGTATCACCTCTGAACCAAGTGTAAGTACCCCCTTCCACGTGTAAATCAATAAGTTCCAAGTCTTCAATGAATTTTGAAAATTCTACCATGGCTGAAGATCTCATCTGGCAATTTCTCTTTTCAGAAGGAAACCTACAAATATTAAAATCACCACACTGCCCAAAGCCCCTACATAAGTCCTTTAACAGCCCCCAATTCATCCCATACAACTTTCCTTTCCACCTTACAGTTTGGGGTATAGACCCCAGATATATGACAATTGAAATCTTGAAGCCTAGCCTCAAACTTGCAAGTTAAAGTGTAAACTTTTGTTTGTAAAACCTCCCCCTTCCAAACTCTACCATACCATAGCATAATAATTCCCCATCTAGTACCACTTGCTTCTAGACAAACATATATTTCCCTCCCAAATTTGTTTCACTAAATCTTGAATGTTCCCCTCTAGCTTGGTTTCCTGAAAACATAGAATGTTTGTTCTCCAATGATCTACAAGGCTCTTTACCATCCTTCTTTTCTCCCCATCATTTAATCCCCTTACATTCCATGACACAAGATTAAGCTTCATTACTTAGACTGTTTTTTCCCATTCCCGTTGTTCCTACTCTCGTTACTTTTGAATCTAACACCAAAAGTAATTAAATTCTTTAACTCTTGTGATCCTTTGGCTCTGGATTTTTTAATTTCCGTGGCAGGTTCCATCCTTCTAGCTTGCCTACACGCATCAATTTGCATAAGTAGTTCCAGGGCTTCTTCTTCATGTCCCTTGAAGTCAGTGCCAAAAATCTTGCCTAGCTTGATAAGATTTTGGCGAACCCAAGCAGTCGTATCTCTCTCCTTGTCAATAGCAAGAACTTCCTGCTCTGTTAGAATAGGTATGGCCTCTTCCACATCCCATAATTCCCTATTAGTGCTTGAATCGAGATTTACCAATTGTTGTTCTTTGTGAAAATCAAGAACCCCCTTTTTTCCATCATGTTTTCCCCCTTTGTCCTTGTCAATTGTATTTTTGCGTCCTCTCTGAAGTTCCTAAGAAAATAGGAGTCTTTGCATGCATATGATACTCCTCTGTTTCAGCAATAAAGAGTAAACCTTGTGAAGCTATTGGAGAAGAAGTTGTGTGTGCAAATAGCTCCTAAAAAATAACTAGTAATGGACTGAGAATTTAAGTCATTAAATATGACTTGAGCCAGACCCACGGGAGGACTGGCCCAACTACTTACTAAAGTTTTCTGAAAATGTCACCTGCCTCTCACATGCTTCTGCAGCTTTATTTAAAAGTTCAACACCCATGTTTACAGGTTCTCCAGTCAACAGTTGTCATAGAGCAAACTTGGTTAATAACCTCGTATGAGGCTTTGGACCTCTGGATATTACTCTGCTCTTGTACTCTTCTTTGGTCAGTCATCTCTACAGTAGTTGCCTGAACCCTAGCCGGTTCTTTGACCGGAATCTTCTCAAAGATTGTATTTCTCTCAACCCAGATCGGGATTATAAAATTGTATCCCCCTCTATGGACGGTAACCTCGCTGGGTATGCACCGGTCCTCGCCCGCAACTTCAATTCGAGCCCATTTTAGTGGTTCTTCAATTCAGTTTCTTCTTGTGTCCTCTTCCACCCTCCACACTTGTCGCCGATTTCTTTGAATGTGTTGTGCGACCATAAGTGTAGTGGTAACTCTATTGCTCTGATCCAAGTTGAGACTTTCTTCTGTTGGACTGGTATACAACCAACAAAAGGGTTCCACCACTCTAGCTTGATCTTGATATTTCTCCAAACTCATTCCCCTTGTAAAATCTGCTCAGCCATGTTCCTATTTGGGAACTCGAAAAGGAATAAATTTCCAGTCATCTCGTAGATGTTAACCCTGAAAGCTTTCTTCCACATGGAAGATGCCCACCTTCTAATATCTGAAAGAGTGAAGGGTTCCTTTTCTCCAAAGAAACCAGTTATGCATCTTCCTAATATGCCCTCTTCATTAACTGCGCCATCCTTTGATGTTTTTTGGGGTTGCCATTTACTGTCTTCAACAACCTTTGCGTATGGAAAATCATTGCTAGTCAGTCTGGGGATGCTTGACTGTTGATTGAGGAGAAACATTAATGAATCTTTCAATCTTACAAGTTATATCTCTCCAGCCCGCATTGATGGCTAGTTCAGGTACAATAATAACTGATCTTGCTTCTCCTTTGAGGGACAAAATGCTCATGTACCTGCCATGTTCATTGTATTTTCTAGTACCATAAAAATCAGCCACCCGATCTTTTGTCCTCCATCTCCTTACCAACATTTTTTGTCATTCGAAGCTTTATTTAAGATGAAGCATACCCACTACATGACCTTTTTGCTCAAAGTTATCCTTCTCAACCTGTTCCTGCTTCTCTCCACCCAATCGAATCAGATAGTATTGCCTGAAAACCACCTAGTGATGTCAAAAGACTTGAAACCATCGTTGAAATAAATTATGTTCTCCATGTTACTTCAGCACAAACAAGCAGAGTGGTTACTTGCTATCTAGTCTGAAATAAATTCTATTCTCCATGAAAAGCAGAAAAAAAAGGATGGAAAAAGGAAAGGAAACGAACTATTCCGATAAAAAAAGTTCACCGGAAAGAATTCCCCAAGGCCAAAAAGCCCTTAAGTAGATGTCGCCGGAGTCTCTCGGGAAAATATCATCGTGGGAGAAGACAGAAGGTGGTCGGAATTTTCCGGGTTGTTTTGAAGGATAGGTGATTTGTTTTTCGAAGGGGTAAAGTTCAGAAAAGGTGTTCTTTGTGGAGGATAAAGGTGGACGAAGGATGTGGAAAGGTCTGGGGGGAGATTTGAGGAGAGAGAAGGTCGAAAACAATGGCTGGGTCATATCGGAAAAGGGGTTGGGTCGGTCGGAGCTAGGGATCGAGGAGAGAGACTGAGTAAGCAATATAGTTTTGGTCCCTTATTTATTTGCATCACTCCGCTTTTGGTCCCCATATTATTTGATTGAGCACATTTGACCTCAATTGAACTTAGCGTACAGTTTTGGTCCCTCGTTGATTGAGGCTAACATACGTTTACTTATGCGAGCAAACAAAGACAACATAAATTTTTAAGCATACCTGAAAGGCTGAAACCATATTGTCGGGAACTATTATATGTCGTTCCTGATAACAGAGGCAAAAACTCTTCCTCATGAGGTGATTGAGCACATTTGACCCTCAATTGAACTTAGCGTACAGTTTTGGTCCCTCGTTGACGGAGGCTAACAAACATTTACTTATGCGAGCAAACAAAGGACAACATAAATTTTTAAGCATACCTAAAAGGCTGAAACCATGTTGTCGGGGATTATTATTTGCTCTTCCTCATAACAGAGGCAAAAACCCTTCCTCATGTAATAAGATGTAGGCCCAACATCAGATTATTACCCGTTCTTCCTGATAACAGAGGCAAAAACTCTTCCTTATGAGGTGATAAGATGTAGGCCCAACCTCTGTCTGCTCTGATATCATGATAAGATAATGAACATTGGACCTAATCAAACTCGAAAAGCTACCTCATGAGGTGAGTATTGTCCAAGATCATATAAAGAGATCAATTACACCATCCCACAATGATGTGGGACTTCCAACTCCCAGTGTGCCCGGGCTCGGTAACTGGAGCGTAAACAACATAATATGTAGGCCCAACATCGGGTAAACAAAAATTGAGATGGGCCTAACTCTAAGACCATGATAAAAAATGGATCTTGAGCGTAACTCAACACAAAAGCTAGCTCAAGAAGTGATGATTGCCCAAAATCATATAAGGAAAGAAATTGTCATCCCACCCATGTATGTGGGACTACTAATACCCCTGCATGCTTAGGCCAGGCAACTAAAGCATGGACAAGATAATACGGGGGCCCAATATAGGATGAAACAAGAATTGAGTGGGTCTGACTCTGATACCATGATAAGAAAACGAACCTTAGGTCTAACTCCGCAAAATCTAGCTCCATAAGTGATGATTGTCCAAGACTATATAAATAGACCAATTACACCATCCCACACCGATATGAGACTTCTAACACCTTTAGGTCTTGACTTGGGTTGGTTTGTTTGTGATGTTGCCATTGGAGTGTGAACAACATAATATGTATGCCCAACTTAAGTTCCAGCAACCCTATAAAAAACACACTATTTCACAACCACCGTTCATGGTGCCAAATTACCTCTTGGTTTCAGAAACAACTCCATCGGTACTCCATGTGGGTATCATTCATCGCTTGCATCACATGTATTCCATCCTCTCCAGTGAGGTAGTGACTCAAAATAAACCAGATTATTTGACAAAAAAACCAAATGTACCCTTAGAACGAGCTAATGCCAATTAGGTTTAGACAATAAGTGGTTGCATACTAGATTTAATTGAAGGTCAAATATACTCCATGGAATTGCTTGGAAACCAAAATAAGAATGATGCAATAACTTAGGGACTAGGATTGTTGTTCTCCCTAATTTTATAAGGTAATACTCTCTGCCTCTCATTTTATGTGCTACTCTTTTCTTTTTAATTTGTCTTGTTAAGAATGTCATGTTCCTGTATTTGATAACTATTAGATCTTAGCATCCACATTTTTTCCATATTGACATGATTTTTTAGGAGAGAAATAAAAAGTTTGAACCCTATGCCAAACGAACTAAGTCTGATATTTAAGTGGAGAAGGGGTAGAAGGACGGACCCATTATCACCGAACTTCATAGGCTGCGGGTGGCCCAAAGAGTTAGTCCCAAACAAATTTCTTAAGTCAACAAATGATTTTTTTAAATCTAAGAAAAATGATTTTGATATCTTTATCTAAAAAAAGAGAAGTTATTTCTTCATTATTTAAGTCCACAAGTGCTTTATTCTGAGCTGGGGGTCTATCGGAAATAACCTCTCTACCTCTCAAGGTAGGGGTAAGGTGTGCATACACTCTACCCTCTCTAGACCCACTTATGGGATTACACTGGGTATGTTGTTGTTATTTAAGTCCACAAGTGGATGAACACATATACGCCCCCTTCCCATGGCCAACCCCCTCCATCTTTCCAAATAAAAAGTTGGTGCATATATGTTGATTTCTGATCTAATATTTCCTTTTGGACATATGGTGTCCGCACAAAGTGAATTTGGAATTGTTGGTATCCACACTGCATAACACCGTTGTTCGTAGCTTTGAAACACATCCATCAGTTGATTCTTGGACCGGGAAAAAGATGGATAAAACCCCCTTATAGCGTATTCGTGTATGGCAAATACTTTTTAAGATTACATATTACTGTTATCAAAAGCGAAAAGCTCAAAAAAGTTTTAAGGTTTGTTGGGGCTTTAAGCGCAAAACGCAAATAAAGTGTGGACTTTAGTGAAAAAAATCCAAATATATGTGTTTAGTCCAAGATTAATAATTATAAGCATGAATAACAAATATTTGGACAAAAAAAAGGGCAGCCCGGTGCACTAAGCTCCTGCTATGCGCGGGGTCCGAGGAATGGCCGGACCACAAGTGTCTATTGTACGCAGCCTTACCTTGCATTTCTGCCAGAGGTTGTTTCCACGGCTTGAACCCATGACCTCGGTCACATGACAACAACTTTACCAGTTACTCCAAGGCTCCCCTTCAATTGTTTAGTGTCGCCTCTTCAGGAAATGCTCATTGGTTAGGAAAAGTAGGTTTTAGAACCTTGGTGTTGAAGCGCGCATTAAGTGAGGTGAAGCGCTCAACATATTCTGAGCCTTGCTTCGGGGCTTAAGCGCGCTTTAAGAGCGCCTTTGACAACACTGTTACATATCTGGAAGTGTTCATCTTTTACTTATTTATTTATCTTGTTGTGTCTGTGTCTGTGTCTATGTATGTGTTCATTTCTTTCTTTTTCTTCTTTTTTTCTTTTTATCTTTTGGCCCCAACTATGTGATACCTTGTACGTTATCATTTCTACTATGTTTTAGGGTCTGATAAAAGCTGTGGTCATATTGCAGGAAAATGTCAAAACAAAGCATCCTCAGTTGCTATATGAGTCAAAGTTGTATAGAATTTTGCAGGGAGGAAGTAATAGCCGTTTCTCTTCGTCTTTACTCTCCTTTTGACTACATTTCATGAGTAAGGGTTCTAATTCTGATACTTCGGTTGTAGCTGGAATACCAAATGTGAGGTGGTTCGGCGTGGAAGGAGATTACAATGTTCTAGTCATGGATTTGCTTGGACCCAGTCTTGAAGATTTATTTAATTTTTGCAACAGGAAACTTTCCCTGAAGACGGTTCTGATGCTTGCAGATCAAATGGTTAGCAGTTAGAATAATGCTTCTTATTTTGGCTAAGTAAGCCTACCTAAAGTTGTTGGTTACATGGCTATTCCGGTTTTTACTGCAGATAAATCGTATTGAGTTTGTTCATTCTAAATCATTTTTGCATCGAGATATTAAACCAGACAATTTTCTTATGGGCTTGGGAAGGCGTGCAAATCAGGTCCTATATTTTGATTATGAATTTTTACTCTTTGTTATCACAATTTCCCAGGATTTATGTGTTACTATAGTTTAATTGACTTAAAATGCAGGTCTACATAATAGACTTTGGTCTGGCCAAAAAGTACAGAGACACTTCAACTCACCAACACATACCTTACAGGTAACTTGATAGTTCACATTTGTAAGAGCATTAGTGTTTGCAGTGACTTTGTTTCTTTTCCTTGAGAATATGCTACAGTATAGTTCATGGGAATTTCTCCCCTTGGCCAAATTGTTCTTCTTCTTGATTTTAATAGGTGCATAATCTTTTTTCAGTTCACTTTAGAACTCCCGGCTGTAGAGAAAAGACTGAGCAGTCTATATACGTAAATTCCCTACTATGCAATTTGAAGAAAGTTTTTGTCAATTATGACAAACAGATATAATACTTTTTGGCTCTAATTAGGAAAATGTAAGGCTCCAGCTGGGGATATGTAATAATTACAGATTGTGGCAGGTGTGTAGATGACGCTAAGACAATTCGAAGTGCATTTCTCTAAGATCTATTATGTAACAAATGCATGTCTTGGTGCTGCAAAAAATCTTATGATCGGAATATATGTGTATTCCATTTCAGAAGACTGTTAAATGCTACATACCTCTGCTCTCATGTTCGATAAATGCCCTCGAGTTCTTTTCTGTGTGCATGCACATGCATTTGTGAATTTGGCATTTGTGTTTTGTATTTTGTCTGTGCCTTATAAGATATGGAATATTTGGCACTGCAGAGAGAACAAAAACTTGACAGGCACTGCAAGATATGCTAGCATGAATACTCACCTTGGTATCGGTAAGTGTTCCTGTTATTTAAAATTGTGTGTATATTCTTTGTACAGTTCGACAGTGCTGTATTTCTCACTTAATATGTTATTACCGTTGTTATAGAACAAAGCAGGAGGGATGATTTGGAATCTCTTGGATATGTCCTGATGTACTTCCTAAGAGGAAGGTAAATTTTGCTGCAATTTCTTTCCTCACTGTTGTTTTATTCAGCTTGTGTTTGACATCTAGTTATTGCAGTCTTCCTTGGCAGGGGCTGAAAGCAGGAACTAAGAAGCAGAAGTATGAAAAAATTAGTGAAAAGAAGGTGTCAACATCTATTGAGGTAATTTATTTGCAAATTTGGTGATTCTATTTCCTTAGACATATCTATGGAGCATTGGTCTACAATTTTGCAGGCTTTATGCCGGAGTTATCCTACTGAATTTGCATCCTATTTCCATTATTGTCGTTCACTAAGCTTTGAGGATAAACCAGATTATGCTTATTTGAAGAGAATATTCCGTGACCTCTTCATCCGCGAAGGTCTAAATGAATTTTGAAAGATTTTGTTTAGCTTTATCTGGTAATATGCAATCTAGGCTCCCCTTTACACTTTTAGTTGCATTGCAGGCTTTCAGTTTGACTATGTTTTTGATTGGACCATATTGAAATATCAGCAATCGCAAATTGCAGCTCCTTCTTCCCGACCTCTTGTAAGTGATGAAGTCTCGCTTTTTCTACATGTGTCCAGAGCTTATATCTTATGATGGCTGCTTTTATTAGGGCCCTGGTGCTGGAACCAGCTCAGGCATGCCTCCAATTATCCCTAATGCAGAAAGGCAGTCAGGTGATCTTCCAGTGTTCATGTCCTTATTCTTGTGTTCTAAAATTGAGAACATTGAGGTTTATTTTTAATGTCTTTGGCTTTGTCACCTACTGGTGAGTACTGGTGGAGACCTTCCTGTCTCTTCCATTTAGGATTTTCATTGCACCTACTCTCTAATCATTTTTAGGTGAGGAAGAAGGAAGACAACCAGCAGATCCTTCTCGAAGGAGAAATTCTGGGCCGCTTATAAATGCAGGAAATTTGTCGAAGCAGAAGAGTCCTCTCAGAAATGATTCTACCAGCAAGGATGCTATGGTAAGTATGAGTTGCATAAAATATGAACTTAGATAACATGGTAAGATTTTCAAATTCCGGAGCTCTCAAAGGGCCACTTCTAGGATACAGATCAGTCTATAATCGATTTCCAGAGATCAGTCCATAATCGATTGTCAGAGATCAGTCCATAATCAAGTGTAGTAAAACCTTCAGTGTAACTATCTTTTTGTTGAAGTGCTCTGCCGGTTCTAAAATAACTCTTGCTTCAGAATTCAGATGATTTGGACAAAGAATCTAGTTCTGTATTTCCTCAGTCCCAGGAAAAAAAGAAGATAGAGATCATATGTGTTCAAAGGTTTCAAAGTTGTTGAAGTGGAAACATAATATATGCTTATATATGATAAGTGATCTTTTCGCCATTGTGATGAATCGTCTAATTTTTCAGTTGTCAAGCTCCACTTTCCTGGGACGATCAAGTGGATCATTGCGGCGAGGTCTAGTGTCTGGAAGCCGTGAGACTTTCATTATGGGAAATGGCTCTGATCCTACACGTTCTCGAACGCCTGAGGCAAGTCCAGCGACCATGCACAAAATATCAAGTGGACAAAGAACCTCCCCACTCATTGGATCATCAGATCCTAAACCTGCCTCATCCGGCAGGAATACTTCTGGTATCAAGAACTATGAATCCACACTCAAAGGAATTGAGAGTCTACATTTCGACGAGGAAGATAAGGGTCACTAATGATTGGAAACCCTTTCATCACATTCTTGTAAATTTCTGACTGGTGTGCTCCTCAGGTAGAGTCTAGGCCCTGAAAGTTAATTTTATTAAATGTATTTCGGGTTGGAAATTAGGGGTCTAGAGCGTGTGATTTGTGCATGCAATGATCTATAAATAGATAGATCTGGATGATGCTAATGCAGGATGTCAGGTCGTTTCAATACAAGCTCGTTATCGTGCATACCCCTTAAGTTTCAAAGTTGTGCAATCAGACATCTTCCATAATATTTAAACCTTGTCCAGATGATGGGGATTAGTAAAACTGTATATTCGTCATTGTAATATTTAAATGGTCCCCAGTAATATTCTAGTTGAATGTTAGTTGAGTGCAAACAGCAGTTCTAACAATTTTTGGGTCCCGGTCGTTATTTTACAAGTATGTACAAAATGTTATTCCCGTTCAATTTTTTTTTTTGTAACAAAGTCAATTTCTGCTTTTTCTTCACCAAGATTACCCTTTCCGAGATCAGTTTTCTCGACGTGTGCTAGACAAATTGAGAGTGTGATTCTAGTTATGTAAATTTTGATATCACTAATAAAACAATTTTTTAGTAAACGGGCCTAAGGGAGCAAAGTCCAACCTGCATTCGAACGTGAGCAGAGGTTAGCGAAGACTGGAAATTGTTGCCGAATTCTGGCTAATTTTTATGAGCACATGGGCAAAATTGTCCCATCAAAATTTAGGCAGATAGAAAAATCAAATATTCATATTTTCTCCAACTCAATTCATATTTAGACAAAATATTCATAATTATCAAATTTTAAACAGAATTTTATAATTTCTAATTAACAATAGACAGACTTGGAATCTTTTATAAGGGTCGACCATTTTGGAGACCGCAGTATCAAAAGCACATAAAAACTTTTCATTAAAGAGATTGTAACTCGACATTGCAAGCGAAACTGAATGATTTTATAATACTCCGACATTATACTTCAGATTAGGGTTGGCCATTGGGATGGGATCTGGCGGAGGGCGATGGCCGGGATCGGGATCTAGGACCTATAATTCCCCCCGTCATTGGGTTAGTTCGACCATGTACTTAGTCGGGGACACTATGTGAACCTTGTCCCGACTCAGAAGGCATTGGCACACCCGATTTTTCAACCAGGTATTGATTATTTGTGTTACATGTCTCATTAAACCTCATGTCTCACCTTGACCTTTTCCGGTTTTAAATTTATAAATTTCTTGACAAATTTTACATCTAGCTAGTTCATTGTCAATGTCCCTATCAAAAAAATCTCATGCAAGTGATTTTAATTTTCGTTGTCTTGGGCCTCGACTTATACTAGAGGGAATAGAGGCATTCCAATTTGAGTTTCAGGCTGAGACTCATTCTGAGCCTGAGGTGGAGGTGCACTAGTGGGTGTGTTATCTACATTATCGTCTAATTCATTTTCAAAATTAAAGTCTGATTCAGATGTAGAATATACCTCATGATCTAATGGTATATTAATATCATTAAAAAATCAATTTCATCTATATGAGTGAAATCATCGGGACTAGGAATAAGATTACTAAAAGATGCACCCTTACCCTTGTTACCCGTAGTACCTCTACCAGAAATAAAACGTCCAATTCATTCCATTATAATTATGCAAATAAATAATTAAAGATAATAAAATTAAGTACGATGATTAAAATTAAGTAACAATAATAATTTAAAGAAGTAATGAAGGTACCAAACGTCGACGTGTAATCGAGATTGAAAATTAAATCTTTGCTCAATGGATAATCCTCAAGCTAGTTGTCAACTTCACTCCCAATTTTTAAACTTTGATATAAATAAGCAAATAAAATAAAATATTTAATAAGCAATGTAGACTTGTTGAGAGAGATAGAGAGATTAGAGAGATGGTAGAAGATTTGTGAGGAAAATGAAGTATTTATAATTGAGAAATAGGGTTAAAATGTAAATATACTAACTTAGGGGTTAAAATAAATATTAAGGGGTAGGGAGTTTATGAAGGGGGGAATGGCCGTTATAGACGTTGCACAACGGTTATTTTTGCAAGGGGGGAAGGGGGAAGGGGGGAGGGGCAGGATGGGGGCAGGACGAGCCCTAAGCCGGAGTTCGAACCCCGCAACCGTTAGGGAATAGGGGCGGGGCGGGGCGATAAGCGGAACAGACTGGGTCAGGATCGGGCCGACCCGGCCCAATGGACAGCCCTACTTCAGATACAACCCTTTGATGTCAAAAGCTAGCAACAGCTACCATTGTATAATATAATAATGGATTACACAACGCTAATGTGCATTACTCACCAGTTCATAATTTAGACTCTAGGACCACTAAATTAGACATAACACAAAGAAAATGTAAAATCGAAGGGGACGAAAAGCGATAGAAATGTATAGAACCCACCCAAATAGTACTCGCTCCTATTTTTTGCCACTGAAGCAGGAAAAAGCTTCTTACAGGAGATCAGCAACATTGGCTGGAAGCTCCTCAATAACAACGTTGTAAAATCTCTGAATATCAGACAGCATCCTATCATCATCCTTTGTTACAAAGTTGATGGCCACACCCTTCCTACCAAACCGTCCACTTCGTCCAATACGATGAAGATAATTCTCAGGCTGAGTAGGGAGATCATAATTTATGACCAGGGAGACTTGCTGGACATCGATTCCTCGAGCCAAAAGATCAGTGGTGATGAGAACGCGAGAGGACCCAGAACGGAATTCACGCATTATAATATCTCTAGTGTTCTGGTCCATGTCACCGTGGGTAGCTGACACTGTATGGTCTCTGCTTCGCATATTATCTGTCAACCAGTCAACTTTGCGACGAGTATTCACAAAGATCACACTCTGTGTAATGGCTAAAGTTTCATACAGGTCGCAAAGGGTTTCAAGCTTCCATTCTTCCTTTTCCACATTCACATAAAACTGTTTGATACCTTCTAAGGTCAGCTCATCACGCTTCACAAGAATCCTCACAGGTTTGTTCATGAATTTTCTTGTGATTTCAAGTGCCTCAGGAGGCATAGTAGCAGAGAAGACACCAACCTGAATCTTAGGTGGCAAGAGCTGGAAAATATCATAGATCTGGAGAGAAAAGAAAGAGGTGCAGACCATGAGCATAAATTTAGGGCAAATAAGCCATGTCGACACAACCAGTGGATGCACAGACAAATGCAAATACGGGGTGGGGATACTAATTTAGTTCATAGTAGAGGTAAACGACCTTCAACACATCAAAGGAAAAAGGAAAGGATAAAAAGACAATCACACACATCAGCAGCAGTGCATAGCAAAACAAAATTGTCACATTATTGGATGAATGAAGTCATGAATTTAATCAAACTTGACCTGAAAGAAAGGAAATAACATGCAGAAAACAGAGATTTTATTCTTGTCCTCCTACTAAAATTTTGAGCTTGTTGAATATTCTAAGAGCACCCAACAATTGGACCATTCCTCGCAAGTCACATATTTTCACATACAATGGATAACTAGCAAAAGAAAATATTCATTGCACCACATCATAGTAACTCAAATCTAAGAAAAGTTTAGTGGTTGGAGAACCTTACATGTGTGATGTGACAGACACGTAAAAAGGTTAAGAATGTACAAAGAAACATATGCATATACATTTGGTTTCATTTTTTGATACTAGTAACAGCATATACATTTGGTTTCATATAGATAAAGAAATGAAAGGAAGGGGGAGGGGGAGGGGGGTCGTAGGGGCATATTGATCAGAGGCAATTTTCAATCTAAAATAGTTGACCTGATCCTTGAAGCCTCTGGAAAGCATTTCATCGGCCTCATCCAATACAAACATCTTTATATGATCAGGGCGAAGTGACTGTCTTCTCAGCATGTCAAATACACGACCAGGAGTTCCCACAACAACATGAACACCACTTGAAAGGATGCGTTGGTCCTCCCGAACACTGGTTCCTCCCACACAGGCATGTACCTTCACACCAAGGTAGTCACCAAGTGCCCTCATGACCTTTTCAATTTGTTGTGCAAGCTCACGAGTAGGTGCCAAGACCAAAGCTTGACATTCCACAAGTTCATAGTTAAGTTGCTGTAGAATTCCAGAACAAAATGTGGCAGTCTTCCCAGTTCCAGACTGAGCCTGTTGAATTACATCAAGACCTTTGCAGAAGGGTACGATTCCTCTTTGCTGGATTGCTGAGGGTTTCTCAAAACCTACATAAAAATAGTCCAATATTAAATACATTTTAACCTGATTAATGGATAGAACTATGCCCAGAACAAAGAGAATATCCCACTATAACAAGATTAATAAATCAAAGAGGAACTTAAAGAGCTCATACGTGAGCATTTCCTTTGTTTGTTTCTTCTTTTCTTTTTCCTTTTTTGATTGGTAAAGCAAAAGGACAACATTCACAATGATCCAGAATTAAAAAAAAAAAAGACAGATGCCAGATGTTACTCAGTTATACGTAGAGCATTACCACTTATCAGTCCACCATCACTTCTTCTTTATAATGTATGTGTTAGTGCAGTACGAGAAAAAATGGAAAAATGTTTCAACCAACCATATGCATAAATGCCCCTGAGAAGGTTCTCCTGCAAACCCATGGCATCAAAACTATCATAAACCTCATCGTATGATGTAAAGAAATCTTGTCCATCATCAGCTGAAAGCCTGCAGCGAAATCCAAGAAAGCCAGGTTTTTAGGATACATGCTCTAAAGGAATTTTAGCAACAATTCATAGGAGTAAAAAGTACAGAAAAAAAGTCCAAAAAGGAGGGAAGAAGAAAGCACAGCCTTCTAGAAATGCCTAATTGGAGAGCGATAAAATAATTGGCTTCTGGTACTTACAACTCATTCATTTTTGTGTCAAATTGACGAGCATCAAACTGTGATCCTTCTGGAGCTGCGCCTGCCATGACTGGAAAGCATTCACAGCACATCAGCAACAAAGGATCATGGATAACATTAAATACTCCATACCAAATCATTAATATCACCATAACTCAATACAAGTTGACTGAATCAATCACAAATATGCAGGTTCTCAATGTTTTGGTTCACCTTGGTTTGTTTCCAGTTTCTCATACAAATCTCTAGTTCTTATTTTGATTCACTAGAATGATTTTGCAAATTTCTACTCTTCATCTGGTTGTTCCAACCCATATTTTTTCTTGCTAGGATGTGACCGGCCATCAAAAAGCAAAACTGAAGACATGCACCGACTTACAAGAATATTTACTTCTTATGGGGACTAACTTAAATGATTTCTTTTAAATTTCGTTCTCACACCAACTAAACTACCAGCCAAAAATGTCATTCATCACTTTCCTAGTTAAGAGTTTTCAGTTGAAGAATGATGAATTCAATTTGCTTAACCAAAAGTTTGAAGCTTCGGTCCTAACAATAGCACGCAAACGACACTGCAACAATTCTTTCGTTTTCACTGCCATTTGTTAGGTGTCTATGATCTTGAGTGCCATTATTACTATTTAAAAGAAAACTAGATAACTATGCTAAAATGGATAAGTAACAGTTTTCAACACTTTCCACAAACTTCATAACTCAAAAGTACCAAATACAACATTCATTCTCTTAAATTATGACATTTCTACGTACTAATCCAGCTTAAGAAATGCCACAAAGCATCTTGTGGGGCCTAGTGATCTGAAGTGAATTGAGAACCATGAGCTCTCAGGTTCAAATCACGGCAAAGAAAAAAATAATAGGTGAATTCTTCCTATCTGTCCTAGCCTTGGTGGACGGGGTTACATGATACCTGTTGCTGGTGAGAGTTGACAAGTATTTGTGGAATTAGTCGAGATGCGCGCAAGTTAACTCGAACACTAGGTTATAAAAACAAAAAAAAGGCCACAAAGAACCTCATAAAAGAACACAATGTCAACTCTCTTTCAAGTACCAAAGATAAACAAAAGCTCCACCATTATCAAATTTCCAAACAAAATCACGCCTTAAAGTAGTGGATTAACGAGCTATATATCTCAGTCAACTGAATAACAAAAATGAAACCAAACATGAAGAATTACATCTATATACTTCCTCCATCCCAAATTTATATGATACTCTTTTACATTCTAAAATGGCCAACACAATTTCAGTATATCCTTTATTGTGTTTTCTCTTGAGCCAAAGGTCCTTCGGAAACAACCTCTACCTTCCAAGGTAGGTAAGGTCTGCGTACACTTACCCTCCCCAGACTCCACTTATAAGATTACACTGAGTAGTTGTTTGTTGCTGAATCTCAGTATTTATATTTACAATTATATACAACTATCGCAGCTTTCATGCATTCAAATTTTCATAACTATATATCAAAACCATTAATTCAATATTTTCTTCAACTGAAAACTATTATGTAATATATAACAAGTCAAACTAAGTACCTGAAGATGGAGAGATGAGAAATTAGGGTTTCCGCCGTGGAGTTTTGAGAAGACGGCGATGCTAAGAGGAAAAACGAGTGTGTGTGTGTGTGTGAGGGCTCTTGGTAACGAAAGCGTTCCCTTCTTTTCTTCTTTTACGAATTTGCCCTTCGCAATTCCACAATTTGTACTACTACTAACACATGCCCTTCCTTTTTGCGCCTTCTGGCCAACAGACATTGGTGGCCATATTCCCGTCTCAAGAGATTATCCTAATTTGATTTGATATAAAATTTAAAATATATATATATAAAATAATAAAATTGATATTTTTTAGATATTAAAATCGAAATCGGATATAAATTTTAAATATTTCTATGATTATAAAATATTTTATAAAATTAAATTATTTTTAAATATAAAAATATAATAATTTTTGAGACAAATAAATAAAGTAAAATAATATTTTTTGGATACATAATAGAGAACTCTTTTGTTTATCTAAATTCTAAATTGACATTTGATTTGAAAGAAAGAAAAATGGGAGTAGCAAACACTTCTTAATCCATAAATCAGACACCTAAACTTTGTCTTTAGTTGTTTAGTTGGTCCTCTGGCTTTGTTCGGTATAAAATAAAATAATTTTTCTGAAAAGTAAGTGTGTTTTTAAATTATTTTTTTGTGTTTAGTACATAAGTAAAAAAATATTATCTTAAAAGTATTTGTATATGATCTAGACAAATACAGTCAAACATCTCTATAATTGTCATTTACTATAACAACATTTCACTATAACGACTTGATTTTCTTCGGAATCGATTTTTCATGTTATATTTTACTTCTCTATAACAATATTCTACCTATAATAGCAATGACATACATTATAGTGGTACACTCTGTGTAAAATTAACTCTCTATAAACTATAAAGTCATTCTCAAATATGTAATAATATTTTGTAAATAAATTATGCATAAAATATTAAAATATTTATGACAATCATCACTAATGTCATGCACATAGTAAATTTCAAGTACGAATATCTAAAAGGAAAAAAAAACAATATTTCTCATAGTAATCTGATTTTGTCTTACAAAGTTTCAAAATCACAAATTTCCTATACTGATTTTGTATAAATTAGATATTTATTTCTCTTATTTTGATGGCTGTAATTAGTCTATTTGAAGTTTAAAATTTTGGAAGACTAAATCATATTATTATGAGAAATATTCGTCAATTCAAGCGTTATATTATCATTAAGAGACTGAAATTTATGAAATAACCTACATTATAGAATTCTTACATCAAATTTAAAATATTTAAATTTTTAAAGGCATATACAACAACAACAACAACATACCCATTGTATTTTCATAAAGTGGGGTAGGATGTATGCAGACATTTACCTCTACCTTTGTGAGATAAAGATGTTGCTTCCGATACACCATCGGCTCAAAATGAAAGTAGTCGATACAGGATTGCAAGAAAATAAGACAACAAAATATCAAGATACAAAGCAAATAAAATAACACATAGTAATACACACATAAAGAGTGGGGATCTACATGATACCTAAATAATACTACTAAGAAAGGGAGAAGAGGAGATGAAGAGGCTAGCCCACTACCTCGCCTACAGAATACGACAAAAACTCAACTACCCACTAACCTTCTACCCTAATTCTCGACCTCCAACTCTTTATATCTAAGGTCATGTCCTTAGTCAACTGAACTTGTGTCATGTCCTGTTTAATCACCACCCCCAGTTCTTTTTCGGCCCACCTCTACCTCTCCTAACTCCTACTATCGCCAATCTCTCACACCTCCTGACTGACGCATCCTCACACCTCCTCTTCACATGTCCGAACCATCTCAACTTCTCTTCCCTCATCTTATCCTCTATGGAAAACAATCTGACCTTGTCCCGTATAACTTTGTACCTAATCATATATCTCCTAGTATGACCACACATTCATCTGCGCATCATCATCTCTACTACTTTCATCTTCTGAACGTGGACGTTCTTGACTGCACAACATTTTACCCATACAATAATTCTTTATTGGTATGGTACAACTAGTTATGTATCTATTAGTCTTTTCATTTTTTAATTAATGAAATATGACAATCATTTGAGATTTTAAAATTAATAAGTATTTTATTTTCGTTTATAACATAAAAAGTACAAAAAATATTTTTTGCAATACATTTGTTCATAACACCTCACTATAGCAACCATGAAATTTCCAGATGAACACTGCCACTACAACGAGGTTTGAGTGTACTATGGGTGGTGGGGTGGGGTTGAGTGGTGGTGGGTTGGGGGATGGGGTAGAGTGAGGATGAAGATGTGGTGAATTTGAGGTCGGGAGGAGACAAACAATGTGGAATGCCACTTGTGCAACTTGTTTCCCTACTTCCATTAGGTAAGTCATTTTTCTCATTTTTTAAGGATCTTGTTTTCTTAAAAAATAATTTTTAAAATTTTTGACTTACCGAACATGAAAAATTTTAAAAATGTTTCCTACACACCAAACACACCTTATAGCTCCTTTTTAATAACCTATTTAATGTAAAAAGCTATACTTATGAAATGATTATTAGCAAATGCCTCTAATCACTAACTATGCTTATGTGGCGGAAACGTACCTAATATGGTCAAAATGTGTGGCAATCATGCTAATAAAATGAGTGAATACATTCTTTAATTTATTCTTGATTGAATCTTTTCATGGTAAATTTCAGAAATATGCATTTCGCTCACTTACATTGCAAAAACATAGCCTAAAATTTACATTGCAAAACTATATTCCAAAAATACTTTTATACAATGTTATACATTTATATACAAAAGACCGATACATTATGTATATAGATGTATAAAAGTGTATAATGTGTAGGTATATACACTAAAAATATATACAATATTATACACGAAAATATACATTTATACACATTTATACACAATTATACAATATTGTATAAGTGGATATAAGCATAAATCTGGACTGATTTTAAATAAGAATTGCACAATACATTATGTATATAGGTGTATAAGAATGCATAACAGTGTATAAGAGGTGTGTATACACTTATAAGAGGTGTGTATACACTCATAATAGTTGTTTATATGCCCATATACACTATTATACAACATTATACAAATGAAACTTATCAATGTACCTTCACGGGTTCATCTTCTTCCTTGAGCCTCTTCTCCACCTCCGACGACTTCTCCATCGCCGGTAACTTCATCTTCGCCACTTGCACTCCGCCACTGATGAAGGAAAAAGAAACTCCATGAAGAAATAATTATGTGCAGATTCCAACAAATTCATCAACCAAATCTCCATATACATCCTTCTTCTTTGGAAGTTTCTTAAGCAAATGATCCCTAAACTTTTCCATTTCCCAAAACTCCCATAAAGTCCAAGAAAACCTCAATCATTTTTAACAAACAGGAAAAAAAAGACCCAGTTAACTAAATCGAAGAAACAAGAAAGAAATCTTTACAAACTCGGGAATGGGATCGGGGAATTTGTATTCAACAGCTCTGCAAATTTATTTATTTTGAATTTCTACTATTGTTATGGCTAAATATGTATATAAAGAGGAAATTATATGGTTAGGTGGGTCGGAGTTGGATTGGGACCGGGTGGATACGAAAATGGGGGTCAAATGGAGGTTGGTAGATTTCCAGGCAGTGTGTGTTTGGTGGGCATGTGCGGGTGATTTTGGAGAGTGTTGGGCTAAGGCGTTTGGAGGAGATGAACTAGACACGTTGTAGGTTATGTGGGTGGTTGGTATTTTATGGTTTGATGTGGTAAGGTGATGGAAACTGGTCGGGACAGTAAGGTTGGCGGAATAGGGGTGCGATCGGGACGGTGGGGAAATGGTTGGGGGGTTCGGGTGTTTGTGGGATGAGTCAATTGATGATTTTTTGGGTGTGAGTTAGGGAAGTGTTGGAGTGTATTAGGGTGAAAGGAATTAGGTAGTTTGGACAAGGATGGGGCACGAAATTGATAAATAAGTTCGTGTGCGGGTAAGGTAATGTAGGCCGAGAAGACCTTCAATGTATTTATAACAAGTAACCGGATAGAACCTTGGCTTGGGTATAGTTAGATCACAAAAGTTCTAACTAGACTTACACCGAGGGTTTGGACCACAAAAGGACCAAGGGGTGGCCCACAAAAGGACCGGGGTTCGGACCACAAAAGGACCAAGGGTTGGATCACAAAAGGTTTGACTAAGATAACAACACAAAAGTTGAAAACTTAGCAAGTTTGAGAAAACTCAAATATATTTCATAAAATTTCAATGACCCCTTACATCAATTACATCTCCTATTTATACTAGTTCTAGACCTTCTAGAAGAGGAAATAAGAAAGACACAAATATGGCACTCAACCGAATGGGAAAAGGGAATGTATTCAACCGGTTTGGGAGAAGGGAAAAAGGCCCAACTCTTCATGTTCCCTAGGCCGCCCTTTTGTGTCATCCATGTAGATAAGTGCATGAACTAGCTAGTTCATAAATTACCTAATTAGGGAACGTTGGAAGCTTCTCATTCAAGATGGTTCTCGGCCTAGTCATATCATCCTATTACATGGCCTAGTAATTAAGCTATAAGGAAATTAAGCTGAGAATTAAAATAAGCTAAAAGTTGGTCTCGACCAAGACCTACATAACAGCCGAAAATTAATGTCACTTGGCTTGGATCTTCAAGTATTTTCTTCAATTCCACTCCATACTTCATTCCACGTTAGGCATGTCACCATAGGATGGTTAGCAATCTTCGGCACTCCTAGCAAATCACCTCGCGGCTCATTTTGGAAACATAAGTTCACAACTTTTCATCATACTCCCCTTCTTTACTAAAATTTGCCCTCAAATTCTCGTGGAACTTCACATCCCTATCAGACACAATAGTCTTAGGAACGCCATACAATCTTACCACTTCTTTCAAATACAAGTCCGCAATATGTGTTGCATCATCGGTCTTGTGACAAGAAATGAAGTGAGCCATCTTTGAGAATCTATCCACAACTACCATGATAGAGTCCTTGCCCCGCTGTATTTTTGGTAAGCCAATGATAAAATCTAAGCCCACACCTTTCCATGGTCGCTCCGGAACCGGTAAAGGAGTATATAATCCTTTGTGGAAGAAACTTTTAGCCTTTTGACAAGTGGAACACCTACTTACCACTCCATTTACATATTTATCCATTCGTGGCCAGTAAAAGTATTCTTGTAGAATCTCTAAAGTCTTCACTACCCCAAAATATCCAGCTAGTTCATCTGAATGCACTTCATGTACAAGTAATTCTCTCATGGAACATTTGGGCACATGCAATTTGTTTCTTATGAAAAGGAAACCTTCTACTATGGAATAAGAACTATGAACTCCATTATTACATTCTATCATTACGTCTTTGAACTCGGATCTCGTTCATAGAATTTCTTTAGCACTTCAAATCCCACAAGTTTTTGTTCAAACATGGTTAACATTACGTGCCTTCAGAAAAGTGCATCCGCCACTATGTTGGACTTGTCGTCTTTGTGCCTTGTAGAGAATGTGAAAGTTTGCAAGTACGCCACCCACTTAACATGCCTTTGATTCAATTTTTTTGCCCATGTAAATACTTCAAGAATTCATGATCTGAATATAAGATAAAAGGTTTTGGCCTCAAATAATGTTCTCATTGGACCAAGGATCTTACAATAACATAAAATTCCTTGTCATAAGTAGAATAATTGAGTCGTGCCCCATCCAATTTTTCACTAAAGAAAGCAATAGGTCGCTTAACTTGAATTAAGACGGCACCAACACCAACTCCACTAGCATCACATTCAACCTCAAATAGTTTCTTAAAGTTCAGAATAGCTAGAACTGGTGCTTCACACAACCTTCTCTTCAAGGTTTCAAAAGCTCTTTGTGCTCATTGGGACCATTTAAAATCACCATTTTTCATTAGTTCGGTGATATGGGCAGCAAGGGTACTAAAATCTCGAATGAAACGACAATAGAAAGATTGCCAAACCATGGAAACTTCTTACCTCACTTACATTCGTAGGCTCGGGCCAACTCCGAATAGCTTCCACCTTGGATGGATCCACATGAATGCCCTCGGATGATACTATGTACCATAAGAATGGGACACTAGTAATCATAAAAGCACAATTCTCTAACTTGTCATACAACTTTACTTCTCTTAACTTCTCAAATATAGCTTCTAGATGCGACAAGTGAGATTCTCTATCTTGACAATAAATCAAGATATCATCTAAGTAAACTACAACAAATTTACCCATGAACGGTCGTAGCATCTTGTGCATGAGCCTCATGAAAGATCTGGGAGCATTACACAATCCAAATGGCATCACGAGCCACTCGTACAAGCCATACTCGGTTTTGAAAGCCGACTTCCATTCATCTCCCTCTCGTATTCTTATTTGATGGTAGCCACTCCTCAAGTCTATCTTGGAGAACAACTTGGCCATACTCAATTCATCCAAAATATTATCTAATCTAGGCATGGGAAAAATATACTTCACGGTGATGTTATTGACCGTTCGGCTATCGATACACATGTGCCAAGTTCCATCTTTCTTTGGCACCAATAGGGCAGGTACCGTACATGGACTAAGGCTTTCTCGGACAAAGCCTTTGTCTAATAATTCTTGCACTTGTCTTTGCATTTCATTGGCCTCTTCCGGATTGCATCTACAGGCTGGACAATTAGGTAATGAACTTCACGGAATAAAATCAATAGCATGTTCAATACCTTTTATTGGTGGTAATCCGGGTGCAAGGTCATCCGAAAATACATCTTCAAATTTCTTCAAGAGTTCTTTCAAGTCGGCATCCTCAACTGCACCTCCCACAAGACTCTTCTTATCCTTGCACTTCAATGCATATATGGGACTCCCCTTCTCCAACTCCTCTTCGAACTCCCGCGCATCAAGCAAGAGGGTCTCAAATTTCTCCTTGCAGTTCTTAGCAATTTGGATCTTCATTTTCTTCACCTCACTGGGTGACAATGGTACCAACCGGATCTTCTTACCATTATTTTGAAAAGAATAGACATTATTTTCTCCATCATGTTGCGTCTTCCTATCAAATTAACATGCCCTACCCAATTAAATATGACAAGCATCCATAGGTAGGATGTCACACCATATTTCATCTTCATACTTACCAACCCAAAAACTAACAAGAGCTTATTTCGTTACCTTTAGCCTTTCGTATTCGTTCATCCATTGGAGAGCATATGGTTTAGGATGGTTGCGGATATGCAATTTCAATTAGTCCACCATTTCTACGGAGGCCATGTTGGCACAATTTCCTCCATCAATGATCATATTACATACCTTGTCTTTTACATTGCATCGAGTGTAAAATAGTTGCTCTCTTTATGTCTCCTCCTATTCTTAAAGTTGAACAGTCAACACACGTCGGAGTACTAAACTTCCACCCTCTTTTGCAAGATCACACATCTTCCTCTGGGCTCATTGACTTCAGTTTCCTCAATAACAAAGGAATCCGTACACTCTTGATATTTTTCACTTTCATGTCTTGGGCTATTTTGTACAACCCATGACTCAGTATTATTGCTCGGGGCACGCCCCGCAAATTATTTTCTCAAGATTTGCGTTTGTTCCGCAAATAGGTCACTTATGATTCTATGTAGTTCGTCATTTATGTTAGTCATAGCGTCAAGGAGTGGGACAAGAAAGCCTTGCTCTGATACCAAACTGATGTATATAAGGAGGGGGTTGTATAGTTAGGTGGGTCGGAGTTGGATTGGGACCGGGTGGATACAAAAATGGGGGTCAAATGAAGGTTGGCGGGTTTTCAGGCAGTGTGTGTTTGGTAGGGGGTGTGCGGGTGAATTTGGAGGGTGTTGGGGTAAGGCATTTGGAGGGATGAACTAAACACGTTATAGGTTATGTTGGTGGTTGGTATTTGGTGGTGGTAAGGTGGCGGAAACTGGTCAGGACAGTAAGTTTGGCGAAATAGGGGTGTGATCAGGATGATGGGGAATTGGTTGGGGATTTCGGGTGTTTGTGGGAGGACTCGGTTGACAAACTTTTGGGTGTGAGTTGGGGAAGTGTTGAAGTGTATTGGGGTGAAAGGAATTAGGCAGTTTGAAAAAGGATGGGGCACAAAATTGATAAATAAATTCGTGTGCGGGTAAGGTAATGTAGGCCGAGAAGACCTTCAAGTAACTGGATAGAACCTTAGCTTGGATATAGTAGATCACAAAAGTTCTAACTAGACTTATACTGAGGGTTTGGACCACAAAATTACCAAAGGGTGGCCCACAAAAAGACCAAGGGGTGTCCCACAAAAGGACCAAGGGGTGGCCCACAAAAGGACCAAGGGGTGGCCCATAAAAGGACCGGGGTTTGAACTCCATAAGGTTGGCTTTTCACTAGAAGCCCAGCCTAGAATTGATCGATCGATTCCCCCGTAATTGACCCCTAGGCTCGGGGGAATCGAAAAGTATTTTCTTGGACCAACGTATAGAGCGAAGAAGCTCGCTCTTGCTTTCCGGTCAACAAGAGCCCGTAATTGACCCTTAAGCTCGAGGGAATTAGAAACTATTTTCTTGGACTAATGTATGGGGCGAAGAAGCTCGCTCTTGCTTTCCGCATGCCAGCCCGGTCGACGAGAGCCGTCATATAATAAGATTGATGACTGGATGCTCCTACCCCACCATGCCTGGCCCTTTATCTTACCTTAAGAAGAAAGATAATGTATGGAGCATGGGTACAAAAGGGCCAAGGGTTGGACCACAAAAGGTCCGACTAATATAACAACACAAAAGTTGAAAACTTAGAAAGTTTGAGAAAACTCAAATATATTTCATAAAATTTCAATGTCCCATTACATAAATTACATCTCCTATTTATACTAACTCAAATATATTTCATAAAATTTCAATGTCCCATTACATAAATTACATCTCCTATTTATACTAGTTCTATACCTTCTAGAAGAGGAAACAAGAAAGACACAAACACGGCAATTGGCCGAATGGGAAAGGGCAAAGTGTTCGACCGGTTTGGGAGAATAGAAAAGGCCCAACTCTTCATGTTCCCTAGGCCGCCCTTTTGTGTCATCCATATAGATAAGTGCATGAACTAGCTAGTTCATGAATTACCTCCTTGGGGCACGTTGGAAGCTTCTCATTCTAGATGGTTCTTGGCCTAGTCATCTCATCCTAATACATGGCCTAGTAATTAAGCTATAAGAAAATTAAGCTAGGAATTAAAATAAGTTAAAAGTTAGTCTCGACCAAGACCTACATAAAAGCAAAAAATCAATGTCACTTGGCTTGGATCTTCAAGTCTTTTATTAAATTCTACTTACATGACACGTAGTGGTTCATCTAGCATTCTCATTATACTTTGAGTAGAAGTCTACGTCGTACACCCTTCTATTAAGGGGATCTACATATACATAGCATACAAATCAACATCTACCACAACTACACCTCCACAGGTTCCTTACTAGACACTTAACCAAATAACGCTATCAATCACCAAGCAATACAAACATAAATAGTTCTCTTTAATATACATAATAGTTCTGCAATATAGAAATCACCGACCACAAATATAGTTCATCATCGAGTACTTAGACTCATAAAGGTGTAAACCGCAGAACCAGTTTCACAGAGAACAAGCCAAATCATGGCAACCAAATCCAATAGAATCAATCCAATCATCCAAGTTCATATAATCATTCTAATCACATTGTCAATCAACACGTAATCAATGTATAATGTATATATGATATGAATGCAAATGCACATACCATGTACATTTCATTTCCAGTATACATGCATTCAAATTCTATGAACTACAAACACATGGGGGACCCGCGCTATCCATATACTCATCCGAAATTTCTCAACGGATCCCAGCTCTTGGTTGTAGTATCAATATCAATCATTTCTATCATCTCAATGTTTCAACCATCTCATAATATATCATTGCCTTTCCTGTCCCGGTCTCATCGGACCCACGACATTTTCATACCACTCTCATTTCAAATATCATTAGAACCATAAGTGTATGAATACAAATGACAATACAATGCAAGTAATCAGGATTTATGAGATGCAATCAAGTATAAGAGATGAATATCACATGCTTTCAGAAAGTCATTAACACATAATCCACGTAAATCAGAATATCATATCAAAAGTAATGTGATGAATACACACAACAATATAAAAAATGGTGACGAGCCTACATAATGACGACAAGCCCAAACAACAGTAGTCGGAATTGACTTAAGGTTGATTCTCCAAATCACCCATTATCACAATTCAACACCGGTACCCACCCAAGAGTTCATCATAACCAATAAGGTGAGACCCCAAAATACGCTCAATACCCCTCAATATTTATAACTAATACACACTTCTATTAGAGTCTACAAAAGAGAAATCGTAGCCAACATCAAAGCTGAGCATGAGCCAAGAACCGTCGACCCTCAACACAAGCCTTGCCCTTTCGGAACGCCTCAGAATACTCGTAGTCTAACATATATAGATTCTACATTAATAATTAAGCTAATACACACACAAGGACTTAGTCCTTAAACAAACCAAAAGACACCCATAATCAACCCCTATGCCCACTGTGTCAAATCCAAACTTTATAACTCAAAAAGTATAATAACATACTAAATAGTCAAATCCTTAAGTTAATTGGAAAACTAACCCCAATTGGACCATAATTGCAAGATTTAACAAAATCTCCAGTTCTCAAACCTTAGATTTTCACCCAATTTATAAAAGGTTTCCAATATCAAATTAATCATTAAAACATGACCCTCTAACAATAATCAATACTAATTCACAATACCATGATCATCTAACTCACAATCCACCCATAAATCAAGGTTTTATCCCTCTTAGTCTATCATGAAAACTTAAGACCTTGCTTTCCCAAATATAAAGTATATGTTAGAATTTAAAAGACAACAATAATCAAAAGGGTGAAATTATCCTCAAATAAAGAACCAAACCGAACTCCTCAAGAAAATCTCCTTCAATCAAGCTCTAATCCCAAAATATTAGTTTTTGGAAAGAGGGATCATTTTTAGGGTAATAAATGATTTGATTGTACAACGATTCCGCCTCGACAGAATCAACTCTACAGGGGTGGTTTCACTTTAGCAGGAAAATGGTCCGCTGGGGTGGAATCACTTAACAATCCTAGATATGAGTTGGAGCGGAAAAGACTCTGCAGAGACGCCATCGCTTCTGTGAGAAAGTCTTTGCAGAGGTGAAAACCTCACACTTACATAGGGCCCGCATCTGCGAGCTAAACTCCACATAGGTTGACCCGCAGAAGCGACCAACCACCCGTTGGTGCGGACACCGGACACCAACAACATGGAAACCACTCAAATTATCTACCAAACACCCGAAACACTCTCGGACCCCCCCCCCCCCCCGGATAAAAAACCAAACATGCTACCCAGGGTAAACAGTGCTACAAACTTACTCGCGCCCTCAAATTTCTCATACGACCAAGCTAAGATATACTTTTCTAAAGAATCATCCCAAACATCCTAATATCATAATTTCACAAATAAGGTCACCAAGTATATCACAATGCCTCGGAAAGCGAATCCATGACTCGACTAATTCATAAATGACCCTCTGAAACTACCGAAAGTGATGGAAATTAGAAACGAACTTATATACTTGAAAGTTAACTTTTGGTCAAACTTATGAATTCTAAAATCTCTATTTTGGGTTTTTCTTCTAATAATCACATAAAGGTACCTCGGTATCCATACCACCCATCCTCGCATGTCACAAACGTCACATAGAGTCTATAGGAAGGATAATTTAGTCAAAGAAGGGTCTTTAGCTAAAAATAATCAAACGGGTCGTTACAGTGAGCATAATTTTTCTTTGTCTTCAGTCATGTGTCTTGAGCATGCATTGTTCATATACTAGTTTTGCTTGCTTCCCTTCACTATCACCTTCAAGAAAATAATCAAAGGTTAGTTTTACGAACAGAAACTAGGTTGGTCCTTTTCTTTGAATAAAGGGATAAATCATATTTCTTTTGTCCATCTAGGTAGTATAAAGGAGGACATGTTCCATTTATTTGTTCCATTTGATTTAACAGGCCGAGAGTTCCTTCTTTCAATTTAGATTTCTTTCTTCATTTTTCTTCCCTACTAGGAAATTTTAAAGTAAGCATCCAGCTCTCGATCCAGAGTTACTGCTTCAAGAATCAACTAAGCTCAAGAAGTCAGGTTAAGACGTCGACTTTGACATGGGAGATGAAAAAGAATTCTTGTCTTTATAAGTAAATCCCACTAAACTAGACTTGTACGCTTGACATGAAAAGTAGAGGCAAGACAATTGGCTGAATCCCATGAAATCATTTCATATAAGTTCATTGATATCTTTTTTTTATAAAGCAAATCGACTTCGATTCTTGAATAATGCATATCACTTCTGCTTCTATTGGAACACAATATTCCTTTTTTTCCAAATGACAAGTCTTACCCCATAAAGTGCACAATCTCTTTTCCATATGTTCTCTCTTTGCAGGTTTCTTCTTAAAGCCTAATCCAGTGATGACACTATCAGTTCTACCTGTGAGATTATTGAGGATACTGGTGGATTTAGTCCATCAGCTGGTTTTATCTAGATCAGTTTTTACTTTAATCAGATCTAAGTTTTACTTTCTAGATTTTTCTTTCTCGAAGTTAAGTCATTCCTAATCTTTTTTAAGTTAGATTCAGCTTTGAGAAGTTGCCTATCAATAATAAAATTTTCATTTCTAATAAGTTTTAGGACTTCATATCTTAGAGCCACATTAGCTGAACCAAGTTGATTGACTTGTTCCTTTAGATAACACATTTCCCTTTTGGATTTACCCTTACTAGCCTCTACATCAGTGAATTCATATCTCACACTAGTGAAAACACTAACATCTGATCCTTTTTTTGAGCTCATTTCAAGATATACATCAATTAGAGACCTCATTACAGATATTAAACTTTTCTTAGAAATTAAGTCAAGCTTATCTTTTAAGTCAATAATATTTACCTTTGTATCTTCCTCAATTTTGGAGTCTAAGTCTCCGATGGCCATCAAGGCATAGTGATTTGTTTATTCTTCTGAATCATCACTGGAGTCCCAGGTAGCCTTTGAGGTTCCTTTGTTTTTCCTTTCCTAAACATGTTTCTTTAGCTTGTTCTTTTCAGCTCTTTTCTTCTTCCATTCGATCTCCCATATGGGACAATCTTTAATCAAATGATCGATCTTTTGGCACTTGAAGCAAATACCAGTTTGAGGTTTGTCGCCTCTTCCCTTTCCATAAGTGTTTATTCTGCCATTTTGTCTCTCCTTAGTGAGAAATCTTCTGAAGTTTCTTGTGATCAAGGCCATTTTTTCCTTATCTGCTTCAAATTCATCACTCTCAATAGCCTTCAGCAACAATAATCTTTCAAAATTCGATTCATCATTCTCGGGGTTTTCTATGTCCATCTCATATATTTTAAGATTTCCTACCATTTCATCTAAGAACATAACTCTTATATCTTTGGCTTTTCTTACAGTAGTGACTTTCATTTTGAAGGTCTTTGGAGGGTTCTTAGAATTTTATCAACTGAACTTCTGTAGGTGATGATTCTAAGAGACGTCGGTTAATTTACCAGGGATGTATACTTCGTGAACATCTCAGAAATAGTTTCTCTTAGATTCATTTTGAAGTTTTCAAAATTCGTGGCAAGTATTGCTTTCCAGAACTTCCTGACTTGGCTAGTCCCTTCATGTGCATTTATCAAAGCATCTCATATTTTCTTGGCAGTGGTACACCAGGAGATTCTGTTATACTCATCTAGACCAAGTCCACAGATTAACACATTTTTGGCCTTTGCATTCTTCTCGAGTATTTGTAGTCTGCTTCCTCATATTCGCTTTACTCATTCACGATAGTTGTTCTATTTGTACCCTTTTTTGTGGGATATTTAGGGCCATTAGTAACTCTATCCCATATTTCATAATCTTCATCTTGTAAGTGGTCCTCCATTCAAGCTTTACACCAGGATAATACTTCCAGTTGAACAGTGGTGGTCGGTAAGTGAATTATCCTTCACTATGTCCGATAAGTGGTGCAACATTCATCATGATTTTTTCTTAAGGTATTAGCCTTTTGAAGAGTGCTCTGATACCAATTGATATTTTGCAGGACCAAATATCTATCATATGTGATACCTAATTTTTACCTATAGGACATACCATGTTACTCTACATATTCTATTCTACCATTTGTAGGATAGTAGAGAACAGAAAATCAGTGACACAATATTTTTACGTGGAAATCACCTGGCTCACAAAAGGTAGAACAAATTACAACGTACACCTCTGTAGTATTTAACCCAAACTCCACTACAACGTGAACCTTTGCAAATTTAAGTTACAAAATCTGTAACCTAGGAACTAAACTATAATTCATATCTCACTAATCTCCCTAAACTAGTAAACTTTCTTCAATCTATCCCAACTTGAAGTTGAATTTGATAAATCATTTATACCTAGCATAATTGCTTCTCGGAAAGCTGATAAAGGTACAACTCAATAATCAAACCTAAAACACGAATCTAGACTCAAGAATTGTAACACATAAACTCTATGAAGCAGATTCTTCTATCTTTTTCTTTATATCAGGTCGCACTTCAAGAATCAAAATACTCAATATGATGTTGACGTATTTTTCTCGAATTCTATTTTCTCTAAATGTGAGTGCGTAAACTTATTTATGGCAGGACTTGGATATACATAGCATTTGATCTTTATCAAGTCATCTAAACTCAATCTTTATGTGGTAAGGCCCAATATCAAAGAGATTTGATTTAACTTGAGATTATTGCTCTTCAACGCAACTTTAGTTTCCTTGTAGGACTCTAAAGTATCTTGATAAGTATGACAAGAAATCTTGCAGCCTTGTACGCTAAGTCTTTACCATAAAACACAATTCCTACTTGTTGTGGGACTCTGAGCAAGAACACATCCTTGGACTTGGTTCAAGCATCTATTCCATTAAACATTGTCTGCCATCTGTGTCTGATATGTAACATGTTTATCGACCCGGTACATGCACTTCTGCTATGTGTCTGATTCATTTAACTCAGTAATGTGTTTGTTTGTAGGATAGATCAAGTCCATAGACCTGGTTCATTCTCCCTGTTCATTTACTTTATCAATCATCAAAACATGCACTTGTCATTCTTACTAATGTCAACAACATATGAATAAAATGTAGCCAATACTTAATTAGTCTTTCAATATTATATTGATATAATTTAATTACGGGAAGTAAAAGTAAATGCGTGCAACTTCGTCTAATATTACTCCAGTCGTTTGATACTACTGTGTTGTTCATTCGGATCTATGAATCATATAGTTCATGTTAATAGAAAAATTTCATTGGTTCTCATTAGACTTATAGAATATATTTCATATGTTATATGAAGGAAAAACTCACGACACTCTTGTCTAGGACCCATGCAACGCACATGAAACTCGTTCTAGTAAATAAGAAGTTACGGGTTATGATAGAAGTAATGAAACTGATTGCAAACAACTAGTGTATTATGTAAATCAGTGTTGGATTCTGAATTGTTCAAACATAATTTTGTTAATGTCATTTATATTACAATTTAATAATATAGTAAAATCTAGAGAAATATCCACAAACCCAATATAATTTATTATCCACCTATAATAAATAAAATGCATGTTTAGATCCTTAATGTTGCACTCAGTTGTAAGATTTTGAAGAGACTTGGCTTTTTCTTGAAGCTATCCTCCTCTGCTTTCTCTTGTTTCAAGATGTAATTTGTTCTATCTTTCTCTTTTCTAATTTATCACTATATTTATTTCAATTCTTTAAATGCTTTTTACGTGTATGAATGTAGGTCCAAAATAGTGATATATCAAAAAATCAGAATAATGAGGTTCCACAAACTTTTATTTATCATAGCTTCGTGCAGCTCAGAAGCACGTGTGCATAAAATCTATCTCAATATCTAATTAGTCTTTCAACATTATATTGATACTAATGTAACTGCAGGAAGTCAAACTAATTGCGTGCGACCCCATCTACTACTACTCTGGTCATTTGATACTATTGTATTGTTCATTAGGTTCTGTGAATCATAGTTCATGTTAATAGAAATAATTCATGGTTGCTCATTAAACTTATAGAATCAATTTCATATATTCTATGAAGAAAAAACTCATGACGCTCACGTCTTGGTCCCATGCAACGCACGGGCAACTCTTTCTGGTAATAAAAAGTTACATGTTACGATAGAAGTGTTGAAACTGATAGCAAAAAACTAGTGTGTTCAGTAAACAAGTGTTGGATTTTGAATGTTCAAACATAATTTCATCAATGTCATTTATATTTCTATTCATTAATATGGTCAAATTTAAATAAATATCTATAAAACATAATCTATTATGCACCTATTATAAATTGATACATGTTTAGCTCCTCAATGTTGTACACAGTTGTAAGATTTTGAAGAGACTTTACCCATTTTTGATGCTATCATCCTCAAATTTCTCTTATTTTAATATGTAAAAAAAATTCTTATTTTCTATTTTATAATTTATCACTACATTTATTTTAATTCTCTAAACGCTACATTTTAGGTATAATTTAGATCCAGATATAGTAATATTTCCTAAAATTAGAATGAGGAGGTTCCACATATTTTTTTATCATGGCTTCGTGCAGCTCAGGAGCACATGTGAATAAAATCTAGTCCAATACATAATTAGTTTTTCAACATCACATCGTTACTAATGTAACTACTGGAAGTGAAACTAATTGTGTGTGACACCATCTACTACTACTCAAGTAGTTTGATACTACTGTATTGTCCATTAGGTTTTGTCAATTGTAGTTCATGTTAATAGTGTTAAACAAGGTAATATACCCATGATATACACTTGATATACATAGTGTATACCACTGGTACCGAATGAAGAAGCTCAGTGTCGACAGTAGTTGAGGCCCATCACGGGCATTGTCTATCAAGCCCATCACGGGCAATGGCTATCAAGTGTATATTAGGAAAGTATATTTGTAGTATATTGTAGTGTATTTGTTACCTAAATTAAGATTATACACTTACCATAATTGTATAGTTAGAATTATGGTAGAATAAGATTTTAGGAGTAGAATAGGAATAAGATTCTCCTATTTTGTAACTTGTATATATACCTTTCAATTAATGAAAATAATCAAGGGGATTATTTCTTAAAAAAAATTATTCATTATTGCTCATTAAACTTATAGAATCAATTTCATACGTTTTATGAAGGAAAAACTCACGACACTCACGTCTTGGTCCCGTACAATGCATGAACAACTCTTTCTAGTAATAACAAGTTACATGTTACGATAGAACTATTGAAACTGCTAGCAAAAAACTAGTGTGTTCAGTAAACAAGTGTTGGATTTTGAATTATTCAAACTTAATTTCATAATGTCATTTATATTTCTATTCATTAATATGGTAAATTTCAAATAAATATCTACAAAACAGAATTTATACACCTATTATAAATATGATGCATGTCTAGCTCCTCAATATTGAACTCAATTATAAAATTTTGAAGAGACTTGGCTCATTCTTGATGCTATCATCCTCTAATTTCTCTTATTTTAATATGTAAAAAATCACTTTCTCTTTTACTATTTATCACTACATTTATTTTAATTCTCTAAACACTATGTTTTATGTATGATTTAGGTCCAAAATAGTGATATTTCCTAAAATCAGAATGATGAGGTTCCACATATTTTTGTTTACTATGGCTTCGTGCAGCTTAGGAGCACATGTGAATAAAATCTAGCCCAATACTTAATTAGTCTTTCAACATTACATCGATACTAATGTAACTACAGGAAGTTAAAGTAAATGTGTGCAACTCCAATCGTTTGATAATACGGTGTTGTTCATTAGGTTCTATAAATCATATAGTTCATGTTAATAGAAAAAGTTCATTGGTTCTCATTAGACTTATAGAATAAATTTCATATGTTATATGAAGCAAAAACTTATGACACTCACGTCTAGGGCCCGTGCAATGCACATACAACTCATTCTAGTAAATAAGAAGTTACGGGTTTTGATAGAAAAGTTGAAACTGATAGGAAATGGCTAGTGTATTCAGTAAATCAGTGTTGGGTTTTGAATAGTTCAAACTTAAACATTTAATTTCTATTCAATAATATAATAAAATCTAGATAAATATCGACAAACACAACATAATTTAATATGCACATATTATAAATAAAATGCATGTTTAGCTCCTCAATGTTGAATCTGTAACGACCCGTTAGGTCGTTTTGGATGTTTTGCTTATTTTTCCTAAATAATCTTTTTCCTAGCCTTGTTTTGATATATTTGACTTGCGGGATGGGTGGCGCGATTCTCGAGACAATCAGATGGAAATAACATAAGAAAATCTAAGTTTTCAATTTTGATAGTTCAAAGTTGGAAAGGTTTGACTAAGAGTTTACTTTAGAGAAAATGGTACACTTACTGCACTTTTTTTGTGTGCAGATTTTGTTCCTAGCACGAGTGGCTCTCGAGACTACGCTAAGCGCTGAGAAAACCGTTTTGAGGATTTGGGGTGAGCTACTAGCATGATCCGTGGCACAAGATTATTCATCTATCTTCATTTATGTCTTTTCTATTTCTAGACAATTTGTGTATTCGGGTAATATCCCAGACTTGTACTCCTATTTAGTTCATTCTTTTACAGGTGACACTAGATTTTGGAATTTATCGTACTACTTTCGTATTTTATATTATGAGACTTATTTAAGACTTTAATGATTTGTTTGACTATCTCACATTGTTTTACTAAATGAATCGATTAAATGGGTCGTGGTCGGCTTACTGACTTAGTAGAAGTTAGTGCCATCACGATTTAGTAATTTGGATTGTGACAAATTGATATCAGAGCTTTAGGTTCACCAGTTTCACTGGTACAAAAACAATGTCTAGTAGAGTTTTGCGGATCGGTACAATGAGCCCGTATTTATCTTCAAGAGGCTATAGAACATCTAGAAAAACTCTAATCTTTCATTTCTTATCGTGCGTACTCGCTGATGGTTAGGTAGGTTTAGTTCAGGATATATTTTGTCCAACTTATTATAAAGTGGCTAAATTTTAATTACCTTTGAGACCAGCTAAATCATAATTAGTAGAGCCTAAAAAGTGACTATTTACCTATGTTTCCCAAATAAAATGGGCTGGTGGATTAAGAGTACGATAGGAGGCCCAAAATAACATACGCAAAGTGCAAATTCTTTTGGTCCATTTGTATACGATTTCGGGCTTAAGAAAATTAAAATCGGGCTAAAATCAGACGAAAAAAGATCCACGTTGTTGCTTGACCGACCTCCTTCCACCGATCAACGACCCTTTGGACGTTCCTGTAATGATTTTTTTCTGTACTTATTTCATACATTTTGTGAATATATATATATATATGTATCTCACACACACAAATTATATCTGAATATTCATTTTGTTTTTGAATGTGTACGGTATTCCTTTTTTTTTTTTTACAAAATCGTACTTTTCAAAACCCTAATTGAACCCTGAGTTACTTTAATTTTTGATGGTTAATTTGTTATTCATTTCAGTTTTTTCATATCCAAGGCTGTACAGATCACGCGGTTGTGTTTGAGATTTTTACTGTGTTTATACAGTTAAAGTTGCCAGGAAAGTTTTGCTGTTTTTTTTGTTAAATTTGTCGAATTATGGGTTTGTTTGTATTTATGGAATTTTTGTTTTTTTGGCATTTAGTTCAAGTTAAGTATAGGAGCATGACATGAAGTGTGGGTGTCAAATATGAGTCTTTGATCACAGAATAATTATTATTTTTTATATCGGTTGCATTTTTCAAAGTGGAAAGTGGAATTAAGGTTGAACTTGATAAGATTCTTGAAATTTTGTTTGCCACTTGATGAATGTTGTGGTTAAACTTGGAAAGTGTGAAAAAAGAAAAAGTATAAACCAATGTTGATTACTATAAATGCAGGCTATTAAAAGAATAATAACAAATATTACAAGTATAAATTGACCTAGTTCAACAACATAGCTCGGAGCTCAAAATTTTATTACTCCCTTCGTGCCAATTTAAGTGTCTTAGTTTGATTGAGCCTGGAGTTTAAGGGAAAAAAGGGACTTTTGAATCTTGTGGTCCTAAATTAAAAATATGTGTAATGTACTAAAATGTCCTTTGAATCTTGTGGTTTTAAACTTCCCATGTGGGATATTTGAATTGTCAACTGACTAAATTTAGAAAGAGTCCCTCTTTTTGGGACAGACCAAAAAGCGAAGTAAGACACTTAAATTGGGGCAGAGGGAGTACTATTTAATATTCGGATGTGAGTCGCACTGCTTGTTTCGTCCACTGCTGAGTGCTGACAGTATTCAGCTCTTTGTTGGCTGAGTACTTTAAAAAGTGAATAATAGTTTCATGTATAGAAGCTGTTGGAATGCATGAAAAATTTCACAAGCAAAAAGTTTGTCGACTTGCTCATTTATTGAGTTTATAATTAGTTGTTTCTACATTTATGTGTCTATAGCTTCTTACTTCTATCCTTATGGCATTCATTATTGTCGGTCGATTTTATGTACGTGTAAACACACACGACAAACTTACTTATTGCTCCATTTATTTCTTAGAGCTGCCAGTAGGTTATAGAGATTTTAGTTAGTCTTGGATTTGTATGGAGTGGGTTTCATGTTTCATGATGGTATCCTTGCAGGAGTACTGTATTCACAACATATTTATTTGGAGGTTGAGCTGGGTTCATGTGTTATTGTTGAAGAGCAGTGCCATGCACATCTGTGTTCATTGGGTGGGTTACACAAAGAGTGTCAGCAAATTGATGCAATGTCAGCATCTAGCAAATTTGATCTATCTTCCAGTAGTCCAGATAGGCCACTGTACGCCTCTGGGCAGCGTGGATCCTATGCACCTACTGCTTCATTGGATCGGTCGGGTAGCTTCCGTGAGAACTTGGAGAATCCAATCTTATCTTCTCTTCCAAACATGACAAGAAGTACTTCAACAGTAACACGTACAGATGTGGTTAACTTTTTCCAGTGCTTACGTTTTGATCCAAAAGCTATGGTTACGGACCACAAACTTAATCGGATAATTGATTTCAAGTGGCCCACCAGTTTAACTTTAGGGGTGCCAGTGGAGGATTCTCCTTTGGTGTCGTCTAAAGGCAAACTGTTCCCTTCTCCCTCTGCAGAGGAGGCCAGACGGCTGAAGGCTGGTCTTCGTGAAAGCTGCACTAAAGCTAGGTAGTTATTTGGATACCGTGTTCTTCTTGTATATGCTCTCCCTAGTCAACTTGGAGTGAGGTTTTTTAAGAGATATTGTACTCATATAAATCCTTGACATATCAGGGAACGTGTAAAGATATTCAACGAATCTTTATCTGTGCTCAACAAATGTTTTCCAAGCATTCCATCAAGGAAGAGATCTCGGTCTGATGCCTTATCAAATGACCGACCCATGATATTATTCCCCAGTGGTCGATCAGTTTCAGGGACAAGCATTGGTAAAACACAGAGTCATTGTTCTACCAGTGGTTATGAGTTTGAGCAGCAAAAGTCTGAAGAAAGGGTCAAAACTGCTGTTCCAAGCAAACGAACTCGAACTTCTATGGTGGATATGAGGGTCTGTATCATTATGTTATAATTTCCTTGTATCCTTTTATACCTTGATTTAAAATCACTCTTCTGAGGTATTTTATCTACATTACCTTATCAAAAGAGGTAATTGGCTACATTGCCAGCATTTGATTGAGATTTCACTTTGCAATCTTCTATGTATCTGCTGTTCCTGCAACAGTATTGCTGAATAAGCTAGAGGATTGACTCATATAGGAGATCAACTTCCTTTATTTTTCTCTTTATTACTGGGTAAGATAAGCTAAACGTGGGTTAACGTGATAACTACCTAATGAAGCTTGATATTGGTGAACTAAGATTGGATCTTCCTTTCTTGCTAAAATGCTGGTTAACTCTAACAAATGAACTGATGGAGTTGGATACTTGTCTCAGGAAAAAAGGGGAGTTGT
The DNA here is from genome assembly GCA_029783415.1 of Anisodus acutangulus. Lineage (NCBI taxonomy): Eukaryota > Viridiplantae > Streptophyta > Magnoliopsida > Solanales > Solanaceae > Anisodus > Anisodus acutangulus. The sequence continues at coordinate 46,325,146 of CM056492.1, forward strand.
ACATTGTTGAGCATTAATATAGGGTCTTTCTTCCTTGCTAAAACTTTCTTTTTTTGTTCGTGGAAGAGATGCCAAGAGCTTATTTGGAAGTGTTTTGAAATAGTTGCCTTTTTCTCCAAACTTATGCAACTGCACAGATACTTGCTTTTGAAGTATCCGATAAAATCTCTTTCCTGTAATTAATATATATGATATATTGCGCTTCCCTTCTACTTGATGCTAATATTTCGTATCCATTCTTCATTCAAGTTTATGCTTGGGACCAGCTTCAATATTCTCAAAACTGACAGATTTGTTGTTTTCTATTTCAGCCTGATGTACGGGCAAACGCTCCCACAAGGCCGGCTGGGAACATAGATAGAGATAGAGAGTTACTGAGGTTTCCAAATGGTAGCACAATTCAGGGAGAAGATCATACGCCATCTGTTGCTGTAGAGGGTTGGGAGAAGTCGAGGATGAAAAAGAAGCGTTCTGGGATAAAACTAGATGCTACTGGTTCCATGACGGCAAAACCTATTGATGGCCACAGGGAACCAAAGCAAGGAGCGCAGCCACGACTTCCCAGTGATAGCCGATCAAGATTTACTGATACCCATGGCTTCAGGTAGTGCTTCAACTGTCAATGTTGAATTTAAATCAGAGCAAAGCATGTGTTCAGGTTTTTCTGTCATTTCTTCTAATTCTCTTCCCTAGGATTATGTAAAGTCCTTGAACTACTTATGGTTATTTTTATAGACAACCTTCTATGTTGTATTTGATATTAATTGGGAAGTGCTTTTTATCTCAGCAACTACCTCACGATAACTAAATTATATTAATTGTATAGGTCTAGAAAAGTAGTGGTACTCTAAGACTTCCGCTAAAGTAAATATTGAAGTCCTTTAATGATAGGTAAAATTGGAACTTTTTGCCCTTCTTATCTTTTGCGTCTGGGAAAAGGTAGGTGTTGATTGATATAGTATGATATGGTTATTTAGTTGCTTTATGGAGTCGTTTTTATTCCTCTTTCATAATTAGAAATAAGTCTTGAGGTGTAATCATGGGGCCATATGAAGTAGAGAGAAGCGAGAAGGACTAATATGAAAATGTTACCATTCTCAAAACTTCTTTTGTTTTTTGTGTCCAGTAAGCAGCATGAGGAAGAGTCTCATGAAAACTGGGTGTAACAATGTCTCTTACGGATTCATGCATATGTTGTCATGATGTCTTAAATTGTTACCTAAACATGTTGAAAGTTCAGTTTGTCATTTTCAAGTATAATTGCTTACATTTTAGGCAAGCATTGAAAATTTGTGTGATAAAGAAATGGTACATTATTTATCAACCCATGCTTGGAACTGCTAACTTTATGGTAGAGGCATAACCGTATTGGATCCTCGAAGTTTCTTTAACAAGTTATGAGAAGTATCTTTTCCATTTCTGACATGATTGCGTCACATCTTGCATCATATTCTATTTGGTATTGATGTCGAGTTGAAGAAATTTAAGATTCTTAGGCTTCAGTTGGAAATATTGAGATGGTGAATTTTGAACATTGCACATGCTATTTAGTTTCCAGCAAAGTATTGAGCAACAAGATCAAGAAAAATGTACTTTTTTATTTTTATTTTTATATAAGGTAACATTTGTATTTATCAACTAGAACAACACATAGGTTGTGCAGAAACCATATTTACAGGCAAAAAGGAAGAAACAACTGATCAAAACCTAGCAAAAATCTAGGATATCTATGATTGACTCGGTGTCTTCTATATAATTTTGTTTACACCAAAAACAAAAAAGTCTAATGCAAGTCAATTTGATCTTCTGTACTGAATTGCAAGTGTCTTCAAAACATCTCAAATTCCTCTCATTCCAAATTGTCCACCATATACAAGCTGGGACAATCCTCCATCTATCCTTTTCTTTAACTCCTGCTCCAGCCTCCTCCCAACCAAAAAGAACTTCAGTTATCTTCCTAGGCATTATCCAAGCTATGTCTCTGAGACTGATAGATATCTTCCATAATTGATCTGTTATCTTACAATGTAAAAGTAGATGGCTGACTGTCTCAACTTCCCCACCACAAAGGTACTATCTTGAGCAAAGGTAGAACCCTTTCCTCCTAAGCTTCTCTTGGGTCAAAACAGATTCCTGTGCAAGCCAAGTGAAGCAAGAGACTTTGAAAGGTATCTTTACTTTCCAAATGCGTTTCTAGGGCCATTGGACTATCTGATAGTTGTCCTGGTTTAACAATTTGTAAGCTGAGCTGACATTGAAGAGTCGACTAATGTCTTCTTTCCAACATAAGCAATCTGCACCCTCCTGTATCCCTTTAGAGTCTTCCAACAGTTTGTAAAAAGCAGTTAAGGTGTCCACTTCCCAGTCATTTTAGTTCCTTCTTAACTGAATATTCCATCCCTGTGGAGACCATGCCTCTGCTACTGTCATCTGTTGTTTCATAGCCAGTACATGAATACTGAGTTATCTGTCTTTCAAGCTCCCATTACCCATTCAATTGTCTTCCCAGAATGATGTCTTGTGCCCATTGTTTACCTTAATGGATGTGTGATTCCACACACGAGGCCAAAGTGCTCTTATAGATCTCCACAGAATGACTCCATTGGGAGTGAGAACCTCGTTAGTCATCCAGCTACTATCTTCCCCATATTTCTCTTTGATTATACCACTCCAATAGGACGCAGGTTCTTGTGAATACCCCCATGGCCACTTCAGTTTAAGAGCTTTGCTATGCAACTTCAGATTCCTAGTGCCTAGACCACCTTGTTTTTTTCCAAGAAGAACAGAGCCCCACTTAACTAAATGACAAACTTTATTCTCCTTGTTTCCTTGCCATAGGAAATCTCTTCTAAGCTTGTCCAATCTCTCAGTGATTCCCATTGGTGTGGGACAAACTTTAATCTCCTTGTTTCCTTCCTTCCTTCCTTGCCATAGGAAATCTCTTCTAAGAAAAATATACTTCTTTAGAAAGTCAGTTTGGTTATACTTTTGACTTAATTCAGTCAGACAAGTTTGGTGAGTTTATAGAAGAAAGTATCTTTATTGTTGGAGATGTAATAGGAAAAGTTATAACTATGTACGTATCAAAAAAAGAAAGAGTTATAATTTGATGCGAGCAAGTATCTTACTTCAGGGATACACAATATTCAATAGTTGCCCATTTATTCTTCTTTTCCTTTTGAGGTTCAGGATCATTCTTGTGAATGCATAATAATATAATTTTTTGTTATGTTTAGAAAGCACTTCTTTTAATTTTGAACTGATCTTCATTGTGTTCAAGTAGACCTGGGGTTGCTCCTGGAGGTGTCGGAAAAGCTGATGGTGCAACACAGCCAGTTACCTTAGGCATACGTTCTTCCCTGTCTAAGGTTGACCAAGATAACCATCCTCATCTCCCAGATAGAAGAGACCATCCTCTTGGTTCAGATAAAGAAAGAGTGAATCTCAGAACAGTCAACAAGTATGGAAGATCCTTTCCTGCACTTCCTCTTTCATACATTTTGGCTGAATTTGTATGGTCTTTGCAATTTCTTTTTTAGCTTATGCTTTAAAACTGTTATGAGAGATCTCTTTCTTTAGGTATTCTTTTCCTCCTATTCTTACATTCCTCATACGTTTTAACTATTTCATTCATCCAGTACAATGAAGGCAGCTGCTCGTGAAGAATTTACATCACCTAGCCCTACATCGAGCACAAAATTGAATTCTGCTACTAGGGCTCCACGATCAGGTTCAGGTGTTGCACCAAAATTATCTCCTCCTGTTCAGCGAGCAGCTGCTGCAAATGATTGGGAAATCTCTCAATGCACAAACAAGCTTCCATCTGCTACTGGGGCAGGTAATCGGAAGCGCAACCCTTCTACAAGGTCCTCATCACCACCTGTTGCTCAATGGGCCAGCCTAAGGCCCCAAAAGATCTCTCGACCTGCAAGGAGGAATAATTTTCCCATTGTTCCCAATAATGACGAAATATCCACCCTGGATAGTACAAGCGATGTTCTGCGCAATGAGAGACGTTTGTCTAGCTCTTCCCCCAAACAAAAGTTAAAAAGTGATCTCTTCTCTCCAACTGTATCTGAAACTGAGGAATTAGGAGCTGCTGAAATCAAGTCAAAAGACAAGAGTAAGAGGTCTGATGAAGTGGATGAGAAAGCTGGGAACGTACAAAAGATGTCAACATTGCTGCTACCGCCAAGGAAAAATAAGGTGGTTAGCGGAGAAGACTTTGGAGATGGTATTCGCAGGCAAGGGCGGAGTGGAAGGGGTTTTATGTCCGCTAGGTCCCTAATGCCATTGATGGCTGAAAAGCATGGCAATGTTGGAACTGCAAAACAACTTAGAACTAGACATTCTCTGGATATGACAGAAAGGTTGAACATTCACTCCTTTTCGATGTGATGGCCGGTACTTTTTCTGCTACAATTTAGTGCAATAGAGTAACTGTTCTTGATTTTATGCAACTAACTTTGCAGCAAAGGAGGCAGACCACCTACGAGAAAGCTCTCTGATCGCAAGGCTTATAAACGACAGAAGCATGCAATGATGGATGCTGCAGCGAATTTTCTAGGTATTGTAGCAGCAATGTAGGCTTGATTACTATAGGTTGCGAATGACTATCTGCTTTGTTATTGATTTTTACTGGTATATCTCCTTAGTTGGTTCTGATGATGGCCATGAAGAGCTACTGGCTGCTGCAAGTGCTGTTGCTAACGCTGGTACACTATCAGCCACCCTACTATTCTAGCTTTCTTTGAAAGCATATATCTTTGTGGCACTAATTGAACCCGCTGCTATTTACATATTTATTGATTGGTTGATTGAAAAAAGAAATCTTATTAGTGATTCTATTTCTATTGCAGCTCAAGCCCTTTCAAGCTCATTCTGGAAGCAGATGGAGCCACTTTTTCGTTTTATATCTGAAACAGACACAGCCGTTCTGAGGCAACAGGTGAAGGGGTCTTTTTTGTTAGACTTGTGTATTAATCTACTTATGAGCATATGAGCAGCTCATCTTCTTTTTCAGACTTGTGTATTAATCTACTTATGGATATGTTGAGAATATGATTAAGCAAATAAAAGTATGTTTTCTCTAACAACTTAAGTTTGTAGATGAGATGGTCACACACTTCAACATTTAAGCTTTAGGTGAGATGGTCACACACTTCAGCATTGTATAAGAGCTAGTTCAATCCCTATTATTGTTTGTCCCCAATGTTGGGGTGCGGGTGGGGATGGGGTGGGGGTTATACAGTATTGGACCAGCTTTGGGATTGAGTTAAAAAGGTCTATTTCTTTACATGGTATTAGAGCAGGTAGAGGTCCTTGGTTTAGGCCTCATAGCTTAAGCTTTTAGATGAGATGGTTACACACTTCAACACTTAGACTAAGTAGCATGACCATGTTCCATTAGATTGTCCCTTCCACAGGAGATGTCCGGTCTAGATTGGAGATGGAGGAGTTGCTCATCAGCTGTAAGAGAGAAGATACCCCCTCTAGACTAAGTTGGGCGGACTTTTCACTTCCGGTGCCTCACCCGTGTCGACACCACATGGGTGTGGGATCCGTACCGAATATGGTCAATCAATTTTGGATACTTTGACCAAAATCAATAGAGAATTTCGAGACAGATCAATGATTTCTGAAATCAAATCAGAAGCTAGGGTGAAATCATAATTTAGGGATATGTTTTTTTATTGTTAAAAGATATTTATATTAAAAAGTCCGCAACCAGGAGGTGCTTAAAGATATTTATAGGTTAACATCATCGATGAATGTGCAATTAACTCAACAAGTCTTCATGGCCTTTATATCACTTGCAATAGCCATGTTACACCAAAAAAACAGTAAGGAGATGCATTTGAACTTAATAATTACTGACTCAAACTTGCTCTAAGAAATATTTGTGCAGTTCTTTCCTTCCAAATAGTCCACCATAATTTAGGCATATTTTTATAACCTTATTTTTAGATATTTGAATTATCTATAGCCGAATCCTGCACCCGTGTCCATACCCCCGAATCTTAGAATTTAGATGATGAAGGATCTGACCTCTAGATCCTCACCCGTATCCGAGTCTGAGCTACTTAGCCTCTGATACCAAACATTGCAGTTCTTCCTGAATGTGATGTCCCAACCTTGTTAGGTTTGTAGGTAGGAACATTGTAGAGTTCGGAAAATTGTTCCTTAAGGGGAGAGTGACCTAGCCAAGAGTCTTGCTAGAAGCTTATTTGTCTCCCATTACCTCATGTATTTTTGAGAGTGTGTATATGTGTGTGTTTCTCGAAAATGAAATCATATGTTTCCTTTTTCTTAAATCGGGTGATGCCCGTGCACGAGCTTGGTGTTTATTTTGTGGAACATGTGAATAGGTTCCTCCATATTATGTTGCAGTTGTTGTACATTACTTATTCATGTATACTTGCAACTGCCATATTCAAAGTTACATAGCCCCACACCATGCAAACTACTTCCCTGAGTTTCGGCGGCTGCAGTTGGTCCTAAAGTTGGCTGGCCCTACACAGATTTTTTGGTCATAAAAAAACAGCTATATAGTAGGTCCCATGAATTTTACTTGATCAACAAAACATTGTTTATATTGTGTAAACAGCTCAATACTGTAAAATACTGCCATGGTTGCTCAATATCACTACCTAGCCTTCCCTCTACATGTGACTTTCTGATATATACTAATATTTATTATTCTTTTCTTAACAGGTAAATCAGGAGACTGATCTAACAGCAGCAGCCTCTGTGCCTTCTGATGCTGATGCTTCCAGTTTAATTAATGGTTTTGGGTTGAATGAAGTTGGGGGACAGACAAATGAAACACAGAGTTTTGATCTTACCTCAGATCATGTAGTCTCTGAAAAAAGTAAAACCAAGGGTATTTCCTTGTACCAGAGGATGATGGCTGCTATAGTACCTGAAGAGCTTTATTGCAATGGAAAGGAAGATCTTAACTCCAATGTTTATCGATCTGGATTTGAAATGGAGATGGATTCAAAATCCGATACCTCCTGTGCCCAGATGTTATATAGCAGTGATACATCGCAATACTGTGCTTCTAATGGGTCTCTCATAAATGCCAATGGGTGTTTTGTTGATAACTTGGACTACATTAAGGCTGATAATGTTACATCTGCCTTAGAAGTGGGAAATTTTTCAAGCTATGATCAGTCACAAAATGGTCTACTTCCAGAACACCGAACAGTGCCTGGTTTTGCTTGTTCCGAATATCAGTATAATGAGATGCCAATTGATGAGCGACTTCTCCTGGAGATTCACTATATCGGAATATATCTGGACATGGAGGTAGGTTTGAGAAATTTCAGCATGTTGGATAGTGGTGTGTACTTTGTGCTATATATTCTCAGGGTTTACTGTTCCTTGTTTTGCTGATTGCTTATTCTCCGTGTAGTCTGATTTAGCTGAGACTGGAAATGATGAGATCAGTGCAGAAATCAGTAAATTACATGAGAAACACGAGGAAATGGTTAGTATTTTTAAAATCCTGCATCTTACAAGAATCTATTTTCCTTTTTTTATTTATAAATTAAAGAAGAATCTCTCTTCCTCTTCGCGTGACATTTCCTCTTGCTCCCCTTGATTCGTTGAGTTACTAGTGATGGACTGACGATGAGTCAGCTTTTCAACTCCATGCATTTTGTCATCCTTAATGAGAATGATTGGATACTTCCTTCTCTTATGAGGTCGGATGATATAACTAAAGTGTGTCTTGGTTGTCTTTATTTATTTGTGGTTAAGCTTCATAGAATATTTGTGACTATCAGCTTCTGTGTTCTATCTTTATGTTGGTGCTTTATCCTACTTTTTGCAATCAGATTTAATGATATAGGCCTGTTTGTTTTCACTTAATGGGCTCCTGGATTTGAATCAATCTTACCCCATTAAGTGCATTTTTTCCCATTCTTCTCGTACAACCACTTATTTGCTCTTATTACTAGGTTTGTCTCATCCGAATCTTGTACATAGTAAGATGCTTAATTAAAAAGTTCACGTGAAAGTGACTTTTTATCACTATGCTATCCACTATTATCGCACGACTATCAACACCAACTTCTGCCACACAACCATCATTGTTAGCCACCATCCTAAAATCACCATCGCCAGCCACCATTGTACAATCACCATCGCCAACCACCATCACTAGCCACCATCCATCGTACATTCACCAACGTCAACCACATCCATCGTTAGCCTCCACAGCGAACCCCCTTCATCGAACAACTACCACCTTCACTGTCAGCCTCCAACACCACCCACCTCCACTGCCAGCCACACTACCACCTACTTTCACCCCAGCCACCACGACAACCAAAACCACCTCCACTGTCGACCACCACCACAACCAATTCCAACCACCAGCCACAGTGCCCACCACCTCCACCACTGCTGCTGCTACAACCAACCACCTCCACCTCCAATCTCCATTGCACGAACATCACCGAAAATACTACCATGGAACCATCAACCACTTCCCCAGCTAGTCACCGCCACAGAACCATCACTTCTAGCCACGAACACATAACACCATCAACTGCCACTTCCACTAGCTGTTATAGTATGCTTCATCAAACAAATAATTTTTACATGCAAATTAAAATTGGGCAAGTTACACATTTGGCTGGTCTGCAAAAAATGTATATTATACATTAATATACATCGGTCAAGCTCGTCGAACGGGGTTTGCATAGTACAATTTACATCTCCGGTGGGATTTGCGTTGGAGCGGGGTTTATCTTGTGCGCGCCCAAAGGGTAGCAGTTGCGGGTTTCTTTGTCAACAAAAAAAAATTATACAAAATATAAAAAATATGCATTTGCTGGCTATTATTCTAGTCGGTGGTTATTTATGTCAATTTCTTCTTTAATATCTTGTCGATGGTAATATTTTAGGCCAAATACATAAAAGACCCTCTATACTTGTTCAGATTTTGTATTCAGACACTTAAACTAAGCTTATGACCTATTGAACTCATGTTTTGTGGTCAACATGTGTCTATTGAACACTGATCGATGACATGGCAGTGGTGTCTCACATATGAACCTAAGCACGTAATTGTCTACAATTTACCGGATAATCAATTCCGACCATTTTCTATCCAACTCATATCCTTCTATTTTTTGCTGGAATGTCTCCATATGAATGTATGTTCGAGACGTCCCAAGCCCTCTCACTCTAATCCCATGTTGAGCACCCTCAAATAGTTTCAGATGCCCTTCCTCCCACTCTATACCTAACCAACAACGTTTCTTTCTACCATCTTCTTCTCCATTGTCTATTACCTTGATTTCATATGGTCCTTTATTGCTCGTGCCCCTGAGCACGTCTTTCTCGACATAGATTGCTGTCTTGCCACCCTAGATTCCTCCATTTCCATTTCATGTATTCGCATGCATGGATCCTTCAGCAGCTCGTCCCTCTCAAGACAACAAGACGAGGACCTTGTCACCATTGTTCCGATAAATATTCATTTGTGCTCTCTTGAATAACGACTTTGGGATTGTTACGAGTTGCTTCGATTCGCCCTGAAGTGGTTCAGGGGCACTTCCTGCCGGATTTGTTTTCCAGTTAAATCTTCTCCCTAATTTTTTAATTCTGATTTTCTTGATGATGTTATTTTCATTGGTTGTAATTTTTTGGCCAATGGCAAGTGAAATCCACCCACTTTAACTTGTGTAGAATTGTCAAACTGTGTAAAATAGGCACATTTTGAGTAAGTTCTTAATAGGTAATAGGCTTAATATAAGTGTCTAAATAAAAAAATCTGGACAACTTTAAGGGGCTATCTATATATTTGGCCAATATTTTTGTAATTATTTATTTAGATTTTATTTAGTTTTTAAACAAAGATAAGTTGTGGAGCTTGCTCCGCTAACTCTTATGTTGGTCGTATGCAGGGAGAAATAAAAGAATGTTTGAGAGGATTGAAAGTGATTTTGTACATTTGAGGACTAGCCTTTTGTTTTCGATTGGTTTTGAGAGAAAATATGGGAGAATATTATTATTGAATTGTGTATCTACATTATTACATTGAGCCTTATTTTGAGACACTACATCCCAATCCTTTTCCATGTAGGATACTATATACAAATTCTATTCCTATTTCTATTCTAACACTCCCCCTCAAGCTGGTGCATACAAGTCATATGTACCAAGCTTGATCCTGAGTGACTTGGTGAAAATATCCGCAAGATGATCACGACTTCACAAATTTTGTAACAGTATCCCCGGAGAGTTTTTTCCCTGGCAAAGTGATAGTCAATCTCAATGTGCTTAGTTCTCTCATGAAATATTAGATTTGATGCGATGTGAAGTGAAGGACCGCTTTGTTATCACACATAAGTTCCATTCGATTGATTTCTCTAAATTTTATTTCTTTGAGTAATTGCTTAATCCAAACGAGCTCACAAGTTGCTACAACCATTGCTCGATATTCTGATTCAGTACTAGATCGAGTAACGACACTGTTTCGTACTCTTCCAGGACACCAAATCATCTCCTATTAACACACAATATCCGGATGTAGAACGTTTATCAGAGGGTGATCTTGCATAATCAATGTCTGTATATCCAACTATCTGTTCATAACCTCGATCTTCGAAAAAAAATCCTTTACCTGGAGATGACTTAATATATCGCAGAATGTGGACAACTACATCCCAATGACTATCACAGGGAGAATCCATAGACCGACTTACAACACTCACAGAAAACGAAATGTCAAGTATTAGTCACTGAGATAATTCAACTTATCAACCAACCGCCTATATCCAGGATCACTGAGTGGTTCCCTCTGTCCTGACAGGACTTTAGCATTCAGATCCATGGGAGTGTCAATGGGTCTACATCCCATCATTTGCATCTCCTTAAGAGTGTATAAGACATACTTGCATTGCAAAATGACAATACCTGACGTGGATTAGCCAACCTCAATACCTAGAAAATACTTCAGTCTGTTGAGATATTTTGTCTGGAAATGCTGAAATAGATATTGCTTTAAATTAGTGATACCATCTTGATCATTGCCAGTTATAACGATATCGTCAATATAAATCACCAAATAAATACTCAAATCTGGAGTAGAATGTCGATAAAACACAGAATGATCTGCTTCATTACGAGTCACGCCAAACTCCTGAGTTACTTTTGTTGAATTTACCAAACTAGGCTTGAGGAGACTGTTTCAGACCATGAAGTGACCGCCACAATCGATACACCAGATTAGATTCCCCCTGAGCAACAAAACCAGGTGGTTGCTTCATATAAACTTCCTTCTCAAGATTACCATGGAGAAAAAGATTCTTAATGTCCAACTGATAAAGAGGCCAATGACGGACAACAACCATGGATAGAAAAAGACGGACATATGTTAGTTTAGCCACGGGATAGAAAGTATTACTGTAATCAAGTCCAAATATATGTGTATACCCCTTCACAACAAGGCGAGCCTTAAGCCATCTACTTGGCCGTCTAGACCAACTTTAACTGCATAAATCCAACGACAACCAACAATAGATTTACCTGAAGGAAGAAGAACAAGCTCCTAAGTACCACTCGTGTGTAAAGCAAACATCTCAGCCTATCGTCATTCGGGATCTGTAGACTTAGGAATAGGGACAGAGGACAATGATGATACAAAGACATAATGGGATGATAATAGACGATAACTTAAAAGGGTATAATGTGGGTTAGTATTACGAGTGGACCGTTTACCTTTACGAAGTGCAATCGGCTGATCAGGAGGAGACAAATTCGTCGTAGGTGCAGGGTTCGACGCATGACATGAATTATCTGGACCTGATATTGGGTCTAATGCTGGACGCGATGGACGATGATAAGTCAGAAGTGGTGGCACTGTGATTGGAGATATAGAAGTAACTGTAGATTCCTCAAAGGTCGGTGTTGGTAAAACCTGAGGTATAGGTAAGACCTCAAAGATATCAGGATGATCAGGAGACCTAAAGTAAGTTTGAGACTCAAATAATGTGACATCGGCAGACATAAGATATCGATGGAGATCAAGTGAGAAGCAACGATACCCTTTTTGAACACGAGAATAATCAAGAAAGACACATTTAAGAGAGTGATGAGCTAATTTATTTGTCCTCGGAGCTAGGTTATGCACAAAACATGTGCTCCAAAAAATATGAGGAAGAGAGTATAGAGATAACTGAGTATATACTATGGAATATGGAATTCGATTCTGAATAGAAGATGAGGGTATTCGATTAATTAAATGGCAAGATGTGAGGATTGCATCGCTCCAAAAACGCAGCGGAACATGGGATTCTATGAGAAGAGTCCGAGTAGTCTCAATGAGATGCTTATTCTTCCAGGGGTGTAGGGACAAGATGTTTGATGAATAATACCTTGGTGAGTCATAAATTGCTGAAATTGGGAGGATTTGTATTCTAAGGCATTATCACTACGAAAAGTAGGAATAGAAACACCAAATTGATTTTGTATTTCAGCAAAAAAATTCTTGAATATAGAGAATAACTCAGAACGATCTTTCATTAAGAATAACCAAGTATATCTGAAAAAATCGTCGATGGAACTAACAAAATAACGAAATCCTAAAGGTGAACGGACTCTACTAGGACCCCAAATATCAAAATGAACTATTGAAAAAATAGACTCTGCACGTCTCAGCACTACGTGGAAAGGTAGCGCGAGTGTTTTTCCCAAGTTGACACGATTCAATCTAATTTGGACATACTAGACAAACTAGGCACCATCTTTTGTAGCTTAGAACAAACTCGGATGTCCTAATCGTTTATGGATCAAGTCTGGAGGATCTGTAACGGAGCATGTTGTGGAGGAATTAGGAGAGGTAAGATAGTAGAGGCCTTGTGCATATCCTGCACCAATCACCTGTCCCGTACTTCGGTCCTACATAACAAAAGAATCATTAAGAAATATTATGGCACAATTAAGGGCACATGTCAAACGACTGACAAATACAAGATTAAAAGAACAATCAGGGACATAAATAATTGAGTTTAGAGTGACAGAAGATGAGGGATTAGCTTGTCCAACCCCTTTTGGTCCCTGTCCCTGGTAAGGTCCGAGTTTGGATCCCATTGGCCAAAGTAATGGGAGGAAGAAACTGTGAATAAATAATATTTGACAAAAGTGATTTGTTTTCAGAAATATGATCAGAAGCGCATGAGTATTAGGCTGAGAATCTGTGGCTACTTGTGGAGATGTCTACTTACTTGCTCGATACTAAGCCTGTTGGACGGGGTGGGATGTGACGAGCCTTTTTTGGGGGATGGGACGCGACAAGGGCTTGTCCCAAAACAGGGGGATCGGGCCTTTGGGGGATTTTTTGGGGGCCCCGACCCCTCCTACTATCTAAGGGGGTGGGGCGGGGTGGGGCGGGTCGGGGGCGTTGGTTTTTTTAAGCAACAAACTTATAACGGCTAGTTTTTGAACTTTCAATCTATAAATATTCATTTTTTTTTCAAGTTTCTTCTCACAATCTACTTTACTTCTTTCTCTCTCCCTCCCAAGTTTTAACTTTCAAGTTCAAATTGATTTGGATAATAATAATCCTCCTCCTCCTCCTTTTCCTCTTCGTCGAAGAAGAACAAGTTTTGTGTCGAGGTATTTTGACTATTTGGAAGCTGATAAGGTTAAATGCAAACTTTGTGGATGTACCATGAAGCATTCCGCGTGTGTGTGTGGGGTACCGGTGCGATGTCTCGCCACTTGAAGCATATGCACCTGGATTTGGATGCATAAATCCAAAATTTATGAAGTTTATTAATTTTGTTGTTTATGTTTGCCGTTCATTTTTCTAGTTTCAAGTTTGTATTGTTTCATATTGTAATGTTAGTTGTTTCATGGTTTTAGATTTTACTTAAAGTTTGTATTGTTTCGTATTGTAATGTTAGTTTGTTTGTTTCATATTAAATTTATGAAGTTGCTCCAAATATTGCCCGATTCACAAAAAGTAAAAATAACTTATTTAGTTACAAGTTAATATTAGAATTTATTTTTATAAATTTAAAGTCTTTAAATGTATTTAGCAACGACTATTTTTTTGAACTTCTAACGACTATTTTTTTGAACTTCTAAGGATTTGTTTTTTTAAATTTATTAGATATTAAATATAATTTCAAGTTTTTATAATTTTTTAAAGAATTGCATAATTTTAGTATTATCAAAAGAACGTTCATGAAAAGAACTTTAATGAGAAGAAAAATAATTTCAAGTATTAAATAGAACTTCCCATAGGACATTTATTTATTCAATATAACTTCAAATTTTATAAAGGTTGACTCAAAATCTCAAATACAAGAAGAGCACCTAATCTACACAGTCACCTTCTAGGAAGGGTTCTGTTTCAGTGAGGTTTTAAGTTACAATAAATTACCTAATCTACACATTTATCTTCTAGGAGGGTTTTGTTTCAACTAGGCATCTACTAAAATTCTTACGGTTGTATATAGTGTTTTTCCAATTTTTGTATCGCTTCTGTTGGAGTCATTTTTGGAATTAGCATTGATGCTTGACAATCCATAAGTTCCATGATGTCATCACTATTAGTGTTGATTATCTCATCAAATTGTTCTTCGTGACGAGTTAAAAATAGTTTCTCCTTTCTGCGTTGATCCAATCTCTGTGTAAGACATACATCTCTAAGCTGTTTTCTGCCAATGAATGTCTGTGGTCTCCTTGTTGAAATCTTCCCGCGCTAAAAGCTGCCTCTGAAGCTACTGATGATACTTGAATAGCTAGTATATCTCAAGCCATTTTTGCTAGTAATGGAAATGACTTGCCACACTCCCTCCACCATCCCAAAAGGTCATCAATTTCATCGTCGTCCGTAATAGATTCAAATCTCTATGAAAGATAAGCATCAAGATCACTTTCATTTTGAGTATCACCAATACCAATATATTCATGATCCATTTCCCTATCAAATTTTTGGTTGTCTATTGTAGGCCTCTTTTTTTGCGAAGGCCGTAAAACTTCATTTCTTTCAAAAGATTTATACCTATCATACAATAGTTTAATACTAGTATATATGCTACATTTACATTGTTCACAACATACTTTCTTTTGTTTCATCAATATCTAAATTTATATAAATTTTTTCAACAAGTCCCTTGGCACCTCTTAATTTTAAAGACAGATCAAGTACACAAGCAATTAAATATATTTCGGGAATAGAAAAAATTCTTTTTAAATTTCACAACCATTTCATCAATGGCTACCCTATATTGTTCCATTTTCTATACTTTGCAAATTGTTGTGAAAGACCACAAATATAAAATTACATTTGTTTCATAGTAGAATCATATATAATGGAAAATTATTTTGTTGCAATATAAATTTTTTCTATAAAATATTAAGCTCCTCAATGTCATCAAAATCTTGTTCTTTTATGTGATTAACGAGATCATAATGATGTGCATTAAATACCATTTGAAGGGGTTTTCGATATTCACGAGCAACTAATAGCATTTCATGTGGTATTCCACCTAGTACAAACTTCTTTTGGAATTTTTCTAACTGGCAATTTAGCAATAACACAAGATTTTTTACATTCATTAATTCTACTAGATTTATGAGCATTAAAAATATATTTCGCATCACGTATTTTTTGAAAACATTCGGTAAATAAATCAAGACCATCTTTTACAACTAAATTAAAAACATGACATGCACATCTAGTATGAAAAATATTAGCATAAATTGGACAAACTCTAACTTCCAACATTTCGGCACATTTAGTCATGGAAGTAGCATTATCAAATGTGACAGTAAAAACTTATCTAGAAGACCAAATAATTGCAAAATTTCTTGAACATTTGAACTTATATAAGAACCCGTTTTTTTCTCATCTACATATTTATAACCAAGGGTGGCCAGTGGGACGGGATTTTGGGGGACGGGGTGGGGGGGTCGGGATCGGGTTTGTCGGGACAGAGCGGGTCGGGATATGGGGGACGGGAAGAAGCCCCGTCCCGTCCCACATCCCGCCGGCAGATGGGACGATATTTGGGGAGACGAGTCGAGTCGGGTCGGGTAGGGGGATTTGGGGGGACTTTAATTTTTTTTTCTACACTTAATTTTTAAAAAAATATATATTTAAACACTTAAATAATTGAACAAGATAGTGAAAAAACATCCCAAGGTTAATTATCTCTTATATTATTTGATAGAAATATGATTTTTTTTGTAATACAATTTCAAAATTGCAAGTTTGTTTCGTAGTTTAAAAGTTACAAACCACATAGTAAAATTGCCATTAAAAAATCTACATATTCAATCATATTTTTTCTAATTTTCTGACAATCTCTTGAGGATCTTCTGTTGGAATTGGAAGTTGTTGGTCAAATTGTTCAACGTCGCTTCTTGCTCATTTGGATAAGATTTCGTTGTAATTGTAGTCTTTTTCTTCATTGATCTCTGGTTGACCGCACTTTCTACGCTCCGCTCTAATCCAATCTCTAAATAAAACTACAATCTCCAAACTGTCTCCCGCCAATGAGTGTATGTGCTTTCCTTTTTGAAATCTTCCAGCAGAAAAAACGCTTTCAGAAGCTTTTGATGACGCTTGAATATTCAACACATCTCGGGCCATCTTTGATAGAGTCGAAAGTGTCTTCTCATTCTCTCTCCAGTATTTCAGCAAGTCTTCACGTTCATTTTCGTTGGCAATTGATTCGAACGGTACACCATGCAAAACATAAACATCAAACTCGCTATTTTGTGAAGAACTTGAACCACTATACATTCTATTTCGAAGGCCTTGAATACTTGAAGCAGAAACCGCATGTTTTTTATAAGGTTGAAGTGAAGTAGAAGATGGTACAGAAGTCGGTTGATTATTTGCACTTTGTTCTTGGTAATCATATACATATTTTTGCATTGTGTTTGTATGCTAGACATAGCTTCTTTAGTTGGTTCGTAAGTTGGTTCTTCAGTTGAGTCTGTTGGAAGTATTTCTAAGCATTCATAAATCGTTTCAATAAGAGCATTACAACCGTCTACTTTAATATTAGGATTTAATACAACACCAATAAATTAAATAGTGGAAATAGGTAAAAAAATATTTTTTAAATTTTACAAACATTTTGCAATAGCTGGAGCGTAAGTTGGTTTTTCATATATTCATTAAATAACAAAAATGCTAGAGCTATATAAAATAACATAGATAAAATAGTAGGATAATAAATACTAGAAAATTTCGTAGTAGCTAGAAAAAATTTCTCTAAGAATACAATAGATTCCAAAATTTTATCCCAATCATCATCTACAAGCATATCCGTTGAATTTTGATTATGAGTGTTAAATAATAAAGTTACAGGTCTTCTATACTCGTGAGCAACAAGTAATTGTTCATACAAAAATTTTCACCTAGTCTCAACTTCTTCTGAAGTTTTCCTATAAGATACCCTTTGCGTTTTAAATTTTATTACCTTTAAAAATAAAGTTGATAGCAAATTGTACTTTATCAAGAATGTTTTAATTTTTTTTAGGCCATCTTTTACAACTAAGTTATAAATATGACATGCACATCTAACATGAAAAATATGGGGAAAAGATAGTCAATCGAGTTTCTAAAATGTTTACATCATAATCATTAGAAGTAACATTATCTAATGTAACAATCATAATTTTATCAGTAATTCCATAATATTCACTAATTTCATGAATATTTTTTGAAATAAAAACTCCAATGTACCTTTCATCAATATATCTATATGCTAATATACATTTTTGCATAGACCAATTGTGATCTATCCAATGACATGTAACTGTTAAATAATCATTATCATTAGTACTACGGCCTATGTCAGAAGTGATAATCACTTTGCCATTAAAATGATACAATGTTTAACGTAAATATTGTTGATATTCATGCATAACGTAAAATGATACAATGCCATTAAAATGATACCATTTAGTGTTTATCATATTTCAGACCTATAACTTCCCCCGTCATCGAGTTAATTCGATCCTGTATTTGGTCGGGGACACTATGTGAACCTTGTCTCGACTCAGAAGGCATTTGCACACCCGCTTTTTCAGCCAAGTATTGGTTATACCTTGCTTTGTGAAAGTTTTCTGCATGTCTCATTAAGCCTCTTGTCTCACTTTGACTTTTTTCAGTTTTAAATTTATAAACTTCGCAACAAATTTTACAAATAGCTAGTTGATTAGGAATGTCCCTTTCAAAAAAATCTCATGCAAGTGACTTTAATTTTCGTTGTTTTTGTCCTCATACTAGGGGGAATAGGAGGGATTCCAATTTCAGTTTCAGCCTGAGACTCAGTTTGATCCTGAGGTGGAGGTGCACTTGTGGGTGTGTTATCTAAATTTTCTAATTCATTTTCTAAATCTAAGTCTGGTTCAGATGCAGAATATACTTCATGATCTAATGGTATATTAATATTAACATTAAAAAGATCAGTTTCATCTACATGAGTGAAATCATCGTAATTAAGATTACTAGAAGATGCACCCTTACCCCTGTTACCCCTAATACCTCTACTAGAAAAATGTCCACCTCGTTCCATCATAATTATGCAAATAAATAATTAAAGTTAATGAAATTATGTACGATAATTAAAATTAAGTAACAATAATAATTTAAATAAAAGGAGCGAAGGTACCAAACTCCGACGCAACGTCGATGTGTAATCGAGGTTGAAAATTGAAACTTTGCTCGATGATCCTTAAGCTAGTTGCCAACTTCACTCCTAGTTTTTGAACTTTGATAAAAATTAGCAAATGAAATATAATATTTAGTGTGCAATTTAGATTTGTAGAGAGGGAGACTAGAGAGATGGTAGGATGACTAGTGAGAAAAATGAAGAGGAGAATGAAGTATTTATAGTTGAGAAATAAGGTTAATGTGTAAATATACTAACTTAGGGGTAAAAATAAATATTAAGGGGGTGGAGGGGTTTATGGGGTGTGGTGTGGTTAGGGGAATGGCCGTTACTAGCCATTGCCAACGGCTACAATTGAAAATGGTCGTTTGTGCAACGGTTAGTTTCTGCAAAGTGGGGTGGGATGGGGCGGGATCGGGACGAGCCCTAGTCTCGTCCTGAGTTCGAACCCCGCTACCGACATTTTTTATCCCGTATTTTAAAAGGGGGGTCAGGGCGGGTGCTGGGCCCGAATCGGGCCGTCCCGGCCCACTGGACAGCCTTAAAACCAAGTATACGTTTTTACAAATTCTAGTTACGATCAATCTAGTGTGCTGTAACACATAAATAATCATTGTCATTAACACTATGGCCTATATCTGAAGTGACTAGGGATGACAACGGATCGGATCTGGACCGGATTCTACTAGATCCAGATCCGTTTTCATATCTGAATCCAGATCCGTCGGGTCCATAAAAATCAAATCCAAATCCGGATCCATCGGATCTGGATCCACATGTAAAAATTTTTGCCTTGCTAAGATTGTAACCTTGCTAAGAATTTTTTTTGAACTGACAAACGATTTTTACTTAGCTAACAGTTTACTGTGTTTTAATTTTGAAATGTTCATATGAGATATTTTGTTCGTTGTCTCGTTTTGATTGTGAGCTATTAATTGAAAATGTTGGACAATGACAATAGTTGTGAAAAATGCTTACTAGTATTTCCACAATGCAGAATTTGCATGTGCTTGGAATCTTCACAAATGAAGTGAATATAATTTTAACTACTTGTCTATGGAGATGTTAGTCATTCACTGATATAACATTGATTTTATTATCGAAGTTACCTCTTTATTTTTTGGTTTTTGAGTTAACGCGGGGATAAATTAAACTTGTTTTGAGAATTAAACTTGCAAGGATGTGCTTTGCAATTTTAAGAAAATACTTTAAAAATTATATTCTAGGTTACGAATATATTTAATAAAAAACGGATCCACGGGTCGGATCTGGACCGGATACGGATCTCAAATACAAGATCCAGATCCGATCCGTCAGAAATGGATCCGGGTCCGATCCGGATCCGTCGGGTCCAAATTTTGAAGATCCATATCCTATAAAAGGATCTGGATCCACCCTATCCGGACCGGGTCCAGGATCCACTGCCATCTCTAGAAGTGACAGAAACTCTACTATCTAATTGATAAAACATGCAACACATATGACAATAATCACTTTGAAATTTGAAAACATATGCTCTAATAGTGGATCTATGAATTCCTTTAATACATGAGTTATACATAGCTTGAATATAATACACAAAACCAGGGTTAGAAGGAAAACTAAAAGGTAAACTACAAACCACGACCATTTTAGCTAGTTCTTCGCAATCTCTATCCTTATTATAAGCAATTTTTGTGACAACAGGGTTAGAAGTATTTAAAGTTTGTTGGACCATATTAGAACATCCAACGGATCCAATAGGAGCCCAACTAGTAGCGGCGCCCGTAGGATTCGCGTCAAGGTCCACTTCTATTCGAGCATCATAGTATGACTTCTTAACACATTTTTTCAAGTGTATCTAAATCACCTGTCCCACCTGCTCCGCCAGATCCGTGTTTATACAATTTTTTACATTTATAACAACGTGCAACCATTGTATCTTCATCATTAGTCATGAATCTCCATACAACACTAGTTCTAGGACGTTCCACCTCAGTCTTACCTCGAGTAGGAGGTTTAGGGGGAAGAGAAGCTCTAGACTGAGATGGTGTCCAAGTTGGAGCTTCGGTGACGAGGCTAGTAGGTGTATCATCTAAATCTAATTCCTCTCCCTCGTCTTCTTCCTCATTTTCTAATTCATCTAAATCAAAAGTACCATAAGCTCTTTCTAATTTCTCTTTTTCTAAATCATGTTCATCATTACTACGTTCATTAAGATTAACATCATGAAAATCGGGGGGGGGGGGTTGTTATATTCGGTTTCACCAACGAGTAAAATCTTCTGTATTTTTTCTAACTCTAGGTTTAATTTTTACTAGAACTACCACGTTTAAACTTACTACTACTACTACCACTTTTATCACTAATTATTTTTTTGGGAGACATAGTTGATAATCAAATAAAGTAAAATAAAATAAAGCACAAAAATTAATTAAATAAAAGATGCAAATTAAATGCAAGAAATTAAACAAATAAAGGATGGAACGAGTGTACCAAACGTTTGCGTAAAAGTATACTTAACTGTAAATGTTGAATTTGAGACTTGAAATTGAAGCTTGAAAGTTGCTCCAAATATTTCCCAATTCAAAAAAGTATAAAATTTCACTACAGAATAAAGATGATAATATGATTAGCAAATATTAGAGAGAGAATTGTGTGAAAATAAAATAGGATGGGTATTTATAGTTTAGAATTTGGGTCAAAGTGTAATAAATAAAAGTTAGGAGTTAAAATAAAGTTTGGGGGGGGGGGTAGGGGCTGTTTTGGGGGGTGGGGTATGGCCGAATGGCTATAATGCCGTTGGGGCTAACAAAGAGCCGTTGTGGGCACCTGCTTAACGGATACCTTTTTAAAAAATTAATTAAATTGTTTGCGCTGGATCGGTACCGGGCCTGACCGGTCCGGGTCTGTCCGGGATCTGAAGCGAGCCCCCCTCCCCTAACCCCCATCCCCCTCCACTAGCCAGGTCCGGGAGGGGGGGGGGGGGTAAGGCCGTTATCGTGCTGACCCGGCCCACATGACACCCTTACTCGATACTGATGGTACTTACTATATTTTTCTTCAGATAAAAGCCTCCGATTTCATGTAGTGTCAGTCTGAGCAACATGAGCATTGTTGGGTGGTTGACCATGCAGAGCACCACATACGTCACGAGTGTGTCCGAACTTGTGACAATAACTACACTGAACAACATTGAGTAGTGGACAATGTAGAGAACGACATACATAGCGAGTGTGTCCAAACTTATGACAATAACTACATTTAGTTCGAGATTTTCCAAAATGATCTCCTCGTCGATTATCTACAGACTGAGATGTTCGATTATCTATGGTTTAAGATGCGAGAACAGAGGAGTCGACGGTTGGTAATGAAACCACTGTGTGATTAGAAGGCGCAGCAAGACGAAGCAAACGAGAAAATAGTTCATCAATTGTACGAACCGTAGGACTAGCCAAAATCTGATCACGCACCGAATCAAGGTCTATAGGAAGTCCAGTAAGTGTAAGAACTAGAAACAACATGTCTTTGCTCCTGTTGTTTTTCAACGTTCGTAGTGACTGATATCAACTGCTCAAATTCCTCCATGACTGCCTGCACCTTTCCCAAGTAAGTAGACATATCTGATTTCTGTTTCTTTAAGTTTGTCATCCATATCACATTATAAATCGAGATATGTCATTAGTGAATAAAGCACGAGCCTTTTTCCAAACTGGATAACATGTCTGGAAGCAACGA
Organism: Anisodus acutangulus; assembly: GCA_029783415.1. NCBI lineage: Eukaryota > Viridiplantae > Streptophyta > Magnoliopsida > Solanales > Solanaceae > Anisodus > Anisodus acutangulus. The sequence goes on from CM056492.1 coordinate 46,347,519, forward strand.
AACAAGGGCATCAACTTGGCATCAATAGATCGCCACAGAAGGCTACATAATTGAGCGTCAACTTTCTCCCACTGTGCTTTGGCCTTTCCATCTGTCTCACTAGCCTTTTCCTTTTCGTCAACCACAATACCCTTTAGCGTCAAGTGATCTTGAACACCTTGACCCTTGCACCATAACTCATCCGAGGAAGCCCAAGCTATATAGTTTGAACTTCCCATTAACGGTTCTGAAGTGATCATAGGGCTTGAACTTTCAATTCCCATATTTTTGGAGCTAAAAATATCAGATCCGAAAGACATCTCGTGAAATCGAAAATTTGTAGCCTAAATCTGGAAAATATAGATCGTCGGAATCTGGAAAAAATCAAAATCGTAGCTGGAATCTGAAAAAACCATCTTCTGTCGCCGGAAAAAATCCAATCTGACCACCGGAAAGTGATCGACATCAGAAAAAGATTATATGGGTAGGATCGGAATGCAGGCGATCCCACTGGAAAAAGAAATTTGCTGAAAAAGTCGCCGGAAGGTACCTCATGCGCCGGCGCGTGGCTCTGACGCGCTCGCCGGAACAATGGCTCTGACGGCCCGCGGATAACCTGTTTTCGACGAGGCTCACTGCGGTTTGTTCTCTGGGAAATTCTGGACCCGGCGGTGTTGATTTTTGAAAAACACTTGTAGAAAGGATTATTTGTTCGGACAACCGCTTAGGTCACCAGAAAATTGCACGGTGACGGCTGATTTTTTCTGAAATATCGCTGGAATGATGCAAAACGATTTTTTCTCTCACAATTGCCCTGATACCATGAGAGAAAATATGGGAGAAAATATTATTATTGAATTGTGTATCTACGTTATTACATTGAGCCCTATTTATATAAATTACATCCAATCATTTTCCATGTTGGATAATACTATATACAAATCTCCTATTCTAACAGGTTTTTTGTGCACCCTTATGATTCCTATTTGTATAGATGATTGATGTCTTTTGTAGAGAACATGTTTTGATGTAGATCTCTACTTTTTGTTGTACTTTCTATACACGAGTTTTTCCCAATGTTCATAAAATTACTTACCTTATTCCCAAAAAACAATTCGAACACTGAGAAAACAAGAAGTCTTAATTATTTGGTATTTAGATCTAGAGACAACTTCATAATGATCATACATGTTCAAAATCAAACATCTTAATTTTAACAAAAACAAACAGGGGCGCACTCTCCTTTATTGTTATGAAGTTTTCAAACAAATGGTTGTCTATTGGGAGCATTACTCGTGTGATTGTTTACTCTGTAGGTTGCTAAGAAGAAAATGATGCTGGGGAAATTGCTGAATTCATCTACAGAGATGAGAGAGTTTCAAGAGAAGTACACAATTTATGCTTCTTTCAGATGCCTAACCTTGACTGTTGCTTAATACTACTCATCGTGGTAACAACTCAAATTATTTGTCTTACAGGGAGTTCGAACAGCGTGCTCTTGATAAACTGGTTGCAATGGCATACGGAAAATATATGGTAATGTGAAGCTTCTAAGAAATTTTTCTTCTAAATTTAGATTTACATCCTTGGAGAAAGGGATCAAATGTAGTTTACTACTGATCTCAAGTTGAGGGACCAGAGTTCAGATATAATGCAATTTGTTTATGGTGTGAACTTTTGTTTCATATTACTTACTGATGTATCAAGACTTCGTCATGTGAAACATGGTCAAACTATTATAACCAAGACAAATATTTTTCTATTTTTATCCTTGCTGGTCTTCTTTTTCTTGTTTCTCCGGGTAAAGGAGCTTGAACTGTTACTGTGTAATGGTAGCTTTAGTAACTTAGTTATACAGCTTTTATGCGAACTTGTGTTGTTGCAATTTTCCCCTTGCTTTAGGAGTACATTATTCCTCATCATTTCGCGTAGGACATCTCTTAAACTTATGTCTTTACTTTTCAAATTGTGTTAAAACTTAAAACCGAAGCTGATTGCCATGTTGTTCATCTAGTTTTGATCCCCAAATCAGACTCAGGAAGTTGAAGTAACAATTTTAATTCTTGCAACTTCTTGTGCTCTACATGTATTATTACTGTGACAAGTTGATATTTTGTCAATGTGCTCGGTCTGTGTCTTGCAGAAGAGCCACAAGAGCTGCCATTGCCTTTCTTTGTTATATTTGTATTTCCTCCATTCTTGTTCTTCAAATAGTTATGTAGACATCAACTAACTTCGCTGCTAATAGTATCATTGATGATAGATATATGTACTATTGTATATATTGCTGTAATGCACTTTAGGACTCTGTGAAACATGATACTGTCTTCTTAAAATCATGTAATTATAATCTTGAAGTTGAATTGAAATGATTCTGCCTCGACAGAGCTGTTGGGGTCCAAATGCTCATGGGATGAAGAGTGCCAGCGGGAAAATGGCCAAGCAAGCTGCCTTAGCTTTTGTGAAGCGGACTTTGCATCGATGCCAAGAATTTGAGGAGACAAGAAAGAGCTGTTTCAGTGAGCCTTTGTACAAAGATATGTTCCTTTCTGGGATATCCCGCCTTAGTGACGGACAAACAGATTCGAACACTGACGGGGAAGCTGGAAAATCTTATATCAGCACATCAGGCTGTTCAGGTGAAGCTAGGGTTTCAGGTATTTATTTTAGCAACGAAGCAAGGAGTGTTAATTGAGTATAACACTTGTCTTTAATTCTTATTGTCTAATACTTGTTATCTCTTCTGCAGCTTTTGGTGCACAGCAGAGCCCATCGCTAAACCAGGACATATCCTTTGAAGTCAATTTACCTTCTGAAGTAAGTAGGATCAAGCGGAGGGAGTTGGATGATGTTCTGGGTGCTTCCATTGGTTTTTCTTCAGGCATAGGTGGTTCACTTTTAAGCAGTGCAAAAGGTAAGAGAAGTGAGAGAGACCGAGAAGGAAAAGGAAATGGCAGAGAGGCATTATCCCGCAACGGAACAACCAAAATCGGTCGACCTGCCTCTTCCAATGTTAAGGGAGAAAGAAAGCCCAAGACAAAAGCTAAGCAGAAAACTGCTCAGTTAACTACCTCTATCAATGGGCTTTTTGGCAGGATGTCAGAGCCTAAATTGCCAGGATCTTCAATAGGCAAATCTAGTGGTATAAGTGCCACTGGCACTGGAAATGATAAGACTGATTGTAACCTGGAGGAACTAGAGGATCCCATCGACTTATCTGGCCTGCAACTCCCTGAAATGGATGTTTTAGGTGTCCCTGACGATCTTGGTGGTCAGGGACAGGACATAGGCTCATGGTTGAACATTGACGATGACGGATTTCAAGATCATGACTTCTTGGGCCTTGAGATTCCAATGGATGATTTATCAGAGTTGAATATGATGGTTTGAAGCTTCTTTTGCTGTATATTCCTGTTCAGTACCACTCACTGGAGAAACCATGTTGTCCGGATATGTCCACCAGTTACATGTGGGTTGTGTGACTGTGCAGTCCGTAATTAGGGCTGCATATTCTTTGGGATACCTGTGTACCACTACATTTTTGAGTGAACCCTTCAAGGAAGGAAGAGTTTTATTCGTATAAGTTGATGACTTTGACTGTAAAGATCTTTTTGTACAATGGTCAACCAGTACCCTAGTCATACTATCGTAGAAACACTGTACTTTGGATTTAGCAATACAGGTCAGGGAACGTCTCTGTACATAGATTTTGATTTTTCAATAAGATCACTTTTTACAAGTCATCCCATCCTTTATTTCCTTATGACAACTCTTAAATGAATGTTTGCCTGCTCTGTTTATTTGTCTTATTTGGCAAAATGTTCAACGTCTATCAAGGTGACTATATTGGTCTTTGTATGATGCAGGAAAATATTACAGTTCAGGTTTGTTTTGTGCTTGTATGGTAATCCTTAAAGGGACGGTACTATTTTTAGGGAATGCTATGTGGTGACCTTTTTCCTGTTTTTCATTAGTCTAAAGAGCTGAACTATTGTTTATCGTTTTGTAAAATACACCTCCCAATTCTATGCATTGTCTCTTACGTATCACTGTAGGATATCATTCTGTCAGAAATTGTCAACGTTAAAGCATCTTTAATCTCTGCAAACTATCATGGAAATGGGACATTGCTTTTCACGTTAGTATATCATTGTAGTTGTGAATCTTTCGATTTATTTTAGCTGTGACTTGAAATTATGATGACAGATTTAGTCTGCATTTGTCCCTTTGATGGAAGACTTGTTAACTCAAACCAGAATTCAGAATACATCATCGGGTGGAGGTATGGTTTTAGTGTATAGACATTCTCTTTGTTAGTCTAGTGATTTGGATATGTTCTGTTTAGAATTCTGATATGCATCCTCCTGAACATTCTGCATTATTTGCATTTGTTTGTGCACAATAAGGTTTGCATATTTGTTCAGCTGCATTTCTTTTGTCAGTTTCTAGCTTTCCCCAGGATATATTGTACCTTGTGATATCAAAAATTTGAAAAGCCATATTTTCTGATCTGTATTTGTTAACTTTGTTTCTAAGAGGTCTATTGTCTAATTGAGTATCAAAATGGTCCCATATAGTCGCTGGTCAAAATTTCCTAACTTTCTCAAGGCATGTGATGTTCATATTAGTTGCCCCATTTTTGTAAGACTTCAAAAGGCCACACTCTTTTATTATAACTTGTTCTGGCATCTCAACAACTGACTCTTTATTCTCCTTTTCCCGTTTCTTCTCAAATTATTCCCCGTGAATGGCCGGAGAGTTCCAGTAAGAACTACTCAAGATTAAGAGAAAGAAAGCTATCAGATCCAGCATAGCTGCACCAGGCTGACAAAGTGGTGAGGCACTGGAGATTGCCCACTAGGATTTCTGTTTGACTGCTGACTCTGTAAATGTAGCCATTACAATTGGTTTTGCTGGTTGAATTGTTGATTGAGTAGCGCTGAAGTTACTCCTGTTCCTCATGTTCTCATTTGGTTCGTACGTACTTGGTTTGGTTTATTTTTCACTCGTTTTTGTGCTCTATGAAGAAGAAATTGATGAGAAAGTTGCAACTCATAGGTAACCAAGGACTGCTTGCCTCAGCTTGCCAGTGCAGAGTATGGGAAGCTGTCGCTTCAGTCTGAGGCACAGCTCTCTAGTAAGAGCAGAGTCCAGTTGCCAACCTATGCGCTCCTATCCTATTGTTGCTTCTATCACGATAGGGTATCGTGTGATTCTTTCTATCCCCTCGCGGCGACACCACCATCCAAAGCCCATTATCAGCTTTCACCCACGGGTCCACTCCCTTATTATTGGCGAGCATGCGTCGATGTTTGACGTCATATGTGATGATCTCGTCGACATATACTTATTCGAGATTTGCTGAACTTCCTGATCCATCCTAACTTGCTCCTTGCTCTGGGATCTCAAGAGTTCTTGGCTCCTTGGTATTGGTTTGGATCCCCTTGTTTCTCTTTCAATCTCTGATGTTTCTTAAATTCCTGCTGTTTCACTTTGATTATTGTTATTTTCTTATTCTACATTTGATCGCTTTAGAGTTTAGAGTCTTCTCTGAAGAGCGCTGTGACGTCACTGGAAAAAGTTATCTGCTTTCTTTTCGCTTTCTGGAATCCTTTCCTATCATTGACAAAAGAAACAAATGAGAAGGAAAAAAGGTCTGAAGATTCAATTATTAGATCACTTCTCTTTCCCTCAATTCCCTTGCTTTCTATTTACTAATTTTAAGTTCCAGGTGGTGGAAATTATGTTTCTTAGGTGGTGTCGGTGCAAGTATGGTTCGTGGATGAAGTATAATGGGATCATTGAGTCTAAAGTTCTCAGATATTGCAGTCCTCGATTGAGCAACAAGGATTAAAGAAGATGCACAACTGGCATTCTATTATGGAATCTCCTTGACCATAAGCTGATCAACCTTTCCAATCTTGCGGAACTTGTTGCAAAATCTGGGCCAAAGCTAGAGCATTATTAAGCAATGGCATCTGACAGATTCTGTACATGGCCTGCTATTTGGGTGAGGTCAAAACTCTAAGGAAGACGTTAACTTTCTTTTGAGTGCCCAAGCAGCAGAGGGACAAACTTCTTATGATTCTGGCATTGGTTGGATTAAGATTGGATCGTAATTCAGTTCGAGGCCAAAATTATTACATACAAGTGACCGAAGATATCTTTGCTAGACTTTTTCTCATCTCCTGAATTGCACATGAGGTAATAGCTTCGGGAACATTTGTTATGGCGGCACAAACAATCAGTACCAACTTTAACAAAAAGAGTTTGAAGAATTTCACTTCTGTAATAAGGAAAGATATAAAAGTGGATGCTTATTGGTCTTTTCATGGCAAACCTCCACATAGCAACAGATGTCTCCATCATACCAACATGGATCAGACCAGTGGTGTGTCCTTCTTTTACCTGATTTAAAGGATCATACGCTCATTGTATTACCATGATTATGATGACTATCTTCGGTATCAAACAAGGTAATAGCGATCATCTTTATCTTGTTGCGTGCATCATCTAACCTGTAACTGTTCGCTTCCAACACAATCTTCATCTTCTGGACTGTGGATCATTTGGGATACCAGTCCTTGAATCCTGGTAACATACCTCTTTTTTTGTCCTCAATTCTTCTCCTACCTTCTACGTGCACCTTATCCGATGATCAAATATAAAAGAATAGGTGAGGCTCTTTCTTCCTGCCTTTAGCTTTTTTCTTATTTGCACCTAAATGCCTAATCTAATAATATCTATTACTTCCTCCGTTTTATTTTACGCGTCTTAGTTTGATTGCGCACAAAATTTAAGTAATACTTTTGAATCTTGTGGTCTTAAATTAAAGATGTGTGAAATATACCAAAATGTCCTTTGATTCTTGTGGTCTTAAACAAACTATGTGAAATATTGGAATTAAGGAGTTACTAAATATAGAACGTGGCATTCTTTGTGAAACAAACTAAAAAGGAAAGATTCATAAATTGAAATGGAGGAGTTAGTAAATTAACCTAAACCTAACTCATTCTTTAACCTTCTTTACTGACTATGCTTTTTTAGGCATGATTGGAATAATACACAAGTCACAGGGCTTGTATTAGTTATCCTGTTTAGAGACGCCTGCTGCTTTCACTTTTTTGACTCTTATTTAATTTTCTTCACAGTAGGTGGGATATGTGAGTATCTTCAAGTTCTAGAAGATGACCCTGAGTCTCTCTGTTTATCTTGGTTGAAGTGTGAGTCGTGTCAGTTTTGGGATCACGCCTATGCTTTTTTCCCCCAAATTAAGTCAATAATTCTTTTGTGCCATGGTTGACCACTCAGCATATGAGGTTCAACTTGTGTTAATCCACTTGAGGCTTTCAATACTTTCCTTTGTTGTTTGATGACTATTTTCGTTGCACTAGTTATTCTCAATGAAAATCGATATGAGTTATTTTTGATCTTTCAGAAATTAGCAATCAAACGGCTAAGCAATGGAGGAAACCAACAAGAGGGGTGACCTTGGAAACAGATCTGGAAGGTTATTACTCCTCTCAAAGTGACATGTTTTGCTTGGCTAGTTGCACATAAAGCATTCCTTACTCGTGAGAGTTCTGCAAAGGTGTTTTCTTTGCAATGGAGCCCAGGAAGATAATAGTCATTTGTTTTTGCATTGTAAAGTAACTGATCAATTGTGGCAACTGTTCCTGACTCTGGGGAAAGTGAAATGGGTGATGCCAAGGAGTACTTTGGACTTGCTAAGCTGCTGGAACAATGGAGTAAAGTAAGCAACAGGAGGTGGAAGGTCATTCCATGCATATGATGGACTGTTTGGAGAGAAAGGAATACTAGGTGTTTTGGGGACAAATAAGTTCTTTACAGAAGATTAAGCTTCAACATATTGTCTTTTCATTTCTGGTGTAAAGAATATTTTGTAGTAGAATCAGAATCAATATTACAGTTTTTGGTGTTCTTGTAAGTAGGAAAGAACAGTAAGACTTACTGGTTTCTTGTGTAAGTTCGGTTCCAGCATAGAATTTTATGCTAATGAATATACAGTTACTAATCTAAAAAAAGAGAAATTAGAATCAAATTGGTGTATCTACCGAGTAACGAATCAGTGCTAACTAATGACAACATTTTTGCACATCTTTATCCTCTTTTTAGTCTTCCTAAGGGGTTGATCACTTGTTATCTTGTACTCGTACACCTCAATAAAGTGGGGGTACCTGAACAAGAAATAGACGTTTCATTGAAAGTGCTTGCCCATTACTTATTCATACTTATGTTCTCATTTGTTGTTTGAGTGTTGTTCTAGCCGCTTCTTTTTTAATCTGTAGTATGCCTGTTTTGCAGCACTAGAGCCTTCACTTGGTACTCACATCAGAATCCACTTACTCTCCTCCACGTGTTTGGATGACCAGTTTCGTTCAAGATCTCAACTCGGGAAAGGACAAACTTCAACCTAAGTCAATCAAGCTCATGTTAAAGCTATGTACTTTGTATGGTTGGTTGCCGAGAAAGCTTTTCTGACTCAGGAATTTACAAAAGAGGCATACAACTTGTGAATAGATGGCATCTCCGTGGGAACATACATTGCCATGTCACTTCGCAAGTATGACAGATGTTTCGGATTTGATGGGAAGAAAATGGGCTATGCCAAGATCAACAGTACAACTCCTTTGCTGGAACGGGAAAGGGCTGCCAAAACATTTGAAGAAGACTTGAAACACCATACCAGCGGCTATTTGGTGGTGTATCTGGAAAGAAAGGAACATAAGATGTTTGGAGGTTTGATAAACTCAAATCTTGAAATCATGTCTAACTGCATTCTTTTGGTGAATTAGAAGTACTTGAAGATGCTGATACATTGTTACAGTACGTAAAAACTTTTGTATAGTCAGGGTTAACCTCACTTTTGTCTTTTGTTACCGGGTGTAATCCAGCACCCTCTTTGTGCTGTTTTTCCTGGCATCAATTGTTAGTGTCCCACATCGGCAAGGGATGGGAGATCTGGTTTCATTATATGGACTTGGACAATTATCATCCAATGAGCTAGCTTTTGGAGTTGAGTTAGACTCAAATCATTTTTTACATGGTATTAGAGTCAGCACATCCCAATTTATTTTTTCACCGATGTTGGGCCCCCATATTAAATTGTCCACGTACCATATGTCCAGCCCCTGAGCGTGAGGGGATCTCAAGTGTCCCACATCAGCAAGGGTTGGGAGATTTGGTCTCATTATATGTATTTGAACAATTCTCATCTAGTTTTTGGGGTTGAGTTAGACTCAAGATTCATTCTTTACGTTAATATTACTTACCCATTTAAAAATAAAAGAAAAGCTTTAATTGCATTTTAATCGGAAGTGGGGTCATATCATTGATTCATGGAAGTTTGAAAAGCAAAATGTGGCGGCCAGATCAAATGCAGAGCAGAGTATCAAGCCTTGTGCAGGAGACTGTTAAAGACCTCCCTCTAAGTTGGCCAAATCCCTCTTATTAAGGTCTTGTAGAATCGTTAATGTTTCATGGCTGTAACTTTAACTATTCTGCTATTTCGGACCAGTTGTAGATACTATATAGACCTAAGGAGCTTGAGGGAATAATAAGTCATTCCAAAATACTCTGCTAGTGAAAGTGAATCTTGCAAAATTGAGAAGAATAAATTATATTATTTGAATTTTTGAATATATCTTGTTTTCCCTTGTCATCTTTTCTTTCTCATATTACTTTAATACCCTTTGTATTGGTTACAATGGTCTTTGTATGTGTGCAGGGGAAGGAGTTGTATGAGGAATGATCTTAAATGAAGTTTAAAGAGGGCTTTACAAGACTCTAGGACATTTATTCTCTTAAGAAAATGACCAAATGTGTGACTATGGGATAATACTTAACTTTACTAAAAACAAAGTTTTTTCCCACTGACATTCAGTGGGAAATTTATGTTACAAAATATGATTTTTTCACATCATTTTCACAGAACCAGTTCATTAGGAAAAACGCGTGGTAGAAAACATGTTCCCATTAAAATGCTGGAAAATTTTATATTTTTTTTATGCGAAAACACTACTATTTAGATTTTTCCCGTCGACATTTAGTAGGAAATTACCATTAAAAAAATTTAATGAGAAAATAGAGATGTTTTAGTAGTGTAGATACTTGATGCGCAGCTATGCTTATTTGACAAGAATATGGATACAACTAGGTTATCGAATGTTTGTCGTAATAGGTGATTTGATGACTGAATATGTGTTTTCTTTGGATCATACTCGAAAATAATTTGGCATGCCCATATTCATCGTAGTGTAGCTTGGTTCTCTATATATCGATATAATTAAATTTCTAATACTACGCTATATCTGGCATCTCCTAGAGGTGTACTAAGAAAAGATACAGATAATAGATGCCTTATTTGTCCATGTTGAATGAGGCAGTGGGGCAGCATAGCAGTATGTTATTCCAAGATGTCTTCGCATCACTTTGCTAAATTCCCGTCGAAAGGTATTAGAGGACTTTTAACTCACTATATTACTTTCACATCTGCCATGGACCAGGAAAAGATGCCTGCAATCAGTGGCGAAATCTGAATTTAGAATTTTATTCCTTTTAAGTTATTGGCGTTTAAATTACTAATTTGTACATAATTCAATGAATATTTTAAAATAAATATAGAGTTTGGATCAAAGCTACTGAGTTCAGCTGAACCAGTAATCGAAGCTCTAGCTCCACCCCTGCCTCCAATTTATGCTCAAAACATTACTGTTACGAAGTTGCTGTAGCTGGTGTGTTGTGTGATATATGGCAATGGATGTGGAAATGCCTTCTCGCATGATCATGCATCATGAAGATTGCAGAAAGCTCTGTGTTGATTGAAGGCTGTTCCATTAGAATATTGAATTTATTTACGGCAGAAGAATGCAAATAAAGACTTTACTTGCTACGATCAAGTTGAGCAATTATCACCTGTCATTAATTATCCAGATTTCAATCATATCACATGTGGAGCTACCTATGGGCTATGACCCACAGGCCACAACAACCTCAGGGAGCACAAAGTGACACAGCCATATGCATTGTCAATTAATAACAGAAAACTTCACCAAGTCATGAATTGTATACTTGGAGTATTTCAAGTTTGAATTCCCTTGATAAATTTTTAATTCTGCTACGGTCCAAGGGGGCGAGGAAAGAATATTTGGTGTTAGTAGTGTGTGTGGGTGCAAGTGATTTTATCTTCTATATTGTAGAGTTTATTTCCACGACATCATATAGGGCGATCGCAAGTTTTCTTTATTGAAGTTCCGCATATACTCATATTAATAAATCTCAAGTTGTTATTGTTAAAAATAAGATTATGAAATCCATTGGTGTCCGCATTGTAGGGAATTGTTGACAAAACCTAAACATATACCAGGAATATTACCAGGAAATATTTCTAAGCCACATTTAGCTCTTGTTTAAGGGAAAGAACTCCAATTACTGCAGATCTAACAGTAAGGAAACATAATTGCAAATATTGTGTTCCCGTCCGAAATGTTTGCCGTTTTATCGGCTGACGAAATCGGATGACAAATTGATTCCTTAACTAAGCGATTTGGGTTGAAAACGGAATTCTAACTTCTAGCAATGGGTTCCTCAACTACTCCAGAAAGCGTTAGGATGGTGATTGAGTAAACTAAGTGGTAAGAAATATAAATATAGCTAGAGTGCAATAAAGGCGATAAAGATAGAATGAAGATATGTAAAAATTGGGTTTTTGATTGATTCTGTGTGTGTTATTCAGTACAAGTGATCCTACATTTATACTACAAGAAATAAGACGTGATCCCCTATGTTAGCCACTAAATTACCCACTAAATTCACTAGCAAACTATGAGGAGGTGATGCCGATTTTTGCTCCTTATTTTACTCTTGCACAACCGATGAAACTTCCTTCTAGCTGTTGATGGTTTGTTTCTGTTTCTTGGGGTCTAGAAGGTGCTTTGACTTGGTCTTTGAGGCGTCCAAATATGTGTGAGTCCCAGTCATTCCTTGGAATTATGCTTCGGCCAGGTTACCGAGATAGCCGATGGAGCTTTTCTAGCCTAGGGTTAGGACTAATAGATTCGGCTACGAGTCAGTTCGGTTATCGACTTAGAATTTTTTTGCGTGTTCATTTTGAGATTTCCACATTCGGCTGTCACTTGATTCGGCTAAACACTAAAAGTATTTTTGAGTGTTAACAATTACCCCATACATTAACTCTAATGCAACTGTTGAGTTGATGTATTAAAAAATAGCCATCATTTCGTGTGGCAGCTGCTGGTGTCATTTCAACCACTTTTTCCCTAAATGCGCGTAATGACGAATTTCTCTGACTTCTTTTTAACTGAAGCGACTCGACTACCACAAATAAATTCCGACGCATTTCAGCCACATGTTTGAAAGAGAGTAGTCCCGACACGTGTCATCCACATCTCCAAAAGGAAAAAGATTTAGGAGAGACGTTCCCCCAGAGGTTTCTCATATACTTTTTCAGTCGTTCCCAAATTCCTTTTCTCCTCCAAAGAAACCCTATTTTTTTAATCAAAAAATCATGTCTTCATCTTTCTCTCTATCTTAGGGATCAGATAGCGCCGATTTGGCTGCTAGTGACCTAACCCCTATCTTTGCCTTCATTAATGAATAGTTGGTTCTTGCCCCTTATGGTACATCTGAACAGGGCGACCTCCTTCTTTCTCGGCATCTTAGCTCGATAAACTATGACCTTCCTATCACCTGTGATTGGTTCACCAGTGATCGTTGTCAGGCTAGCCTGCGTACATGGCCGGCCAAGATTGCCAACTATTCGGATTGGTTGGAACGAGTGAAGTCGGCCAGAGAGGCCGAATGGAGATGCATGGGTCTTTATGACGCCAGTGTACTGTCGAAGTTTGACCTCCCCTGTAATATTGGTCTCGTATACGCTATTCTTGGTTATTGGTCGACCATTGCCAACACTTTTTTTTTCTTTCGGGATGATGACCCCCACATTGCTCGACATGACGGCGATACTTGTCCTTCCGATACTGGGAGCCGAAGCGCATGTCTTAGGCGATATAAATGTTGCTGATTTGGGCATCAAGGTTTCTGAGACTTCTTCTGGCTATGGCCACTTTATGGCCAACAACAGCCGAGTATCGCCTCTCTAAGTCGACGATGTTGAGCATCATGCTTTCTTGCTTTTTTGGTTCAGCCGATACTTTGTCTGCATAGGATCTTGTGCAGTCGTGAAAGAACTGGAAATTTATGCGGCGCTAGCCATTTCGGGGGAAGATGTGAGCTAGGCATCTCTCTTCCTGACTTATCTTTATATGGCTCTTGGCGATGCCCAAGCAAAGTTAAGCGACTCCAGAAATCTGGATACCTTAGTCGGTCCCCTGTGGTTCCTTCAGCTATGGATCACCCTGTATTTCCCAGAGTTTATTCCTGATGGTTTTGATGACCGCCGTTTTCCATTAAACCCGCCGATGCTAGCCGATACTCTTCGAAAAATACCCTTAGTGTCTCAAGACATTTTTACTGCAGTCTCCACCCTGCATGGTCTATCTCAGGACCATTATACAGATTGACAAGCGGTCCTCGAGAGATGGGCCATCCCTGATTGGGTCCGTCTAGTAGCCGATGACGACCTTACATTCTCTCAGCGGAGAACTATGGCCCTCACATAAGGGCGTATTCTAATGGCTATGGATCTGTTGGGTGACTTAAAGCCCACATCTAGGAATAATAAGTTGACCACGGACCCTTATCGGCCGAACTTTGTGGCAAGGCAATTTGGTCTCACCCAGCACGTACCATGGCCCCACCGCAATATTGTTTGTTTAACCCAACACTGCATTCTTGATGCAAAATAGGTGAGGGAGATAGATGATCACAATCTTGAGAGGCTCGCCCTATTTGACTGGCAGTCATTTCCTCCGAGAGCAAACACTATTGTTGTTTTTGACGATTGGTGGAACATGGCCAAGGAGAAATTCTTCCAGTCTCCTTTAGATGTCTATTGTGATTGGCTGGTCTTGTCAAAGAAGAAAAAGACCCAAGAAACTTCTAAATCGTGGGTGAAAGAGGCCCCTTTAAAGACTGCTTCTTTTAAATCGGCTAGACCTGCTGGCTCAACGTCTTCCGTCAGGTTGCGGCAAACGAAGAGAAAAGGTAAATTATTTTCTACATATGTGTCGGCCAGATTAATCTTGTGAATTTTTGGCTAACATCTTTTATGTGACTTTTAACAACTCAATCCCCCCCCAGCGTTTGTCGATTTGGAGACCACTTCCAAAAATGAATCCCCGTCACCCAGGAAATCTGTTCCCAAGCAACCCACACGAAGCGGAGGGGTTGTCATCCGAGATCATATAGTGAGGAAGACCCCCATAGAACAAGAGTTCCTATTTCAGCCGAAGAAGGGGAGGAAATTGAGGTATATCCATTGTCTAGCTTAAATACCTCGGTATCGGCTATCTTTCAGTATTCATATTTTCTGTTTGCCCTTCATGGACCACAACTCATAAGACGCAGACGGTCGCAGACAGCGTTCGGTGCCCTTCTTCATATTGGATCATCCTCCCCGGCTCATGCTCCCACGTATCTGCAGGATCTATTATCGGCTGTCTCCAAGGCTAAAATTTCACATGTTGAGACAGCCGGAGATTTTTATGATGATGCAGTCGTAGAGGTATATCCTTTCTCTTATGCTTGGTCCTTTACAGTTTTCCAACCCTTGCCTCTATTCTGAACCTGCCATTTTCGTACAGGAGATGGCTGGAGATAATCCCCCGACTGAAGCTAATCCAACTGATGACTCAGAAGTGCCAGTCGAGATCGTCCCTGAAGACGTGTTTCTGCAATATTTTGGATCACTCGATATTGCACCTGTACCATCTTCGCCTGTTGGCATTCATCGGGAGCGAGTTGATGAGTCTCTTGCCAAGGGGATTCCTACCAGCAAAGAAGAGTTCCATGCTTTGAGGGCTTCTCTGTTCAGACTGTTAAAAGAAACAAAGGATTCTCCAATTTTGGCAGCCACCTATAATGACATGGACTTGGCTCTAAATGACTTGGCCTTAGTTCTAAATGACTTATTTGCTTTACATAAAATGACCAAAGATAGTCATGATAAGGCGGTCGCTTCTCTACAACACTTGGGGTCTCTTCGCAAGAGAAGAAACACATTCAGACTTCTTTCAATGAGGTAAATGCAGAAAGGCAACAGAATGTCAGCCGAAGGAATGAATTGTAGGAGCAGCTGTCAAAATTGCGAGCCGAATTGGAGAAGATCCAGGCTGAGATAAAGGCTATTACTCCGGCCATAGGCGCCTTGGAATCGACTGTTAAGGCCCAAGATTCTTCCCGCTCTTCTTTGTTTCGGCAGGGTATTCATTTGGATAACAAGATTCAGGAACTCGGTAACCAATATGTAGTCTGGGAATTGGATAAGAAAGCGGGCAGTGAACGGTTGGCCCAACTGGAGAATGAGTTAACTTTGTGAAAAAACAGACTTGCTCAAGCAACGCCAACACTCTATGCTAGTTTTTCTGAAGTAGCATCCGGGGGAACTTATTCTTCAGTTATGGCTAATCCTTTGCCGGTTGATCCCGTTGCTCAGTTGTTAGCCAACATCCTTATGGAATTGCAGTCCGAAGGCATCGCTGCTTCTGTTACTCAAGAAGTATTGCCAGCAGCCTAACATCAACCAGAGGACATTCTAGTTGCCGACACTCAAGCTTTTTCTGAGATCCCATCAGTGGTGGTGACTGAGCCTTTGTTGGATGCGGAAAGGGGGTTTCTTGAAGAAGTATGAGCAGATGAGGTAGTAGCCGTTGGTGCGGCTGAGGATGAGAAAAATACTGCGGCTATCTAGGGTGACCAAGCAGCGGTAGATTCGGCTATTCCTGAGACCTCTGTGACTGATGATGTAGCGCAACCCCTAGCTGGTGACATGTCAACCAACTTGCCTTCTTAGTTTTATTGACCCCAAATTGAAGGGTCTGTTTTTTATGACCAAGCAGCCGTAGATTCGACTAATCCTAAGATTTCTGTAACTGATAATGTAGCGCAACCCCCAGCTAGCGAAACACCAACCAACTTGATTTCCTAGTTTTATTGATCCCAAATCGAAGGGACTATTTTTGTGACCAGGCAGCTGGTCTGTGGCTGTCGTTTACTCTTGCATTCCCCAAATCGAAGGGAAGTACTTTTCACCTTTTATGTGACTGTGACCAGGCCACCGGCCTGTGTCTATCACACATTCATGTATTCCCGAAATCGAAGTGAATTAGTTTCTTTTATGTGGCTAGACATCCGGTCTATCACGGTTGCTTACTCATGCATACCCCAAATCGAAGCGCAATACTTTTTTAAGTAATTGTCGTTTACGTTTCTGTTAAGCTCTTCATTATGCATGTCTGTTATTCGGTAAGCATTGCCAGCAATCCGTTGGCTTACTACGAAGGATCCTTCCCAATTTGGCGACCATTTTCCAAATTTACGATCTTTCATTCCAATCGGCAATACGATTTTCCAAACCAAGTCTCATTCGGCGAACCTCTTGGGCAACATGCTTGTTGTAAGCTTTAGCCATTTTCCATTTATCGGCTTTGATTCTTTCTAGGGCCATCAATAGATCTTTATCTAGTTGATCTAACTCCATTAGCATGGCCTGCTGATATTCGTCCAAGCCTAAATAATTCTGTTTGGCCACCTGTAATGACATAACATTAATTTCTACGGGTAAAACTACATCTTGGCCATAGGTTAGCCAATAAGGTGTTGTCCCCGTAGCAATGGACTTAGAGTTTCTGATTGCCCAAATAACTTCAGCCAAAGTGAGATGCCTCTCTGCCGGTCTATCCTCCATATTTTACTAATTTGTCCACAATAAGATTGTTAGCTGCCTTGGCTTGTCCATTCGCATGTGCATAATAAGGCGAATATGTAATCATCTTGATCCCAAACTTCTCAGCAAAGGCTGCCACCTTAGAACCAGTAAACACCATCCCTTGATCAGTTGTAATCGTCTCAGGAATACCATATCTATATATGATCTGGTGTTGGATAAACTAAATGACATCTGTCTGATGAAACCTCTTCATCGGTTGTGCCTCTATCCATTTAGTGAAGTAATCGGTAGCCACAATAATAAAATTATGTCCTTTAGCTGATTGTGGGTGAATCTTCCCGATAAGGTCCATAGCCCATCATCTGAAAGGCCAGGGCTTCACGATCGGGTGCAATACCTCGGCTGGTACCCGTTGGATTAGTCCATGTCTCTGACACTCTTCACAACCTTTTGCGTATTGAAAGAAATTGTCCATGATGGTAGGCCAATAACAGCCATGGCGATAAATTAACCACTTCATTGTTGGCTCGGCTCTGTGTAATCCACATATTCCTTCATGAACTTCTCCCATGTAGCACCCCATTTATGCTTTTTTTGTAAAGATCATTATCAATGAACACATACTTCAAGGCCATCCTCTTAACCTTAAGGTCTTTTCACGTGGAAGGATCTTTTAAGTAGCTGATTAATACATGCTTCCATTAGCCGATCTAGTCTATAGCTAACACTTCGGCTGACAGCTCATCATATTCTAGAGTGAGTAGAGACTTCCTAAAGCCAGAAGCTTTTTGAGCTAAGTCGTTAGCCTCAACATTCATGCCTCTGGGAACATAACTTAGCATAGACGATGCTAACCTACTAAGTAACCTACTAGCCGTTTCATAACGGGCCAACAAATTTGGATTTTTCCAGTCATATTCCCCAGCCAGCTCCTTGATAACCAATTGAGAGACTCCATGAATCTTGATGCACTTTGCTTTCATATAAACTAGGAGTTTAAGTCCTATGATGAGAGCATCGTATTCAACTTGTTTATTTGTCAAGTCAGAATCTAACCCTATAAGAGAACCTCCATGTTTCATCTCTAGGATCGGTTATCATTATTCCGGCTCTGACTCCCTTTTGGGGTTTTGACCCATCGAAAGTTAGCGTCTAAGGGACGATATCCATACATGTAGTAGAGGGGACGCATGGGTCCTCCACATCAACATAAGGGTGGTCTGCCAAGAAATCGGCTACCGCCAGACCTTTGACAGCCCTTAGTGGCCTATACTCGAGAGAAAATGCAGTGAGCTTGATTGCCTATTTCATTAGTCGTCCTTGCAATACAGGTCTATTTAATAAGTAACGGACGATGTCAATCTTGCACAAAATGTGAACCACATGTGGCATTAAATAATGTTCAAGTTTTGTACAAGCATAGAATAAGGACAAACAAAGCTTCTCTATAGAAGTATATCTAGTTTCATCTCCATTGAGCATTCGACTAAGATAGTAAACTGCCCTTTTAGTTCCATCATCGACATCTTGTGCTAGCAGGCAGTCGATAGACTGCAGCCGAGATGTACAATTTCAACGGTTTCCCTGGCATGGAAGGTACCGGCACGGGAGGAGTTGCCAGGGCCTTTTTAATTTGGTCAAATGCTTCTTGCTATTTCGGGCCCAATACTAGCTCTTCTGACCCTTTAAGCCTAAGAAAATGTGAGAAAGCCTTCATTTTTTCAGCTGAATTAGATATGAACAGCCTTAGGAAGTTGATCTTCCTTAGCAGGCTTTGTAACTCCTTCTTTGTTATGGGTGGTGCCGACTCTATTACTGCCCCGGCTTTATTCTGATCTATCTCAATACCTTTCTTATGTACCAAAAATCCAAGGAAGTTGTCAGTCGATACTCCGAACATGCACTTGGCTGGATTCATTTTAAGATTATGAATCCTCATTCTTTTTAGTGTTTGTTCCAGATCGGCTAAATGATCTTTGAAGTCCTTATACCTCACCACCACATCATCAATATAGACCTCCATAGTCTTGCCGATTAAATCATGGAAGATGGTGTTCATTGCCCTCTGATAAGTAGCGCCAACATTCTTCAGACTGAACGGCATAACTACCCACTCGAAAATGTCCAAGGCTCCTGGACACTTAAAAGCAGTCTTGTGAGTATCCTCCTCAGCTACTGCTATCTGATTATAGCTAGAGTATCCATCCATGAATGTCAGCACACCGTTAGCAGCTGCTGAATCGACTATTATATTGGCTATGGGCATGACGTATTTATCTTTGGGAGTGGCTAGATTTAGGTTCCTGTAATCCATACATACCCGAACCTTACCATTCTTCTTCTTGACTGTCACAATGTTTGCCAACCATTCTACATACCTAGCTGTTCTGATAAACCCGACCTTCAATAGTCGTTCAATTTCAACTTTAATTTGAGGCATCACCTGAGGCTGATATCTCCTAGGCGGTTGTTTATGAGGTGTGAAACCCTCCTTAATTGACAATTTATGCTCTACCAAAGTACGCGCCAACCCAGGCATCTCATGATAATCTCATGCGAAATAGTCCTTATACTGCAGTAGAAGAGTCGTTATGCTTTGTTTATCCTCCTCATTCAGCAAGCCACTAATATGTGTTAGCCGATGGACTTCCTCAGTACCCAAGTTGATATCTTTCAAGGGATCCTGAGATTCAAAACTAGGCATAACCCTTCTTATGCGTGATTCAAGTTCCATCGGCAACTCAATGTCATCGACTGCCAGTGTTGGTTCTCTGTCGTAGTCCCCTACCTGTGATGCCTCGGCTATCATGGCTTCATAACTTACAGTAGTCAGCCGATGCCACATATCACGTATAATTTGGGTCTCCTCAATCATTTAACTCTTCCAAGGTAAGTCGTGGTTCGGCTAATTATTTTATTTCAAAACCTCGTGAAGTAAGATTGAAGTATTCCCAACATCCTTCTTCGTATTGCTCTGCGATGGCTATGGGAGCCACATACGGTGCATATAAGACAACCTCCATGTTCTTAACCCGTGCTTGAAATTGGTTATCGTCGGCTGGGACGATTTCTATCTTGTGGATTTCCCAGAAAATGAGCTTTTGATACATGGTGGAAGGAAGGCATCGACTGGTGTACATCTAGTCTCTGCCGTCTATCACAAAGAAGGCAGATTTAACCGTCTTAGGACCTACGGTGATTTCTGCTACTAAGAACTGCCTTCTTTATGATAGACAACATGTCTTCCTACACTATCCTGTTGGGTGGAAGGAAGGCATCAGTTAGTGTAATCCAGTCTCTGCCCAATAGGAGGGCGTAGGACGGCATGCCTTCTATCACAAAGAAGGCTAATTTGACCGTCTTAGGACCTACGGTGATTTCTGCTACTAAGATCCCCAAAGCTTCAGAGGCCTCTCCAATAAAGCTAGCCATTGTCATATTAGTTGAGATGAGATCTTCCCTGATTTTGCTGAGGCTTTTCAAACTAAGCAGCGACATCACATTCAGCACAACCCCATTATCTACTAACACTCGGCTGAAAGCTTTGTCGTTAATGTAAGCCTTAACATAGAGGGGTTTGAAGTGCTTAACCATCTCTTCCGTAGGTGCACCAAATACAGTGCTCAAAGCATCCCTAGCTGTGGTATCAGCTAATGTCACCCATTCAGTGTCTTCCACATACACATCACCTTCTAGGCTATCCAGCTTAGAGTGGCCGACCCAAAACTCACATGTAATAAGGCTGACCATTTCAATGGCTGCCCAAATCTCATCGACTGAATCATGCTTGAATAAATCAAGGATGGAGTCTCCTACCTCGTCCAATTCGATTGACGAGAAATTAATGTCTTCCATCTCCTGGAGGCATATAGGAACCGGATGGGGTTCTAATACCTGGATCCTTCGTGCGACCTATGAAACTGTCTCAGCTAGGGATTCTTTCAGAATTTTAGTCTCCCATCGAGGTTCCTCTGTCGGGTTGACATCATGCTGTATATTCAGTTCTGGTTGGTCCAAAGCTTCTCATTCATACGGCATTGTCTCTGAAGAGGTTGAGCCAAATCCCGCTCGATAGCCTCAGCTACGGCAGACTCAGGAATTTCCTGCTTATCGGCTGCCTCAGCGCTGGATATCATGTGCAACATTAGCTTCATATTGTGCAAGGCTTTGGCACGCTGCATCCTTCTTTTCTACATCTGGGATATGACACCCGGCGGTGCCTCTTTCTTTCCAGAAGTGTGATTGATGAACCACTTTCCTTCCTCTATATTGGCGGTTGGCTTAATCATCCTCCGGGGTCTCAGCTGACCGTCTTCCCTCATTGTGATACACAAGAAATAAATGCCTTCCTTCACGTTGAACTCAGCCACCCTCTGTTTAGCCATGGGTAGTGGTTCCTCGCCTATCTGGGGCACGCTCGACCTCTTATCGGCTGGCAGCCATGCTTGCCCCCCAAGATTGCTCCTGAGGTCTGCTGGGTCCCTTTTGAATATCGAGTACTGTTTGTGAGGTTCCCGAACAACGTTCTCTGGTTTATAAGGGCGGCCACGAAAACTGCTTCTAGCTGGCTGCCTGTCCGTGTCCTCATAGATGTCTCGTAAGCTGCCTAGCCTATCAAACACAGAGGTCTTGGTGACCCCCTCCTTACTAGTGGGCTTCTTTTGAACCCATATGGTTTTCATCGGTTGTTTCCCCTTGACGTCCTTAGATTGATCTAGCTTGGCAAATGATACCATAGATATCGGTATTGTGGGGAAAGGGTCAGTATCAACAGATATTTCAGTTATGCTTTTATCTGCTAGCTTGAACCTGCCCTTCTTGATGCCCTTTTGAATTGCCTTCCTGAAGACCCCACAATTAGAAGTAGCGCTAAATGGTGGTTTGGGCTACTGGAGTCGAGGCACTAATTCGCAGAGCCGCGACGCTTCAGAGGTAGAATGCTGCGACGGGAAGATGTAAAGTTCTGACTTTTGGGCTGATTTTGGAGCATTGAATCTCCATTATTTGGCACATAAATTCAGCCATTATTTGGTTAAATGTAACCCCTCAATAAGTGCCATTACATGGCTATTGAAGGCCATTAGTTGGCTAGTTGAGGGGTCATTTCCTTACACTATTAATTGAGGCCTTTGACTCAATTGTTCAACACTCAGAAATTTTCTAAAATCTTCTTCTTCCTCTCTAGCATCAATTCTATATTCAAAGTTAGTCACGAGTAACACTTCGGTTTCCTTTGCTCATTTGTTAAGTTGTTGTATCTTGGGAGACTATTGCCCGACAACGTAAAAGGATATATACGGGGCAATCTTGTCTTAAAGACAGAGTGTCATCACTCGTCTCAACAAATCACAAGGAGTTTGTAATCATTCTTATTTCCAGTTTGTTGTAATCTTGAGTAATTTATCCTTTCTAGAATTTGTAATATTTACTTACTTTCCATTTCCTGCAATTGTTGTAACCCACAATTTTAAGACACGATTGTTGTAAGTACATAGAAAGATAACTAGAAGAGAACAACTCATTTCTGATACTGATGCTGCTACTCAAGGCAACCCCTCTGCCTTCCCCACTGCTGCTCAAGGCATATCCAATGCCTTCACTACTGCTCAAGGCATATCCAATGCCTTCACCGCTGCTCAAGGCACACCCAACGCCTTTCCTGCTGCTCAAGGGAACATTATAGTTTCTCCACCCTCTGGATTCCACCATGAACGCCCATAAAAGTTCATGGGCTCCAACTTCAAGAGATGGCAATAAAATATGTTTTTTATCTGACTGTTATGGGAATGATTCGTTTCCTAACAGAAGATCCTCCATAAGCTGGAGATGAAGTGGACCCTCAGCCTAATGAAACGGTTGAATGGGGCCAAGGTATCCATGTCATTAATGGCATGAAGATGGTTCTTGATGCATGTAGTCATAGTGACTCCATGTGTAAGAACTATATTTTGAACTGTTTGTCAGATCCAATCTACACGGTGTATTGCATCGTAGGCACCGCCAAAGAGTTATGAGAAAAACTGCAGAAGAAGTACAACGCACAAGATGCTGGTACGAAGAAATTCATCATTGGGAAATTCATGAAATTTCAAATGGTGGATAGCAAAACTGTGATGTCCTAATTCCAGGAATTCCAAATGATTCTACATCACCTGGATTTGGAAGGTATGAAACCAAATGAGCAGTTTTTGGTTGCATCACTAATTGAGAAGTTACGTCCCTCGTGGAATGAGTTTATGAGTTATTTAAAACTCAAGACAAAAGAAATGACCTTTAAGGAACTTATTATCAAACTCCAGATTCAGGAAGATAATAACCCGTTGAGGCAAAGGCAAATATGGCTGAGGCCAAAGGGAACACAAGCAAGAAGCGCAAGTTCCAGAAAGACGGCAAGACCCAGGCGGCGGAGAAGTTCAAGGGGAACTGTCACCACTGTGGGAAACCTGGTCACATGATCAAAGACTGCCGCAAGCTCAAGACCGAGCAACAAAATAAGGCCAAGGCTAAAGTCAAGGCACATGCTAACGTCGTCAAAGACACGCTTCTTGACGACATGATTGAGGAGTTCTCGGCGGTGGTGCTTGAAGAAAACCTTTTTAAGAATCCCATGCAATGGTGGATGGACACGGGTGCTACCAAACACATCTGTTCCAATAGAGATGCCTTCTCCACATATACACCAGTTACAGACAAGAAGTTGTTCATGGGTAACAACACTTCATCTGACGTGCTGAGGGTAGGAAAGGTAGTCCTGAAGATGACTTCTAGCTCACTCTGAAGGATGTGATGCATGTCCCTGAGATTAGGAGAAATTTAATTTCAGGTCATTTATTGGTTAATGCTGGTTTTAGGCTAGTATTTAAGTCCAATAAATTTGTAATCACCAAGAATGAAAATTTTGTGGGAAGAGACTTCGTCTGTGAAGGCCTCTTCAAAGTTAACGACATGTCTATAATGCGTCCAAGCAATAAAATTGAAGCTTCTTCTTACTTGCTTGAGTCTTCTAATTTATGACATCATAGATTATGACATGTTAACTACAAGTACATCCAAAGGTTGGTGAAGTTGGAGTTGTTGCCGTCTATCGACGTAAACCCTCAACATAAGTATTAGGTGTGCGTAGAGGCAAAACTCACAAAGATCCATTTTTGATCCATCGAAATGAATACCGCTCCTATAGAACTTATTCACACAGATATATGTAATTTGAAGTTTGCACAAATTAGAGGGAACAAGTACTTTGTGACATTCATTTATGATAGGACAAGGTATTGTTACCTTTACTTATTGAAAAAGTAAAGATGAAGCCTTTGAAGCGTTCCGACGTTACAAAGCAGAAGTTGAAAACCAACTAAGCATGCAGATTAAATCCATTCATAGCGATAAATGGTGAGAATACGTAGCTCTATTTGAGGAATATTGTGCTGAATCAGGCATTGTTCATCAAACGACGGCTCCATACTCACCTCAGACGAACGGTGTTGCTGAACGCAAGAATCGCACGTTGAAGGAAATGATGAGTGCATTGCTCATCAATTCCGGTCTTCCCCAAAACATGTGGGGAGAAGCCGTCCTTTCCTCTAATATGATCTTAATAGAGTCCCACATAAGAGTAAGGACAAAACTCCATATGAATCATGGAAGAGAAAGAAACTCACCTATAAATATTGAAATGTGTGGGGTTGTTTGGCAAAGGCCGAAGTGCCCAAGCCAAAGCAGGTCAAGATTGGGCCTAAGACTGTAGATTGTATTTTCATCGGATATGCAAATAACAGTAGTGCTTATCGCTTCTTAGTGCATAAGTCATATATTCCAGATATCCACGGGTGTACAATCATGGAATCAAGGAATGCTCAATTCTTTGAGTATACTTTTTCGAGAAAGGAAAAAGACAAAACCTCTCGCAAACGAAATTATGAATAAAACTCTCAGGAACCAAGAGTCGTTGACTGCCCGAATCTAGATGGTTCAGATCTAGTAGACTTCAAAGTGGCTGAATATCAGGAATTTAGTATTCCAGATTCTCAGAACTGACTTTGTAGCTTATATAGTTGATGACGAAACAAGGAAAATTTCTGAAACATTGTCAACTCCAGAGGCACTGCTCTGAAAAGAAGCTATTATCAGTGAAATAGACTCCATCCAGCATAACCATACTTGAGAGTTAGTTGATATTCTTCTGGGAAATAAATTGTTGGGTTGTAAATGGATACTCAAACGGAAGTATAAAGCAAATGGGTCTATAGATAAGTACAAGGCCAGATTGGTAGTCAAGGGCTATCGGCAGAAGGATGTCCTTAATTATTTTGACACGTACTCTCCGGTGTCTAGGATGACGTCCATACGAGTATTCATTGCGATCGCAGCGTTGCATGACTTTGAGATACATCAAATGGATGTCAAGACAGCATTCCTAAATGGTGATTTAGAAGAAGAAATTTATATGGAACAACCCGAGGGGTATGTGGTTCCAGAGCAAAAGAAGAAAGTCTGTCGATTTGTCAAACCTTTGTACAGGCTAAAACAGGCCCCGAAGCAATGGCACGGAAATTTGATAGTACTCTATTATCGAAGGGTTTCTCCATTAATGAGTGTGACAAATATGTCTACACGAAAAGTAACTCTGACTCGTTCGTCATGGTATGCATGACATGTTGATCACATGGAGCAGTCTTAGCTTGATCCTAGAGACTAAGAACATGTTGAAACAATGCTTCGACATGAAGGATATGGGTATCACATATGTCATCTTAGGGGTAAAGATCTCTAAGATGTCTGACGGACTGGTCTTATCTCAGTCTCACTACATCGAGGATGTGTTGAGAAAGTTTGAGATGTTTGACAGTTCGCCTATGAAGTCACCACTGGATAGAAATCAAAAGCTTGATAAACATTGCGGTGCACCCGTATGCCAGGAGCAATATGCACAGGTGATTGGGAGTTTGATGTACATAACAAACTGTACCCGACCTGATATTTCTTATGCAGTCAACAAGTTGGCTAGGTTTACCCGTAATTCGAGTAACGATCATTGAAAGGCATTGAATCAGGTACTATGATACCTGAAATACACGCTAACTTACGAGTTGCATTATTCGAGATATCCAGCTGTACTAGAGGGGTACATTGATGCAAACCACGATGGAATTAGAGTTTACCTCTTTAGACAAAACATGAGAAGAAGCTGAGTGGTTTCACGACTTCTTAGAGGATGTCTCTTGTTGGGACAAACTCGTACTTTCTGTAATGATCCACTGCGATAGTCAGTCGGCTCTAGGAAGGGCACGTAGTTCTATGTACAATGGTAAGTCTCGTCATATTCGACGGAGACATAAGACCGTTAGACAGCTGATCACCACGGGTATAATATCCATTGATTACATAAAATCAAAGGATAACATAGCGGACCCACTGACAAAGGGCTTACCCAAAGATCAGATATTCTTCTTGCTAGGGGAATATGCTTAAAACCCAAGCTTTAAGGACCAATACGGTGGTAACCCAACCTTACTGACTGGAGATCCCAAGAATTTGGTTCAATGGGAAAACTAAGTTGTAAAGGTTCAGTTGAGCGCTTCAGTGGAAGCAAGAGCACTTCGGGTTATGACCCCTGTAAGGAACATAAACCCAAAGCCGTTCTCGCGATAGACGTTAAGTGCTATCTGCAGTGTGGGTAAAGGTTAAGTTTCCAAAACCTATAATGATCCTCAACGGTTGAGGTTAGGTTTGGGGAAACTTTTAATGGTTCATAACACTTATAAAATGGGGTATAGCAGGATACCTTGTAGGAGACCACCTATTTAAGTGCGAGGACATGCCGCCTCAAATGAACGCACTTAAAAATTCAAGAAGTGTCCACGGCCACAACGGATAAAACACTACAAAGAACAGAGTAAGGGAAGTTGTTGTGTTGATACCGTTGACTTGGCTTACACTAAACACTGATGGTTCAAGACATCACGTTCACCGCTCAGTAAGTAAGTCCGATGGTATTGAAGTATGAAAGGTTCAAAGCGGAAGCTACCTATCCAGATGCAACATCTGTCCGCTGAAAGATTGCTAGAAATAGACACCTTGTGAGTGCGCCAAAATCTCTTTCAAGAGGGGATTGTTGGAAATTTACTAATGTGAAATTAAGTTTATCCCATTATTTATGACTCGAACAATTGGGGCCCCGCACGTCCGAAATGTTATTTTCACACACGTGTACACGTAGCACCAAGTATCGTAAATTTCATTAGTAAAAGAGATATTGGTACATACGTAATACGTTTGAGACATAGAATGATGGACGGTTATTTGACAAATGACAAGTACTCCACGTTGGTAAACGAAGGAAGAAGTGTAATATGAAACGAGTCAGAAATCGTTGCGGAGCCGTGAAGGGCCGCGGCGCAACACCGTGGAGCCGCGACGCTAAATGGTGGTTTGGACTACAGGAACCGAGGCGCCGCGGTGCTAATTCGCAGAGCCGAGGCGCTTCAGAGGTAGAATGATGCGATGGGAAGATGGAAAGTTCTGACTTTTGGGGTGGTTTTGGAGCATTGAATCTCCATTATTTGGCACATGAATTCAGCCATTATTTGGTTGAATGTAACCCCTCAATAAGTGCCATTACATGGCTCTTGAAGGCCATTAGTTGGTTAGTTGAGAGGTCATTTCCTTACACTATAAATTGAGGCATTTGGCTCAATTTTTCAACACTCAGAAATTTTCTGAAATCTTTTTCTTCCTCTCTAGCACCATTTCTATATTCAAAGTTCTTCAAGAGTAACACTTGAGTTTCCTTTGCTCATTTGTTAAGTTGTTGTATCTTGGGAGACTATTGCCCGACAACGTAAAATGATATATACGGGACAATCTTGTCTTAAAGACAGAGTTTCATCACTCGTCTCAGCAAATCACAAGGAGTTTGTAATCGTTCTTATTTTCAGTTTGTTGTAATTTTGAGTAGTTTATCCTTTCTAGCATTTGTAATATTTACTTACTTCCCGTTTCCTGCACTTGTTGTAACCACATATAATATATATATATATATATATATATATATATATATATATATATATTATTATTATTATTATTATCTTCCTCAGTAGCAGTAGCGGTTTCCGGGACTCCCGAAAGGGAAATCCCATTGTACTTCTAGACATGTAAGTCTACTGAACTTTCAGTAGTTTATCTCCAAACCATGTAAATTATGTGTGTTTTAAATTTTTAATGAAATCTTGCAGGATTGGCATATTACTTTCCGTAAAGTTTGACTAACTTTGCAAAAGTAGAGATGCTGTCCTGTCCCTTTCTTCTTTCCGTCTTCTGATTTTTCTTTACGTCTTTGTCTACTAATGGCATTTTTTTTTTAATCTGGACAGGGGGGTGTTCACCTTTGGAAACTTAGCTACTTAAGTCCTTCTCAGAAAGTCAAAGTAAAGGTGACTGGACAGAGTCCAGATTAAAAAAAAAATATATATTTTATACTGGAGATAGACTCTGAATTATAAGACTTATATGTAACTCAAAAAATGGATGAGACAGGTGTGCGTTCCCTTCTGAATGCAAAGAAACCTATTGAGGAAGTTGCTTCCTCATTTTCACTTTTGGGCAGAACGAGAGTCGGCTTCCAACATGTTGTCCGTTGTTCCTCAGGCCCTTGCTTGGTGGGTCGGAAAGAAGGGTGGTGCCTTAGCTTTTTTTTTTTTTTTAATCTGGACTCTGTCCAGTCACTAGTCCTAGGTTAAAATTTACAAAATCTGTTTCTAATTCTATTAATGTATAATTTTTTGCTAAGACGTCATCTTCTAATAAGTACTCTACAGTAGTAAGACTTCAGAACGTATTTGCGCATACCAAAGCGGGAAATACAAAGAAAAAGGTCCCTTTCTTCTTTCCGTCTTCTGATTTTTCTTTACACCCGGCCGAAAGCAAAAATTGAAAGATTCTTTTTTGGAATTGAAGTCTATGAAGAAATGTATAGCGGAAATAACTTATATATATATATATATATATATATATATATATGAGAGTATGGAGATCAACGTGTGTGATACTCTCATATTTTATATCACTAGATGAAATATGAAATCAAAGTCTAAACAATCTAGCTGTTCCACAAGGATCAACTTATATACAATATTTAATTCTCAACACACAGATTGATTAAGATTATTTAACTACAATGTAATAACGCTATCATCATGGATTCATAATCAAATAATTATTTTGTTATGGTATGTTCCATTACATATTTCTGTAGAAACTCTGCCCAAAAAGCATTGTTTTACATTTGATCCTAGACAAATCACGTTTTCTATTTATAAGCTTCAAAAAATGAAGAATGCATTACATTCTATGACTAGATGCAGTCTCCACTCTCCACTTTTAAATCTCATAAATAGGGAACTTGAGTCTCTCTCATTCGTGCTATATGTAACATGATTTTGTCAGGACTCAGGAATATTTGTTAAATTTATTTATTTTACTAGTTATAATTATGTTTGTCTAATGTGGTAATACATTTCAAACAAATCATTATTTTCTATCAGCTATTCATATAATTAGAACGGTTTAAATAATTCATACAAAACATGTGATGATGTATTCATAAAAGATGGACAAAAAAAGAATTCAATTATGGTGGATAGAAAATGAGACATGACAGCAAAGTCCACAAGTGCACCTAATTAATCTACAAGTTGGATTTGAAGCAGCACTACAACCGTATTTAATTGTGCTAAAATAATAAGATACTGTACTCTTCTGTTCAAATTTATATATATGATACTCTTTATATTTTAAATATCTTAAATTACATAGTATGATTTTACTAATAAAAATATTATATACAACAACAACAACAACAACAACAACAACAACAACAACAACAACAACAACAACAACAACAACAACAACAACAATAATAATAATAATAATATTACAAATTTAAATGAATTGAAGTCCGCTATATGAATCCACATAATCCATCATCTCACCCCATATAGGACCGTCTCATAAATCCAATATTATAAAGAAAATTAGTTTCTTAATATTATTCTACGTTTTCAATCCTCTTAAAATTGATGTTTATTTTTATTAGATGTCATATTTCCATAGTCAAAGTAACTTTCATCTGTTAATTTAGTATCTATGGATCAAATTATTATTTTAAACTTTAGTATCCAATTAGACACCACCCTATAAATGTACAAGGCATAAGAAGTAAACTAGAACTTTTTTGTAGTGTCATTAAATAGAAAAATGTAAGTCCTATAAGTTACAATGAGTTCAATTACTTTCTAATTCGGATTATATCATAATTTAATGAAAAGATTAGTGCAAACTGGCAATGAAAAGGAGCCGCAAAAGCTTTTTCTTCAAAATTAATGACTAATAAAGCATTCGGAGAAAAAATCTATATTTTGCCTTGTTCACATTATGCCTCATAAACTTAACATAATTTCCAAAATTGATTCCTATATCAACTAAATATGAATATATCTAAATTAAAAGGCACCAAAGAGAATTCCACACAGGATCTCAACAAGCCTTATTTTCCGTTCATTCTGTTATCAATAACTCTTGATTACTAGTTAATTTGATATATTTATAAGGAGTCAGATCTAACTAAGATAAGAGCTTCGATAAATATAAAAAAGTTGAAGTCGAGAAATGACAATGGTCAAACTATCTCTTTATCAATTTACGTTGTAGGTTTAATTTTTCCTTCTGAGTCATCCCTTATTTTGAGTAGTTAATAATTTGGCTCTTCAAAAGGCTTTACAAGAAAAACACCATAATGGATATGTTAAAATAGTGCTAACACCATTATCTCTTTTGTCTATTTTTATGATTTCTAGTATTTCAAACTATAGGGTTTTGTTGGGTCGGTGTACGCAGCGAATATTGAAAACTTGTTTCAAACCCAATAAACGTAGAACTGTTTGACTATAGGGTAATTTAAAATGGTAAACATAAGACTTGAATGATACTTACATTACAATATCTGGAATCTTTATCAACTGTGGGGTGCGCAAGCGAATGCCCTTTCGATTGCAAGCCTCAAGCTTCAATGTATTCCTCATTTGGAAAGCTTGGAAATCCGGCAGAGGTTCGAGAGAGTGTTTTGATTCTGAGTCTCTAAGACTTAGAATAATGATATGAAAATCAAGTTTAATGAATAATAAAGTGTAGGTCTGTATTTATAGGTGAAAATTAGGTCAAATCGGATTAGGGTTTGACCTAGGGCCTGACCTAAAACTTTTCAGCACATTCTTAATTAAATCCAAAATTCAATTTTGACTTAATTAAAGCAATCATCATTCATTTAAATATCTCGATTCTAAATCGAATATTTAATACTCTCTCAATACATCCTTAGATCGAAAGGACAATCGACATAGTGTGACCCTACATGCCTTCTCATATCGACACTAATCAAATTAAGGTCTACACGGAACTCCTAGACGGCGCCGCAAGACAAACTCAATATGTGAAGTACGTTTACATGAATCCAATAAACTTAACCTCTATGTGGTAAGATAAAATAATTTCATTCACGATACACTCGATCAAGCTTAGGATTTGCCATGTGTCTATCCAAATGGCTTGATCATTATATCTCATCTATATTGGTTGACAACAAGACTATATTCTAGATATGTCTATTGCTTTGGCCAACGACTTAGTCAACCCAATATCAATGAGAAGCTGAGTGTTCTCTCGAATATACATTCGAGGAATGAATCCTAATCTTGGCTCAGCTACCACCTTTAATCCACATCGTAATGTACCCAATACAAGCCGTATCTCAACCTATAAGGCATTTGAGCTTAA
Source organism: Anisodus acutangulus (assembly GCA_029783415.1). Classification (NCBI taxonomy): domain Eukaryota; kingdom Viridiplantae; phylum Streptophyta; class Magnoliopsida; order Solanales; family Solanaceae; genus Anisodus; species Anisodus acutangulus. The sequence goes on from CM056492.1 coordinate 46,379,152, forward strand.
GATAGGATCAAAGTATATTACTATGTAGACAATGTGTGTATTGACCTCAAGTCTAAGGACTTCTATCTTCCACACGCTGATCATACTTTAGACATGTATAACAAACAATATATCAGCAGGGTATATCAGCAGGGTATACCAATACTTCCAAAGTATCCATGTGTCAATCACGAGTAGCCATTACTCGTAGCAGGTGAGACATACTACATCCTCTAAGGAAGTGATGCAGACCACCTGTCGACTTATCACATATCATCGATATCCCATTCTTGATGATCATTAGTCGAGGCTATTTTAAGAGTTACATTATAATATTAATATCTCACATTATTAATAACAACGTAACCTCTGGGGATGCATGTTATAGAATATTATAAACAATCAACTAATAATCCAATAATTGCAAATGCCAAAATATTAATCTCCATTAATAATAATACGAATGTGTATAAAGTACATTTGTCCTAATACATATTGTCTCTAGGACATAAATATACTTTCAATCTCCCACTTGGCCTAGAGCCAATCTCCAACATATCTAATGCCTATATTCTCAAAATGACCATTATGCTTGACTAAGATTAATGGTTTAGTGAATGGGTCAGCTAGATTATCGTCTGTGGGAACATAGTCTAATCTAATCTCTTCAGTCTCCACCATTTCCCTAAGTGTGTGGTACTTTCTTGGTACATGCTTGTTTCTGTTTGTTGATTTTGGTTCCTTAGAATGTGCAATCGCACCAGTGTTGTCACAATAAATAGTAATTGGACAACTGGCACTCGGAACTACCCTTAGTTCCTTCAGGAACTCAGAAATCGCGACAGCTTCCGATCCAGCAATGTACTCAGCTTCTGTTGTAGAATCAGCAGTTGTAGCTTGTTTGGAGCTTTTCCAGCTCACTGCTCCACCATTGAAAATGAACGTGTACCAAGACTGAGATTTGAAGTCATCAAGATCCGTCTGGAAGCTAGCATCAGTGTACCTAGTAGCAACTAGCTTTTCTTCCCCACCATAGACTAAGAAGTAATCTTTAGTTCGTCTAAGATACTTAAGAATACTCTGGATTGCTTTCCAGTATTCTTCCTCAGGATTCTGCTGGAATTTGCAAGTCATACTAAGTGCAAATGCCATATTTGACCTAATACAGGTCATGGCATACATGATTGATCCTATAGCCGAAGGATATGGGATCTCTTCATGCGTTCAAGTTCTATAGTATTAGAAGGACTGTCCTTCTTAGATAACTTGATGTCTTGTCCCATAGGTAGACCGCCTTTCTTGAAATTTTCCATAGAAAAACGTCTAAGGACTTTGTCTATGTAGACTGACTGTGACAGCGCCAACAATCTATTAGGTGTATCTCTATAGATCCTAATTCCCAGAATGTAGCAGGCTTCACCTAAATCCTTCATCATGAAGGTACTGGACAACCACTCTTTGACTGACTGCAGGAGAGTCTTATTGTCTCCCATTATCAATATGTCATCTACGTATATAATATTTAAGGCAATACTCCCATCCTTGCGTTTACTATAAACACATGGATCATCTTTGCTTCTGACCAAATCAAATGACTTGATAGCCTTGTCAAAGCAAATGTTTCAACTCCCCGAGGCTTGCTTAAGCCCATAAATGGACTTTTGTAGCCTGCATACATCATTTGGTTTCGACTCAAGCGAAAAACCCTCAGGTATTTTCATAAACACCTCCTCAACTAGATTACCATTGAGGAAAGCGATTTTAACATCCATCTGCCACATGTCATAGTCATAATATGCAGCTATTGCAAGCAAAATACGAATGGACTTAATCTTAGCAACAGGTAAAAATGTTTCATCATAATCGACCACAGGCCGTTGATTATAACCTTTAGCCACCAACCTTGCTTTATAAGTCTGTACATTTCCAAATGCATCGATCTTCTTCTTAAAGACCCATTTGCATCCTATGGGTTTAACCCCAGCTGGCAAATCAACCATGTTCCATACTTGATTGATGTACATAGATTCCATCTCGGATTTCATGGCTTCTTGCCATCTCTTCGAATCAATGTCCAATATTGCTTCGCTATAGGTTGTAGGCTCATCGTTATCGGGAATATCTATCTTAGTGTGTGTTTCCACAAGTATATTTAGTTTTTCAGGAGGACGATGAGTCCTAGTGGACCTATGAAGTTGATTGTTTTGCAGTTCAGTGCTTGGTATGTTTTGACTGTGAGAGGGTTTTTGTGTGTTGGATAATCCACTAACTTGAGAGCTTTCAGAAATATAATTTTCATGTATTTCCTAAATGGGAGGAGATGCAACCATTGCATCTACTTCCAAAGGCTGTGTAGGAGGATCTTGCATTTCTGCATTATTCCTCGTAACACTCCCACTGTCCGAAGGGCGTACTTGAAGTACCCAATCTTCGCCAAATACTCCCACTGAATTCTTGCCTTGGTCATTCAGCAAGGATTCAACATCTATGTTATCTTGCGGTTCTTGAATTTCTTCAAGTTCTATCTCTGTGCAACTATGTTCCTTGTAGACATATTCTTCTTCAAGGAAAGTTGTGTTCCTGAAAACAATGACCTTACGTTCTCCAGGAAGATAGAAGTAGTATCCCTTAGTTTTCTTTGGATACCCCACGAAGTAACATTTCTCACGTTTGGATTCCAATTTGTCAGTGAACATTTTCTTAACATATGCAGGGCACCCCAGGGTCTCATATGTTTAAGAGCTGGCTTCTTGCCACACCATATCTCATAGGGTATCTTTTCTACTGACTTGGAAGGAACCCTGTTCAGAACATATATTGAGGTTTGTATAGCATGTCCCCAAAGGTATGTCGGTAGAGCTGAGAAGCTCATCATGGATCGAACTATATCTAATAAGGTTCAGTTTCTCTTTTCGGGAACATCATTCATCTGTGGTGTTCCAGATTCACCTTCTTCTTCTTCATACCTCCCTTAGGCTTCATAGCTGAGGGCGCAGCGATTGCTTTGCCCCTTTCTTCTGCCATTCCTTACCTTTCGACTTGGGTCGGCTAGTAGAGCTCACCATGAGCACAACTTTGCCTTTGGAAGTGGAAGACTCAAAGGTCTTGAGCATGTTGTGCAGCTCCGGCAGACTCGCCTTTCGTTCCATTTATATTGTAATTCACTATGAAGTTTTCAAAGGAACCAGGGAGAGAGTTCAGGATGAGGGTGGTAGCGACATTCTTTTGCAGCTTCGTTCCAATTGAAGCAAGTCTCTCTATCAGCCCTATCATCTTCAACACATGTTGCGAGACCTGGACCCCTTCATTGAGCTTACACTTAAAAAGTTCTATCAGTAACTCATATTCCATAGTCTGGGATTGTGAGTCATAGAGACTATTCAAGTGTTCGAGCATCTCATTAGTACTCATGTTCTCATGTTGTCTCTGAAGTTCCATAGACATGGAAGATAACATCACGCACTGTGCTAAAGTGGCATCATCTAGGTGTTTTTGGTAAGCATCCTTATCAAAAGAGGCATATTCAGCAGAGTCTGTCGCATGGACTGTTGGGAACACCGTGTCCAACACATATTCTAATTTCTCTTGTCTCAGCACTATTCGCAAATTTGTTAGCTAGTCAAGGTAGTTAGGTCTAGTAAGTTTGTTCATTTCAATCAACATTTTCAATGATAAGCTCGACATCTTTGATAATCTGAAGAATTAGATAGACTGGAAATCAAACTCAAAATTTATTTTCTATTATACACATTCATTTAGGCTAATCAACATGGTCTTTTGTTTAATTAGCTCTCACTATTTTAACATACTTCTACGACCCCATGGTAGAATACATACCTATATTAATTGAGGTCATAATGAGCCAAGATCCAAGCCTATGCTATCTCCGCGTTTGCTTTGGCTGATAACTTCAATAACACATCTTGGTAGGTTCTAAACCAATTGCAAAACTTATTTGCAACTCTTGGTTGATCAAATATTATATTTAATCTTACGTCATTAGATTAGTCCAACACTTTGGCGCCAAGATTTATCTAAGCAAGTCAACCCCATTACACGATTGCGTTTATGTATCTAAGTAAATTTGGCCTTTGTGAGCAAACACTTTGGTGTAAATACCCACAAAAGTTTATCGTTTACATTTACATTTAAAACACATCTATGAAGGAGTTTGGGTCCTCGTAGACTTAGAGAAAATGCTTTGGCATAAATACTTGTATCGCCGAAAAGGATTTTGCACTCTAACAATTATAATGGACGACGCGTTTAATTCAGAATTTTAACCAAGATCAACTCTTTTACGCCATATCCAATATGATATCTTAATATCATGCAAAACTAATGACACATATAGTTGGGAACCGTCAACCCAATATGCATGATATAAGATGGTTTAATCAAATACTGGGCGCCGTCTGCCCAGACAGTTATAGCGGACACTATGCTAATTATTAAATGAAAACATTTAAACACTTAGCATATAGTTCGTTTATTATTCAATAATATATAATTAATAATAATCATGGTTAAGTTGTCTAAACTCTAAAATTTAAGTCTAATCCAAACGGTCCCTTAAACATTTTCTGATTTTAAAAACTAATTTTCAGGATATTTCTGTAAGTTCCAGATTTTCAAAATTTACAGTTTAGTCCCTCAAAAAATTTCAAATTTCAATTTTGTACCCCTTTAAATTTAGAAAATACAATTTTAATTTTCAGAAAATATTTTCAGATTTCAGGGACCTGTCTGTAATTTCCAGAATTTTAAATTATTACAGATTTGGCCTAAGGGACCAAATCTATTTTTTTGAAATTTACAGATTTGACCCAAGGACCAATTCTGATGATTTAAAAAACTTTTCCAGGGACCAGATTACAATTCCAGAAACTTCTAAAATTTTCAGATTAGCCCCAAGGGCTAAATTGCAATTTCGGAAACAATCACTGCCCACCGGAACAGTGACTGCCGCCACTGTTCACACCGGACGAATACTGTTCACTGTTCCAAAAAAAAAATTAATTGGAGCTTCGGTGCCGCGGCGCCTCCGTCTCAGAAGCACAAAATTCGCATTTTCGAAACCCTAAAATTGGTTCAGGGTCAGATTTGCAGATTCATCTTCGTTACCCTCCACTATCAAACAACACGTTTATCGGCCATCATCCAATCCCTTCTCGTTCTTCACTTCAGTGCACCATGTTCGCAATGAACCGGTTATGCACATTGACTTAGAAGAGTTAGATCGGAATGACTTCCTCGATTACATCATTGTTTAATAGTTTGAGAGACATGTATGATGTGCTTTTAAGATATTAGGTTTTCAAGCTATAAACGACATAAATTTCAGATTTAAACAAATTCTAACCCATATTATTATTAACTAATTACCTTATAATCATACAAAAAAGCCCTGACTCTTGATACCACTCTAGGGTTTTGTTGGGTTGTTGTATGCAGCGGATATTGAAAATTTATTTCAAACCCAACAAACGTAGAACTGTTTGACTATAGGATAATTTAAAACGGTAAACATAAGACTTGAATGGTACTTACATGTTTACAATATCTGGAATCTTTATCAACTGTGGGTGCGCACGTGAATGCCCTTTCTCGATTGCAAGCCCCAAGCTTCAATGTATTCCTCTATTGGAAAGCTGGGAAATCCGGCAGAGGTTCGAGAGAGTGTTTTGATTCTGAGTCTCTAAGACTTAGAATAATGATATGAAAATCAAGTGTAATGAATAATGAAGTGTAGGTCTGTATTTATAGGTGAAAAATTAGGTCAAACCGGATTAGGGTTTGACCTTGGGCGTGACCCAAAAATTTTCAGCACATTCTTAATTAAATCCAAAATCCAATTTTGACTTAATTAAAACAATCATTATTTATTTAAATATCTCAATTCTAAATCGAATATTTAATACTCTCTCAATACATCCTTAGATCGAAAGGACTATCGACATAGTGTGACACTACAGACCTTCTCATATAGACACTAATCAAATTAAGGTCTACGCGGAACTCCTAGACGGCGCCGCAAGACGAACTCAATATGTGAAGTACATTTATATAAATCCAGTAAACTTAACCTCTATGTGGTAAGATAAAATCATTTTATTCACGATACACTCGATCAACCTTAGGATTTACCAAGTGTCTATCCAAATGGCTTGATTGTTATATCTCATCTATATTGGTTGACAACAAGACCACATTCTAAATATGTCTATTACGTTGGCCAATGACTTAGTCAACCCAATATCAATGAGAAGCTGAGTGTTCTCTCGAATATACATTCGAGGAATGAATCCTAATCTTGGCTCAACTACCACATTTAATCCACATCGTAATGTACCTAATACAAGCCGTATCTCAACCTATAAGACATTTGAGCTTAGGACAAGATCAAAGTATATTACTATGTGGACAAGGTGTGTATTGACCTCAAGTCTAAGGACTTCTATCTTCCACACGCTGATCATACTTTAGACATGTATAACAAACAGTATATCAGCAGGGTATACCAATACTTTCAAAGTATCCATGTGTCAATCACGAGTAGCCATTACTCGTAGCAGGTGAGACATACTACATCCTCTAAGGAAGTGATGCAGACCACATGTCGACTTATCACATATCATCGATATCTCATTCTTGATGATCATTAATCGAGGCTATTTTAAGAGTTATGTTATAGTATTAATATCTCACATTATTAATAACAACGTAACCTCTAGGAATGCATATTATATAATATTATAAACAATCAACTAATAATTCAATAATTGCAAATGCCAAAATATTAATCTCCATTAATAATAATATGAATGTGTATAAAGTACATTTGTCCTAATACAGATTGTTTGTAGGACATAAATATACTTTCACAAACATGATACCATTTACATGCTCTTGAGATAGAGGGAGAAATAATTTATATGCTTTGTGGTAATAATTAAAAAGGACATCTTGCAAGTCCATATCACACCCCTTTTTGTTGCGGTCTTTTCGATGCTTTGTACATTGGGCGCAGATATAATGATTACATCCTGAAACGTTAGAAATTCAGTAGGGCTGGCAATGGATCGGAGGTCGATCGGGTGGAGCTCAATCCGCCTCCACCCGCCAACCATCAATCCACCACCCGATTCATCCATCACCCTATTTTTTCTTCATCTACATCTGATCCACCCATCATCCACGGGTGAATCGAGTTGATCGAGTGCTTCACGGATGAAAATTATAGTACAATTAGTTTGGTACTTTTGGTTTATTTTTTAGTTTTTATGGTCCTATATTCTTTTTATATCGGCAGAATTGCCCCTCCTAAAACTCTTTTTTGTAATGAATGAAATACATGACATAAATCTAGGAAAAATATTTCGGAATAATTCTTTTTTTGTTTCCCACCCGGTGCATAGTATTCGTATTGAAGCCGGACTATATTCAAATTCGTGTCGGGTAAAACTATTTGTATGAAAACTTGTCTCTGTAGAGAATGAATTGTGTTGTTATTTACTGAACTGCACAAAAAATAATTAATTTATAAACGGGTGGATGGATGGGTCGGGTGGTGGGTTGGATCTATATCCACCCGAATTCGACCCGATCCATCCGTCACCCGATTAAAATCCGTGTTTTGTCAAATTTTCATCCATATAATCGGGTCGGGTGGATCAAATATCCCTCAGGTTAGGGTGAAATTGTCAGCCCTAGAATTCAGTAATCATAGTTATAAATAAAATCACCCATTTAGCTTTGCCTCGGTTTGGTTGATAATTGAGAAAAATTAATTACTACTGTAATATAAAGTACATTATAACTTTTCTCTTCCTATTTCTAATAGAATATTTCCCGAATATTCTTTTATTAATCGTAAATCTCTTATTTTAGGTAGAATTGTATTGTTATTGTAGTTAGGTCTCCTATTTTAGATAGAATTATATTTTCTATTGTAATTAGGTTAATTAGTTACCTAGTTTAAATATTCTTATACTACTATATATATTGTACATTATTGATGAATACAATCAAAGAATATATTCCTTTATGGTATCAGTAGCCTAAAAATACCTCCACCGCTGCCGACCATATCTCTCGGTCGCCACCCCCACGGAACCCTAGTATTTGTTTTCCAGCCATTCTCTCTCCCTCTCTTCCTAAATTTCATCTTTCATGGCTGACAACCAAATTCCATCCCGCACTTGCAGTAAACAACATCAAAAACATCATCCCTATCACCATTGAGATGGAAAAGGGTCAATACTCCTCGTGGGCGAAGCTTTTTAAGATCCATTGTCGTGTTTTCGAAGTTATCGACCACATCACCCCTCCTACACTGAAGTCCACAGACCTACCCTTAACTTCGACTTATGATGATGCACTCTGGTCTCGTTTGGACGCAGCCGTCCTCCAGTGGATATACAACACAATCTCTAATGATCTGTTGCACACCATCATTGATACTGATGCCATTGCCCGCCAAACGTGGGAATATTTGGAAAGTATTTTCCATGACAACAAAACTCAACGAGCGTTATACCTTGAAAATCAGTTCAATGGCGTTCATCGGGACGATTTCCCAAAAGTGTCTTCATATTGTCAAGAACTCAAGATGTTTGCTGACCAACACTCAAGCGTTGGCTCACCAGTCACTAATCAGCGATTGGTCATGCAACTTATTGCAGGCCTGAACGAATCCTATGACGGTGTTACCAGCATCTTTCAGCAATGCACGTTGTTACCTCTATTTTATGAGGCCCGTTCGAAGCTTATTCTTGAGGAAACCCAGAAAATCATGCGCAACACCACTCAGGACAGCACCTCCGACGGCAGGCCTCCAACTCTGGAAACCAGAACCGCCGGCCTGATGACCCCCAACAGCCTGCAACAACTGTCGGAGCAGACATTCCGACAAGGGCCGCGACGGATGGAATTCCAGCAACAACGACGGCGGGAAGGGACAGTCCCCGCCTGCAAGAAACAACCAGCAGCAACTGCGGCAGTGGCAGCAACCTCCATCGTAGGTTGCCTACCCGGTGTGGGTCGCGTGGGCTCCACTATCATGTGCCTCTCCTCTTAGCCCATATCCGACATCCTCGTGGACTTCACCTCAGAACCGACAAGCCCATCCTAGCATACTCGACCCACGTCCCCAACAGGCCTACACATCACAGCCCCCCACCCTCAACTTATGCACCAATTGATATTGAGGCAGCTATGAACACAATGTCACTCAACGCTCAGAACGAAAATTGATATATAAACACAGGCGCCACATCTCACATGACGACATCACAAGGTACTCTCTCATCTTATTCCAATTTGAGTAATTTAAATCAGAATATTATTGTTGGTAGTGGACAAGGCATTCTCATTCACAGTTTTGGTCATTCATCCTTATCCCCACCACATCCACCATTAATCTTAAAAAATGTCCTTTATACCCCTAAACTCATTAAGAATCTAATCTCTGTGCGACGTTTCACAACTGATAATAATGTTTTCCTTGACTTTGATCCTTTTGGTTTTTCTGTAAAGGGTTTTACGACAGGGAGATGAATAATGAGATGTGACAGCACCGGAGATCTCTATCCTATTTCAAATGCCGTCAACAATCCAGCCTTAGTTCCATCAATCTTTGATGCTCTTTCGTCTTCCTTATGACACTCTAGATTAGGACATCCGAGAAATTCTATTTTACGCTCCCTTATGAAAAATAATTTTATTAATTGCAACCGTATTTCTAGGACTCCTATATGTGAATCCTGTATTTTTAGGAAACAAGTTAAATTAATAATTTTCTGCGTCCACAAATTGTATTTTACTACCTTTCGATATCATACATAGTGATTTGTGGACGTCCCCTATTTTATGTACGGCTGACCATCGATATTATGTGTTGTTTTTAGATGATTATTCCAACTTTCTATGGACTTTTCCAATTGGCAATAAATCTCAAGTCTACCCCATTTTTTCTCATTTAGTACTCTCGTAAAAACACAATTTGAAAAGAGCATTAAATATTTTTAATGTGACAATGGCAGGGAATTCAATAATAATCAATTCAAACAGTTTTGCTCCAATAACGGTCTTACCTTTCATTTTTCCTACCCTCACACCTCCTCCCAAAATGATAAGGCCGAATGGAAAATTCAAACTATAAACAACCTAATTCGTGCCTTACTTGCTCACGCCTCAATTCCCCCTCAATTCTGGCATTACACACTCTCCATGGCCACCTATCTCCTAAACATAATCCCAAATAAGTCTCTATCTCAACGGTTGCCCACTCAAGTTTTGTTTCGTATGAACCCCTCCTACCAACACTTGCGTATCTTTGGATGTCTCTATTATCCTCTCCATCCGACCACTCATAAACTCCAACCCCAGTCTTGCCCATGTGTGTTTCTGGGTTATCTCGCCAATCATCATGGTCACTCATGCTATGACTTGTCAAGCCGTAAAATTATCTTATTTGATGAGTCACAATTCCCCTTTGCCTCCCTAAACTCGCCACCTCGGCATTCCTATGACTTCCTAGATGATGGCGTGAACCCTCTTCTAATTCATCATTTATATAGTCTGTCGTCCCAGACCCCGGCACCCGCCCCCACCTCAGACAGTCCGGGACAGCCTGCCTATCAGGTTCTGCCGACGGTGGCCTAAAACAACCCACCTTAGGGTGATTCCATAGGCACCTCTCGACAAACTGAGCATCGGCCAGTCGGTCCTGCCACCCCTGCCCTTTCTCATCTTCCCGGTAGTCTCGCGACATACCTCTCTCCCATCCCGCATCCGGTGACACGCTCTCGGACCATGGAAACTCGTTCCATGCACGAAGTTCATAAACCTAAATGATTGTTTAACCTATCTATTTCAGTTGTCCCTTCCCCTGTCCTTCGAAATCCGAAAGATGCCCTATCCGACCTTAATTGGAAAGTTGTAATGATTGATGAATATAATACTCTTATTGATAATAAGACGTAGGACCTAGTACCCCGTCCACCTGATGCTAACATTATTCATTCTATGTGGATTTTTAGACATAAAAAAATATGATAGTTCTTTTAAGAGGTACAAGGCTCGTCTTGTAGGTGATGGCAGGTCTCAACAGGTTGGAGTGGACTGTGATGAAACGTTCAGCCCGGTCATAAAGCCTGCAACCATCCGGACCGTCCTCAACATTTCTCTACTCAAGTCTTGGCCCATTCATCAGCTTGATATAAAAAATGTCTTCTTATATGTGGATCTTCATGAAACGGTATATATGCATCAGCCTATGGGTTTCAGGGATCCTATTCATTCGAATTATGTGTCTGTTGCAGAAATTGTTCTATGGACTAAAACAGGCTCCTCAAGCATGGTACCAACGGTTCGCCGATTATGTCTCATTTATCATTTTTTCACACAGCAGATCCGATCATTCCCTGTTTACTTATAACAAGGGCACATACATGGCTTACCTATTATTATATGTTGATGACATCATCCTCACCACATCATCTGATGCTCTCCGTCGGTCCATTATGTCTCTCATTTCCTCTGAGTTTGCTATGAAGGATCTAGGCCCCTTGAGTTATTTCTTGGGCATCTCTGTTACTTGACATTTTGGCGGCCTATTTCTGTGTCCAAAGAAGTACGCCGAAGAGATCCTTGACCATGCAGACATGACATCTTGCAAACCATCCCACACACCAGTAGACACCAATTCTAAGCTTATCGCTGATTCCAGCCCCTCATATTCAGACCCGACTCACTATTGTATCCTGGTTGGGGCCCTGCAGTACCTCACACTCACGAAATCTGACATATCCTATGTCGTGCAACAAATCTGCCTACATATGCACAATCCGACGAAATCACACATGCATGACCTCAAACGTATTTTACGATACGTCCAAGGTACACTTTACTTCGGATTACATCTATATAGGTCCTCGCTCACTGGTCTCACCGCTTATTCTGATGCTGTCTGGGGTGGATGTCCTGTCACCCGACGCTCCACGTCTGGTTACTGCGTTTTCCTCGGAGATAACATATTGTCTTGGTCTTCCAAAAGACAACCCACATTATCCCGATCCAGTGCTGAAGCAGAGTACAAAGGTGTCGCCAATGTCGTCTTTGAATTTTATTGGATCCGTAATCTTCTACTTGAGCTTCACTGCATGATTCAAAAGGCTACACTGGTCTACTGCGATAATATTAGTGTGATATATCTTTTCGGCAATCCGGTCCAACATCAGCGCACTAAACACATTGAGATGGACATTCATTTCATTCGCGAATAAATTGGCTCGTGGTCAAGTTCGTGTCCTTCATGTTCCTTCCAGATATCAGATTGCCGACATCTTCACCAAAGAACTTCCGCGCATACTATTTGATGATTGATGATTTTTGAGTCAGCCTCAGTGTTCGTAAACCTCCCGCTTCGACTGCGGGGTGTAATAGAATATTTTCCGAATATGCTTTCATTAATTGTATATCTCTTATTTTAGGTGGAATTGTATTCCTATTGTAATTAGGTCTCCTATTTTAGGTAGAACTATATTTTCTATTGTAATTAAGTTAATTAATTACCCAATTTAAATATTCTTACACTACTATATATATTATACATTATTGATGAATAAAATCAAATAACATATTCCTTTAATTTCTTTATTACTTCCATCATAAGTCTTCTATATAATAGTCACATATCATGTAGAAGAGGATAAAGGTTGCACAAAGGAGCTTCGACAGCTTGGTAAAGAGCGCTTAAGGATCGATAAATGCTAAAAAAACAAAAAGCTCAGAACTGCAAAAAGGTGTTTTTTGGTCTCCACTAATTCGAAGAGTGCTTACATTATACATTTGCCTAACAAAGGACTTTTGAAAAAACTGATTCAATGAGATATATCTTATCCGTATTAAGAAATTAAAATTAAAAAAATAAAGAATTTTCTATTAAAACAACTGTTCTAAAAGTTACTTGTATACTACAGAAGTACATAGAGATTACACATTATGGTTGTCCATATGTGTGGGCAATACTAAAAAGGTTATTATATACATCATAACCTCCAATTGTTATTTATTTTATACAAGTCAAAGTGTCTCACGAAGTATCAAGGACTATAATGGGGGAGTAAATTGAACTTGAAGGCATGACAATGTGTATAACATATGGGGCTAAATACGAAATAGACAAAATAAAGTCATCATGGTGTAAATATATAATAAGTAGAGGACTGAATGAATAATGTGACAACTTTCGTGTAATTTTATAATTTGAAAATTGAAACATGGTCACGCCAAAACAGAGCGTTGAAGACTCTCCTTGAACACATCGCTTACTCCTCTTGTAAGAAATTCACTCTTTTTTCTTCTTTACCCAAGTATTTTTATTTGCTGAATAAATAACTTTGTTTATTTAATTTAAACATGGAAGACAATTGAACTTGAGAAACTGATCTGGGTTTCTAAAATTTCTGCCTAAAGACTAATTTTGCTTAAGTATGGAGTTATGTTTTAAGTTTTTAATTTGTTACATTTTATTGAAAAAAATCATTAATGGGTTTTCTCAGACTTAAATTGTGTTAAATATGTAGTTTTAATTTTTGTACTGTTAGTTTTGTAGTTTGGAACTATTTCTATGTTTTTAATTTGTTACATTTTATTGAAAAATCATTAATGGGATATATTCTCAGAATTATATTTTGGATTGTGGGTAATTTTTAAATTGTGTTAATTTTGTAGTGTTAACCTTGTAGTTTTAAATTGGAGATAATTTTAAAGTTTTTAATTTGTTATATTTTATTGAAAAATCATTAAGTGTGTTCTCAGGATATGATTTTGAATTGTGGGTGATTTTTATATTGTGGTAATTTTGTAGTTTTTGTGGAGAAGAATGTTATCAAGAATGGATTCTAGGAAGAAAATAGGTGAGAAGCCTAGAAATGGGAAGTTGTTGAATGATATTGAAACTATAAGTAAAGCTCTATATTTGGATAAAACCCAACCTCGGATTTTGATGTCTACGGCTAGTAGTCGTTCTAAGTCTGTTGGGAAAGCGCGTTTACCAGAGCCTAAATCGAAGAATAAAGACCGTGGTCAAGATTTGTTAGAGAAGGATGGTAATAAGAAGTCCATATGGAGTTGGAAGAGCTTAAAGTCGTTAACTCAAGTTAAAAACCGAAGGTTCAATTGCTGTTTTTCGCTTCAAGTACATTGCATTGAAGGGATACCGGGATTTTTTAATGACCTTAGCCTTGTCGTGCATTGGAGGAGGAGAGATGGTGTGTTGATGACATGTCCGGTTGTGGTTTCTGAAGGTGTAGCCGAGTTTGAGGAACAGTTGAGTTATACATGTTCTATATATGGGAGTAGAAATGGTCCTCATCATTCAGCAAAGTATGAGGCAAAACATTGTTTGTTGTATGCTTCAGTTTACGCTACTCCTGAACTTGACTTGGGGAAGCATCGGGTTGACCTTACCAGGTTGCTTCCTCTTACACTGGAAGAATTAGAGGATGAGAAGAGCTCAGGTAAGTGGACAACTAGTTTCAGGTTGTCAGGTAAGGCTAAAGGTGCAAGCATGAATGTTAGTTTTGGGTATCATATAGTTGGAAATGGGAACACATCTGCCATGCTTCCTAGCAATAAGGACGCTCTTGAGGGGCGGAACTTGAGGCAGAACAGTGCAAGTGCTGCAAAGCTTCTTGCACAATCTGAGCAAAGTGATGAGCTGGGCATGATAAGGCCAGCTGGAAGCGTTCCTGCTTGGTCTTCTACTTCACAGCACTATGCAGAAGATGTAAAAGAGGTTTTACCAGTGCCGAGTTGTGACCTCTACAAATCTGTAGAAGTGCTGTATCAGAAGCTTGAGGAAGACAAGGTGGAGGCTTCATTTGAATTCAAACCAGAGATTGATGTGTTTGTTGATAACCTCAAACCTGAATTGGTTTTGTTATCAGATCATGTGAAGGGAAATGCTGAAAACGAGTGTGAAATTGGTGATTTTTCTGTCATAGAGCAAGGCATAGAACTTCCCTTGAAGGAACTGGACATAAAAGAAGATGATTCTGTGAAAACTGTTGATCATCCTGTGACAGAGAGACTTGTACCTGATAGTACCTTGAAGATGCCCATTGAAGAGGAGGCCCAGCCTGTACTGTTGGCCAAGGGTCTTGACAGTGAGAATGAAAACCTTGCAGTGAGCACCAACAACGATGAATCGGTAAAAGAATTAATTATGAGAGAATTGGAGTCTGCATTGAACAGTGTCTCTGACTTGACAAACGAGGGATTAGATTCTCAGGAACATGACAATGAAGATAGTTACTTGGATGCTAAAGCGAACTATAAAGAGCTTCTGAAGGGAAAATCCCTCAGCGTGGATTACGTTACTGAATCTGTGGCTAGTGATTTCCTGGATATGTTAAGGATTGAGCATAGTCCATTTGGCCCAAGTTCTGAGAGCGAGCCTGATTCCCCACGAGAACGGTTATTGAGGCAATTTGAGAAGGACACTCTGGCTAGTGGGTGTTCTTTGTTTAACCTTGATACGGACATTGAAGAATTTTCTTCTGATGCTCCGAGTGTATTTCAGTGGGGGAGCATATATGATAATTTTGGTTATTCTTCTGCTGCACCGTCATATGAGGAGATGCCCAAGATAGAAATTGAGGAAACAAGTCACAAAACAAGAGCTTCCATGTTGGAGGACTTGGAGACAGAGGCTTTGATGCGTGAATGGGGCTTGAACGACAAGTCGTTTGAATATTCTCCTCCTAAAAGCTCAAGTGGTTTTGGCAGCCCAATTGATATGCCTCCTGAAGACCCTTACCAATTGCCTCCTCTCGGAGAAGGCTTAGGAAACTTGCTACAGACTAAAAATGGAGGATTTGTAAGGTCAATGAATCCTGCAATTTTCGAGAATGCTAAGAGTGGAGGGAGTTTAATTATGCAGGTATCCAGTCCGTTGGTGGTGCCTGCAGAAATGGGGTCTGGTATAATGGACATACTGCAGCACTTGGCCTCCATTGGAATAGAAAAGCTCTCGATGCAGGCAAGTAAATTAATGCCTTTGGAAGATATAACTGGGAAGACAGTGGAACAAATAGCCTGGGAAAATGCACCAAGCTTAGAAAGACCTGAAAGGTTTGTTGTTCTGTTTACACTTTGCTTTTTAGATTTGGATTTCTGTTTCCTTACTGCAAATATACATATACTTGCACCTACTTATTTCTTGTATGAAATTGTTCTGCAGACAAGATTTATTGCAACATGACTTTGAATTTGGGCAAAATATGGCAAGCGGTCAAAGTAAAAAGGGAAAATCGCATGGACCAATGTCCGGTAAGTTGGAATCAAGTTCTACCACTCACATGGATGCCGAATATGTATCCTTAGAAGATCTTGCTCCTTTGGCAATGGATAAAATTGAAGCCCTTTCAATTGAGGGTTTGAGAATACAGACAGGCATGTCAGATGAGGATGCACCTTCAAACATCAGCGCTCAATCTATTGCTGAGTTTTCAGCCTTTGAGGGACGGAAGATCAATTTGGGTGGAGCGGTAGGTCTGGAAGGGGCAGGTGGATTGAAGCTTCTGGACATTAAAGACAATGGTGATGATGTTGATGGGCTTATGGGTTTATCTCTAACACTTGATGAATGGATGAGGTTGGACTCGGGAGAAATTGACGATGAAGATGAGATTAGCGAGCGAACCTCCAAACTGCTGGCAGCTCATCATGCTATCAGCACAGACGTGTTTCGGGGAAGGTCGAAGGGAGAGAAGAGACGCGGAAAAGGTAGGAAGTGTGGTTTTCTGGGAAACAACTTTACGGTGGCACTAATGGTGCAGCTCCGTGATCCTTTGCGAAATTATGAGCCAGTTGGTACACCTATGCTTGCTCTTGTTCAAGTAGAGAGAGTGTTTGTACCACCTAAACCTAAGATATACAGCACAGTTTCTGAGGTTAGAAACAACGATGTAGATGATGACGATGAATCTGCACCTCCCAAAGAGGAGGACATCAAAGAAGAGAAAATCCCCGAGGTTGAGGAAATAGCACAGTATAAAATAACCGAAGTGCATGTTGCAGGTCTGAAGACCAAGCAAGGTAAAAAGAAATTATGGGGTTCTGCAACTCAAGAACAGTCTGGCTCTCGTTGGTTGGTTGCTAACGGAATGGGAAAGAAAAATAAACATCCATTAATGAAGTCAAAGGCGGCTGCTAACAAATCATCAAAGGCAGCTGCTCCATCAGCAACAACCACTGTGCAGCCTGGTGATATACTTTGGAGCATATCTTCTAGGGTTCATGGCACAGGCACTAAACGGAAGGATATAGCAGTACTAAATCCACATATCCGGAATCCAAATGTGATATTACCTAACGAAAAAATCAGATTGAGGTAGTGATGCAAACTGTGTTATTCATTGGGACGACGAATTTTGGAAGTGACCACCCAACTTCTGGTGAAAAAACAGCTGCAAGTTATACTGAACATAAAAGAACAGGTGAGAGGCTCAGGATACAAAGGAGTGGCATGCTTCGCCTAAATGTCTCTCTGCATGTCCATAGCTAACGTACTGAACCAGTATATGTTTGTGCAATTGCCAGTGACATATCGAGGAATGTGCTCTTTTGTTCCTAAAGTTATTGTTCTCTTTTTGTTAATGAGCTTAATTTTATACATTGTTAGCCGTGGCTGTGGTTGTCATGGGGAACAATGTTTTCCACTTCACTTATAGAAGAAATGTACTGATACTCATGTGACTCATTGTGTTTGTGGCAATAATAGAAGATTTGTTCCCGATGTTGTGGTTTTCCGTTGAATCACAATTGTATTGAAACTTAGCAGCCATGCGAGAAAAGTTTAACTGGGGCTGCAAAACGAAGCGTACCCTTTTTTCGGACATTGAATGTGTTCCTTTATTTCTCATGTCAGGTGGAATCTCCTTCCCTCCCTCTGGATGACAAAATTCCAATCACTCACGTTTTCCGGCTGATACGAATTTAGGGTGCGTTTTGTATTGAGGAAAACATTTTCCAGTGATGTTTCAATTTTTTTCCCGTTTGGTTGGTCAAAATATTTGAAGTTCTTTTGGAAAACAAAATCCTTAAAAATCATAAAAATGACTTTCTAGTGACAGTAAGAAAAGTTTCATAAATGACATTCCAAGCTCATTGTCTCCTTTCTATCCTCCACTCCTCAACCCTTGACCACTTCACCCCGTCAACCCCGACCCCACCTCCCCTTCCCACCCCACTCCACCCCACCCCACCACCATATTATTTTCCTAATTACATATAAATGCCTTTGAGGCAATCTTTTTTCTTACTTACGAAACACCGAAAGATGGGTAAAACTCAATTTCCAAAAACACAGTTCACATTTTCCATCATACCAAACACACCCTTAATCTAAATCTTTGTTTGAAGGAAAAACCAATTTGTTTTGAGCGTTTCATCTCCACACTCCAACCACAATGCTAGAAACAGGTATTTTGTTGTGTATTTGGTGAAACGAATCTTCTGTCTTCTAATCATCATCTAAGTGTTTTTGAGGAAGGCAAAACAGACTCATACTAGGAAACAAAAGATGCTCAAGAGGTTCTTCTGGTACCGTGTGAGGCCTGGATGGGATGATGGGGAAACCGAAGTGGATAGAATACAAATTACACAATCTTTATATGGGCAACTAATGAAGGAAGTTGCTGGCTTGCTGCATACATAAAAGTCCCAGGGATCTAAGTAGTGATAACCCACAAGAGAGAAGTTAGCAGATAAAGATAACAAAAAGATGCATGTTTCCAACTAAGGAACGAACACTAGCATCTTTCAGTTCTCCTCCTGTAATCATTATTCCTTATGTTTATTTTGCCTATTCTATGCCCTTTAGTTGAAGGAGAGCCTTGGAGTAACATCTAAAGTTGTTGTCATGTGACCAGGAGGTCATGGGTTCAAGCCGTGGAAACAATCTCTTGCAGAAATGTGAGGTAAGGTTGCGTACAATACCCTTGTGGTCCGGCCCTTCCCCGGACCCCGCGCATAGCGGGAGCTTAGTGCACCGGACTGCTTTTATGCCCTTTTGTCAACTAGATCACAAGCTGCAACCACGAAAACAGAGCACACACTCATAGAATCATTCAATCGATTGACTTGACACCAGCAAGATTAACACAATTTTCAATTAAACATCGGGGTCCAAATGGTTCCAACAACTGCGACAACATACTCCAGCTAAATTTTACAAGTTTAGCATTAATCACAGGAAGATGCTTTCCTACAAGACAAAGATCCCTATGTTGTCCAAATTTAGAGTCAAATGGGAGAACCCTAGCAATTTACCTACTAGATTATCCAGAAAACAAAGACCAAGGACCAGAAATTTTGAATAAACATGTGTGCTGATGTACGTAATATGGCAGTTTGCTGAGTCCTACATGAGACAAACACAAGGGGGGAACTCAGCAAATTCAACAAGATGTCAAGGGCGTGGCCTCTTGTTGCTGCATGATGGGCATTTGTACTGCTTTCTATGCTCAGCCTTGGCAGGTGTGATCTTCACGCACTTCCCATGGAACCACCTCTCGCATAAGTCACAGCAAATCCAGAATTCATCTGAAGCATAGTTCTCACCACATGCCCCACACAGGTATCTCCATGCTCTTCCTCCTCTTCATCTTAATCCATCTTCCTCATCTTTTACTTCAACCTTTGAGTATTTACCCTGGATTTCAACATGAAACTATTTCAATATACCTAGTTGTTTAGTTCAATGCATGCATAAAGAATTGCACTCAAGCCATGGAACTGGTTTCTTCTATGATAATCTGTCGAATGTATGGCAGGAGACAGTCTAGTTTCAAATAAGATGAACAAAACCTGGTGCATGCAGTGAAGAAGTGATGGATAAAAGTGATGGGAACACACCATGAGGACTAAACTCGAAGTAGATAAAATTTCAATTTACAAGGCACTTTGACCTGAAAATTAATGAAGACCAAATTCAAAATGAAATTAATTTTTTTTATTATAAGAAGAATACTACCAAGAATAATTGTGAAAACACAACATTCGAACCAACTGAACTATATGTCAGTACTAAAAAAGCTCAACTATTGAAAACTTCCGTCTTGCCTCTAAAACAGCCCCACCTCTTCAAACTACAGGCATAAGCATACACCCCACAAAAGGTCACGCCATTAGCTCATGAGAACGCAAAATAACTTCATCATTTACTTACTGCCTACTACATCACCAAAACCAGATGCCCAACTCACTCCCACGAGTCACAACTCACCTAGCAACATATAAACCCAAGCCTAGAGTTTTTAAAAACGAAAAAACGCAAGAAGCAACTAAGTCCATAGGGCTTGAATTGAAAAGCGAGATGTGAAGCGCCGCTTCTTTGAAGTGAAAGCACAATTCATGACATAAAAAATTACCAAGTATTTCTAAATTTAGTACTATAATGATCAAATTACAATTGGAATAAATAATGCTAGTACCCAAATACACAATAATATCAATACTACTACAACTCTTCAATGTTGAGATTCAAAGCTCCGACTGTTGTCACCATTGTTTGAAGCACATACTTCTATGAAGTGCATGGCTTCATTCTAAAGCGATAACCCTTCATTTCACATCGCTTTAAGCAACAAAGGAATGGCCTTTAATAACACTGCCTAAGCCCTTTTGGTACTAGACGCAGCAGACCAAATAAGCCTCCATACTTCAAAATTCAAATAGAAAGAAAAATCAATGTTTTATCAGCTTGAAAGGCTTGTGTAGATTTCCTGGACTACATAATCTACTGAATACATTGGATAACACTATGTTACACGAATCATCCAAAACCACCTGTCCCACTTGTGTCGATCCAACATGATTTGGGTGTGTGTTAGATAAACACCGAATTTGGTCAATAAACAAGGGTGACTTGTAATACATATAACACAACTTATTGGTCATGCCTCAACAACGTACTTGAACTCCTATTTCATACCCTCCAAAATCTAAGACTTAGGTTATGACAAATCCAAATTCTAGATTCATACGTGCACTCATATCCATGTAATATATGATAACAGCTGAAACCTAATTAATCATCAAGATCATTGTTATGCTTTTTGGCTAGTAAAAATCACTATACAGTTGGCTTTCTACGAATTTAAGTGATACGCCCTCTTGATAATTACCCAAATTCTTGTTCCAACTTGGTGATTAATTTATGTGACCAGCGAGGTACTTTTTTACTGATTTTTTTATTCCTATAGATTTTTTTCTAGATTTTGTCCCATTAGGATCAATTGATTGAATACAAAATTTACAAATTTAGTTCTTTTCTCTGAATTCACTTATCAACTAACCCTTAATCTCAAACTGGTAGGGGTGAGCCATATAGTATATCCTCTAGGGGTGGGCAAAAAACCCTGAGAACCGAAAAAACCGAACCGAAATTAAAAAAAAACGAACCGAAATTAAAAAAAAAACGAACCGAATCAGGATTTAGTGATTCGGTTCGGTTTTTTTATTTTGGATACAAACCGAACCAAAAAACCGAATTTTTTTTTTAGGCTACTACTACTACCTCTTGAATCATAGTCATTGAAGCTAATCTATGTTATGAAAGTCGCATGCGGCATGAACTTGATTAACATATCACGGAAACATTGACATAAAATGCAGGGAGAAAAAATAGTTGTAAATTGATAAAACTTTAAATGGTCATAACTATGCGCTTGGATGTCCGTTTTACCCGATTTTTTTTTTGATTTTGCGTATTTTTTCGAGATGGGGCCCGGTCAATAGGCGGTTTGGCACAGCCAATATTTAGAAATACATCCGTTTTCCCAATCAATTTGTGTTTTCCCCCAAATTGATTTCTAATTTTCCTTTTTCTTTAGTAAAAATCTCACAATACACAATAGATTTCAACGTTGAAATTTCATGATAGTGTAGGTGTGAATGTCAATTTCAGTTTTGGAAATTCAATTTAAAAAAAAAAAAATCCCCGACCCAACCCGGCCCACTAGAAAAAACCGATATAAACAGATACATTCAGCGATATAAACCGATATATCGGTTTTTTTTTAAATAAGTTGTATTCGTTTTTTTTTAAAAAAAAACGATTTTTATTCGGTTCATATTTTTCGGATACAAAACCGAACCGAACCGATATACGCCCACCCCTAATATCCTCTATATCAGTTCCACTCGATTTGGCCCCATTTCACCAATATTAACTATATGAGAAAAATGCACAGATGCTCGAGTCATTCATGTTATATATCTAATATAACAAATTGTGCTAGCTATTATAATTGTTCTCTTTGGACTACTTACAATGTATGTGAGTCATCAGTTATCATACATAATACGAGTTAGGCATACAATTCCCTAACTACACCTTAAGCTGAAATAAACAATTCACAAACATATAAACAAATATTAGTAAGTAAAAGACGGGGTTGATATCAGTGGGTAAAATCCCAACTCCCAAAGCTGATCTCTTGATCAATACTTTCAGGCCACAACCCCCCTTTTTTCTTTTTTGGGATATCTATCTTCAGGCCACAGCCTTAAATTTCAAGGTTAATATTTAGTGGCCTACGGTCCAAGAGTCCAAGGATTTTGTTAGAAACTACCACTTGCTATCTTTGTAATGAATACTGCAGAGCAATGGTAATCAAAGAAGCAGCAATTTTTATTTGGGTAGAGGGTTGCAGAGTGGTAGTGTCGTACCACTTTAGAGTTCGACTTGGATTTGCTGCTGCTATGATTAGAGACTGATGATCTATCCTTTACTTGCTTCTTGGCAGCTCCAGTGACAATTTCATAAATAGTTGGCAGGTCATTTATCATATTGAACAGGTGTTTCCTGAATCACAGAAACCACAAATGTTTAAGTAAAACCAGAAGCTTTTCAATTTAGTAAACTAAGGAGGTAACTGCTTTTCTGTTCATGAACAGAACATGCGCATGCATCTCCTGTGACCATTCTCATACAAGGGCTTTGCAGAGCAAATCAGCTTAGTTACTTAACAGAATAAGCAACCCCTGGTAGGCTATATGCTCCACAATAAATAAATATATAAGATGAACTGCAAAATCAAATTCATCAAAGGAGGACTGGATACACACAGAAAAGGAAGGCAAAAGGCAATGCAACTGCTTTTGTAAAATCTGTAAGAAAACCAAGTGTATGTACCTATCAGCTTTGTCGAAGCCAAAACTGGCACCAAAATAAAAGGCAACAGAGAGTAGCCATGCATCACTGTGAACAGCAACTAGGGCCAACCAGTCCTTTTCCTGCATCCCATCTCTGGCAAAGTTTATACCTAGTGCTGGCTCTGGAAGCTCAGGAGGCACCTCCTCAGCTGGCAAATTGACTTCCCATTGCTTGCTTGGGAATCCATAGAGGCAAAGATTTTCCTTTTCTGCAAGGTTTTAACTTTTAATGAGATAGAAAGAGAGAGGGAAAAGAAAATTTCGAGATTGGGATATCATCAAGAAGTTTCAGATGACCTATTCTATTTTTCAGAAATTTAAGCAATAAAATAACATGTTAAGTAAACCATAAAGATCCTTATAAAGAAACAATAAAAGTGCTTGAACATCTGTTTTAATTGTCTAAAGTCGACATTCTAGGATCAGAAGTCTTATTGCGCTAAAAGATATTTCAGCCTCTATACTGAGGAACAATGTTGCATTCTTTTCATGGAATTCATTGGTCAGGATTATGAAGAACTATAAGATTTTCCAAAATCATAAACTGTCATGGGGCACATAGAACAAACAATTTGAAGTGGTTTACCCCATAACCCCATTAAGATGATAAATAGAGCACAAAGCTTCGCAGTCAAGTCAAATGTATTAGACAGATTTTGAGCCCTAAATTCATGGACCTATCCACATTTCAAGCCATAAAGTAGCCCAATATTATAAAGTTGAAAATTAGCCTTCCAAGATATTTCAACTTAAAACACCCAAACATTGGAAGCTGGTGGCAACTTTGTGACAACAAGTGAGTGATGGCAGCAAGGAAATGATTGACACGTCTTTGGGCCAGCTCAAGCAACGTATAAGTATCAGGTCCAGTGCACGAGCAGGATTTTTTTTTTTTTTTTTTTTTAAATAGTTTGCTAAACTTTCATGTTCAAATATACCTTTCACTGTTAATCTTTATTTTCTGATGTCATGTTTTATTATTTGTTTCGCTCATCATACTAGTAATTATCAACTGATTCACATTACACTCAACCTAAAGTGAGAGGAGGTACCCATTCTAAGAAAACAAAGAGGGGGTGGGGGGGGGGGGTCGTGCAGGCTCTTGAACACCCCTTCAAAGTCTCAAAATACAGTAAGGTGAGTTGAAGTAAAATGTGAGATGGTTCTCCAGTAGTAATGGCCCGAAAAATGGACTACCGTCCTTTAAAAAAGTGTTTGGTAGTAAAGATGATCAGCCTGGAAACATTGAACTATATAGCCACTTCAAAAAAAGACCATAATTTTTGTCTCCCTCCCCAACCCCCAATTCCAGATTTCTGGATGCAGACTATGCCCTTCCACTCAAAGATTTTTTTTCTTCAAATAGTTAAGGGAGGAGCAGAAAGAATCAAAGACCCAATTGGGTATCAGGCTCTTCCCTTGCGGACATTGAATAAAAAGCTTCATTCAGGGAAATCATTGCAAAAAGAGAAAATAGCTAATCAGCACAATGTTTCTTCAAATAGAGCTGATCTAATAAATGAACAGCACATAATTCCATATCCTCACACTTCAATTCAGAACTCATGAAAACATAAGAGCAACTACATAAACAAGCCGGTAACACTAAAAGAAAGGAGGTTAAAACAACAATAACGCAGTGAGATTTAAAAGAAGAAAATTAGCAAATTAATCTCTCAATAATAGGAATCAGAAACATGAAGCAATCTGTGCGGGTGAATCCACTGCAAGTTTATACAGTTGAACATCTTTTCAAGGAATATATTTAGGGCCCGTTTGGCCATGGATAATTTGCACTTTTTTCAGGAATTTTATTCCTGAATCATGTTTGAACATACAACTGTTACAATTTTCTGGAATTCAAAAAACTCCAAATACATGTTTTCTAATTTTTCACTCATATCACTCACAAAAATTTAACATTTTTCCAAGTTGTATTCATGTCCAAACATAAATCCAATTTCCAAATATCATTTATCGATCTTTTTTTTTCTTTCAAATTTCACATTTTTTATGTCCAAACTGCCCACTTATATTAATTAAGTTGGCACCCATTATCACAAAGGAGCCGCACGCATTGAGTCATCTAATAGAAGTTTCTAAACCGAGCTTGAGTCATCTAATAGAAGTTTCTAAACCGATCTTGAGTCATCTAATAGAAGTTTCTAAACCGATCTTGAGTCATCTAATAGAAGTTTCTAAACCGATCTTGAGACTCGAATTACTATACCTTTCATGTACTATTGTTTGTCCTTTGCGTGGAATACTTACTATCTTAGAACTTATATAAATCTTACAAACATAATACATGGATGACGACAACTGATTTCCACTTCGAGCTATACTTGATTGGTTTGGCATCATATTGTATTATCACTTCACCTTAGTGGCCCGAGTAATGTATGTCTATTAGTAGAACCCAACCTCATTTGTGAAATCTATTAGAGCCAACCCAACTACTCTGATACCCGTTGGGGTTGGTATCACATCGATGAGTCGAGTCTTTTATGCCTAGCAGTATCTTATTGACCCTACTACCAATTAAGTAAGAATACTCCATTCCATTATGAGACATGAATCCGCCATAACAACAAGTTACCCATAATAGCCTTCAGAAAAAGTGCTATGTATTGTGCAATATGTTCATGCCGTTCTTGAGTTGTGGGTTTATGGTTAGAGGGTGTCCCACTGAATAGTACTCCAAACGTATAGCGAGTTCCAAAAGATGTATTCTATTATTTCTATGATTGTCCCTTGTTGGGAATAATTTCGGGTCTTAATATTATATCCTGTCTAGGTTGGGTTGTCAGCTGTTATTCTGAGCTTCTTGCATTTTCATATTCCTCCTAAAAGGAGCATATTAAAAGAGTTATTCCTAAGAGTCGATTAAATGTCGTCCTAAAGAAAAAGAAAAAGCTTTATGAGTTAAAAGAACCAAGAGTGCTACTATTATTAAAGTATACATATGTATATCTATTATGAACACCCCGAGCTATAATGGGAGGGCAAGGAAGTATGTATATATATATTATGAACACCTCGGGTACGCAGTGGGCAAGGAAGTGTGTGTGTGTATATATATATATATATATTAGAACACCCCCCACTATAATCGGAGGGAGATGAAGTACATATAAATACCTCGGGCTATAATCGGTGGGAGAGTATGTATATAAGTATGCAAGCCTCATAACTGTTATATAGTTTCTTTGTTCTCTTTGAGTGGCATTCAGGTTATCAGGTTGTTTCTTATGCTCTGCCTTACAGCTTATGTTTCATATTATTATTCTTGCCTTATTTACTAGTACATTATTTCATACTAACGCCCTTTTGCCAAGGGCGCTGCATGTCATGCTGCAAGTTCATATAGACTGATTGATGAACCTCTATGGTAGGCAGTCCAGTTATCAGCGGTTGATCGGTAAGGCTCCATATCTTCCGGGGTGTAGTCGAGTGTAGAGGTTATTCTACTCTTGAGTATATATATAAACTATGGGTAGTATAGGGCCCTGTCACGAGCATGTTATGTTGACAGTCACTCTTAGAGGCTTTGTAGACACATGTTTGGTCAATTCAGTATATATGATGGTCTGTATGGTGGCCATATCGGCACTTGTTATATTTCAGTTTGATGGCTCTGTTGTAGTAGCCCATGTCGACCTTGTCGGCCCACATACATGTATATATCTTTTGGGTTGTTTCTTTTATTATTGATACCTCAGAGGATATTGAGTACGACCTTGTCGTCCTAATTATCTGTGAGTATGTTTCCATATGTTATATTACATGTTGATTCGCTCAGTCAAGTAAGACACCGGGTGCCGGCCACACCTCCCCACGCTTGGGGTGTGACATTTACTCGCTGTATATTTGGGTATACATAAAACATATGAGCTTGGTTGAATTTGTTTTACAATGCTTCCTTCCCTATGTACTTCCAATTTTGGTGCATAATATATGTTACAATATACAGATATACATCCCTGTGCGCTATAGCATATGAAAGGTGTATATTCCATGTATTCAGTATATCTCATGATAAATAATTCATTGTACCGGACCTGTGTAGGCCCATATTGTTGCTTCTTACCTTGGTTTTTCTTCTTAGGTAATCTCCTCATATGAAAGCATTGGGCATGAAGCCCACAAATGTTTTTTCTTCGTTTATGGCATGGACATCTTGGGCCATTTGATGTTATTCGATGTGAATTGTGAGTCTGTTCGGGCGTTCTTTCTATGTGTTCTCCATTTATGGGTCGATTATGATCCATATCCATACCTACTTTGGATGTCATTTATATGTTTAACATATATTATTTAAGTGTAGTCATATTTGAGTGATGTATTTGTATTAACATTTCTTGTTAAGTTTTTGTTAAGTGTAGATACCTTCTAATCGTCACCTTCTTTTTCTCCTATCCTTTTTGCATGAACATGTCACGTGGGCTCGTTGGCCCAAATCTGTATTGAAGTCGCTTCCGTTGGGCTAAAGGCTCAACATTTCATAGATCGAGCCCAAATACATAATTGAAGGCCACACCATGGGTGAAAATGGTTAACATATTAGTTGGTGGGCTTGGTAAACCCACCAGCCCATTACTTTATTTCTTTACTATCATTTTATGAATGTGTATGTACAAGTACTTGTAAAATATTGAAACTCATGATTAGAACTTAGTCGAAATAGGCAAGCGATACTGATATCGTTAGAATCGATAGGAAACCCGAACATTTTAATTTGGACCCAATGGGAAAACACTAAATGATACTTTTCTCATGAAACGATGAAAGAAATAGTTCCTCCTTTCAAAACAAACAAAAACGGAAAATAGTGGTACATCTTTGAGAAATAAATCAACCTCTTTTTCTGAACTTGGGAATTTTCACAAAAAAAAAGATCAAAAAGGAAAGAGTTATTTCAAAACAGATGTTATTTGAGTAGAAAAACAGAAAATGGTTGAAGTGTTTTTTTTCAAGTCTCTTTTTTGGGCTTGGTCACTTTAAGTTAAAGTAACAAAGGAATTTTATTTCAATTTGAGTTTAGGTAAGGGATTTAGACCAAAGAATGTGGTTGACCTATACCAAAACAAGGGAAGTAATATGACTTTATAACTTACAAAAAGGATAATTTTTGTCAAAACTTTATATAAGTCTATGGCAAGGGAAATACACGTGCATTTTCAAAACCTAAAAAGATAAATGGATTATAATAGTTTGGATCAATCCAAGTAGAACTCTACTTAAGAGAAACTTTAAGTGTGTTTTGGTCCGGAAAATGAAACAAACTATTTAAATCTTTGTTTGCATTTAAAAAAAACTCAACTCTTTTTTTAGAAGAATAAAATGGTCGTTTTTTTCATAAAACCATCGATGATATGTCATGACTTTGTATAATCTTTCTAAACAATCTTTTTAAGCAAATATTTACTAAAGCCACATTTGAAACTCGAAAATTAACCACATTTTGCAGATTTTTAATATTGGGGTGCCTAAGACCTTTTTTGAGGAATCACCTAAACCCTTATCCGAAATTTGATATAAAAGTTTTTATTTTTAAATAATAGCCTAAAACTTAGTTTTCCTAATTTTTAAAATCAATTAGATGGCGACTCTAAAATAATAAATCCAAAAGAGTCTAAAATTATGTAGTAGCTTTTATGCCTCGCTTAAAAAGTAAACTAGAATTTTCAGACCTTTGCATATTGGATTTATCATCTCTTTTCCCTTCACCCTTTGCCCTTTCTTTTATCATTTAGGGGCTAGCTGTCATGTGAAGGTTCTAACATGTTTGAGAAAGTTTGATGCACCTGATCGATTATCATATCAATGTCTTCATTGTCCTCTTTCCGTGCATTATTGGTTATCTTCGACATCTTTGCCTTCTTGACCCTCATGAGATTGTTCTTCTTCCATATCATCTTCTGAAGCAGTTCCAAAATTTAAACACTCATCGATTTCTAGAGCTCCTTCATCTGATTAATTGGGAACAATCATGCTCACATCATTGTTAGATTCTCTAGTAGTTTGAGTTAATTTTGCACTGTCTTTTGGCATTTTTTGAATATCTTTTTCAGTATGAAGTGATTTTTTCAAGTATGGAGGAACTACCATATCCATCATAGCAAGTTCCTCATTATTTGTTGGAATATCAGTAGAGATCACATCCTCCTCCTAAACTATTGTTGGAGGTGAGAGGATCGTCCCCTCCTTCTCTCTCTCCTTTTCTTACTTCTTCTTCTACTCTTTCTCCTCCTCCTTCTCCTCCTTATCCTTTTCTTTCTTCTTCTTCTCCTGCTCCTGCTCCTCCTCATTCTCATCCTATGGGGGAACATTAAAATTAAAGACAGTTTATGTTACATTCCGTACTTTTATACGTTACATTCACCGTACTTTGGTCGACATAAGGTTAATAAAGGTTTACTGAAGTGTTAAGTAACTTTCAAGAAAGTTTGAGACTAATCGGATTGAAGGAAATGAGTTTTGACAAAAATCAACAAAATGGGATTGCTGAGGAGCATTCTATGGATCGTAAAATAGGCCTGCGGGCCACACTATTGATCATATAAATGGTCAGAGAAGTTGAAACTTTTGGGAAAATCTGCAGCCCACTCTGCAACCGTAGAGGATGTTCTATGGATCGTAGAAGGGTTCTGCAGAGCGCGGAATGAACTGTAGATCTGAGGCGGTGGTCGACCATCTTCGTATTAAATATGATCTAAACCCTCATTTTCACTTATTTTCGACCCCAATAAGTTCTCGCACCTCCGTATAAGCTCCCTAACAGTTCCATAAGGTTCAAGATCACTTCCCAAGTGATTTGAGTTAAATCCCACTCTAAGAATTGATGCAAGCTTGAAGAAGAGCTCATTTGGTGGTTGCCTTCTTGTTTTTTTTTTTTTGTTCCAAACTTAGAGAAGTTGTTGTTGAGGGTTTATCTGGTTGTTTAAGGTAAGTTTTACTCCTCCTTGCTATGTGTTAAGATAATCCATGTGTTAATTGAGTTGTAAAAGTGAAGAACTACAAGATAGATGCTAGAAGGTTGCTTGAAAGTGTTGTCATGTTGTTGGGCTGATTTGAGGTGTATATATAGTTTCTTGTGGATAGAAATTATAGAGATTAACTTGAGTATAATGTTTTTATTTTTGTTATTATAGTCTACCATGCATTGAACATGTTGGGATAAAGTTGAGCTGAAGGGAGAAAATGGAAAAGACTGAATGTAACTCTAAATCGAACTTGTCGATTGTCATATTTTCTACTAGTTTTGAGAAGCGATTGTCGTATGCTTAATTTGGTGTAGATTGAAGTGTAATACAAGTTGGTTCACTGCATTGTCAAAGTTGATTATCCAAGGTATGTAAGAATATCTCGTCTTTCCATTTATGGCATGAGTTCTCTTCGACCTAGATCTGATTAATCGCACAAAGAGGTGCTAATCATAGAAACCGTACTTGAGCCATCATGACCCTTTATTTAGTGATTCTCCCATGTCAGAGCTGCAGGAGAATCACTATATTTAGTTATCTTCCACCTGAGGAGATTCCTAGAGTTGCAGCACTACCAGTTTCTACTTTTGTCCCATCGGATCAGGACTTGAGGAGTATAGTACACCTATTGGCTCAGATAGTAGCTGCCCAGTGTTAACCCAGAGCACTAGTGAGTGTAGGATCTTCAGAGGGACCCGGGAGTTCGAGGGGTCAAGAGTTTTTGGCTTTGAGTCCTTCACATATAGGGACAAACTGACATGAAGACCCCTAGGACTTTATTGATCAACTCTATAGGGTCTTCTGGGTTATGCATGCCTCGGAGATAGAGGAGGTTGATCTAGCGGCTTTCAGGTTACAAGATATAGTTGTTCTTTTATGAAGGATAGGAGCGGTCTCGAGGGCAAGAGGCATCCCTAGTGACTTGGCATGAGTTTTTAGATGCTTTTATAGACCACTACCTTTCACTGGAGATCCGAGTTGACCAGTTCTTGTCTCTTCAGCAGAGGGATATGAGCGCTCGAGAGTATAGTCTCAGATTTAATTCCCTGTCGAGATATGCCACATCTTTTGTTAATTTGAAACAGGCCAGGATTCATCGATTTATAGTAGGGCTTGCACCATAGTATGTGGAGGCATGTACCACAAATGTGGTATATATGGATATTTCTCGAATTCAAGCCTTCGCTCAGAATATGGAAGACCATTGATGCCAGTAATCGGTTACTGAGCAGATTGAGAGAGAGCAACATAAGAGGGAGAGATTGGCTAGTTATTAGGGTGATTATCAAGGTGGTTTCAGGCCTCGACAGTTCAGACGTCCACTTAGGCCTTCATAGTCTCAGTTCCATGGTTATATATTTAATAGTTATGTTCCATCGGGACCTGATGAGAGCTCACAAATATTAGGGTCACAACGACAGCAGAGTACAAGGAACACGAGACCAGTCCCTTCATACTGTGATACTTGTGGTAGGGTACATTTTGAGAGGTATAGACTAGGCTCGACTGTTTTCTACACGTGTAGTTGTGAGGGCCATATGATGAGAGACTGCTTGAGTAAAGGGCATGATGGCATGGCTCAGCCGACTGATTCGATGGCAGGGTCATCTGCTTTAGTGTGTCCTCTAGGGTACGGGTCACAGTCTTCTGACGGTAGAGGTCGAGGTCGTGGTGGAGCTTCTAGTTTAGGGGGTAGTCAGAACCGCATCTATGCTTTGGCAAGTCTACAGAACTTACAGTCTTCACCAGATGTTGGGATAGGTATATTGACCGTTTGTTCATATGATATTTATATTTTGATGGATCCTGGATCTATCTTGTCCTATGTTACCCTATTTGTTGCGGAGTAGTTTGGTATAATACATGAGTTGCTAAGCAAGCCGTTTGCGATGACCACTTTGGTGGGTGAGTCGGTCATTTCTAGGTGATTCTATCGGAGCGGTACAGTAATGATTTGTAGCCGCCAGACCTTAGCCTATATCAATTCCCCCTTATAGGATGGCTCCTGCTGAACTACGAGGGTTGAAGGAGCAGTTGAAAAGTCTGCTCGAGAAGGGCTTTATTAGACCTACCCCTGCATTGTAAGGAGCGCCAGTGTTATTCGTACAAAAGAAAGATGGGTCGTTGAGGATGCGTATAGACTATTAGCGATTGAACAGATTGTTAACAATAGCTGACACTTCTGAAGGGATATTGTAGACGTGACAATAATTCCCCTTACGAGACATCCAGGTGGCACACTCTAGAATAATACATCTAGATATGATTACTAGAACGTCTAGAAAGTTCTGAAGATAGGCATTGAAATCCTAGAAGGGATAAATATATACCTTAGTATGGCCCTCATCCCTAGTAAAGAGAGAATGTTAGGTGACCCAAAGAATCGGTAAGGTGAATCAAGGGGAGCTAATAGCGAAAGACTATTTTGTTGAAGTTAGAACAAGGTAAGGGACTAAAACGTTAGCAGAAGAATTAGAAAAGGGTAAATGAAACGTTGTGAGTAAGATGTGATAAATGAGTTATAACTGTCACTACAACATGTTATCCCTAAGGCCACACCAGTTCTGGACAATGTTTGTAAAGTACTTTCAGGAGTGCTTTTAAGGTGTGTAGTTAGTATAGTGCTTTTGGCCACCAAATATTTGGCAACGCTTTCAAAGCGTGCTCTTTAAGATTATAGGCTACGCTTGGTAAGTGTTGCCAAATCATTAAACAATTGGCAACACCTTTTTTTAATTATGGCTATCCTTTTAAGTGTGTTATTTGTGTAATTCTAAAAACAACGCTTTATAATTAGGGGTGAGCGTATATCCGTTCGGTTCGGTTCGGTTTTGTATCCGAAAAATATGAACCGAATAAAAATTGTTTTTTTAAAAAAAAACCGAATACAACTTTTTTTTAAAAAAACCTATATGTTCGGTTTATATGCCGAACGTATCGGATTTTTCTAGTGGGTCAGGCCGGGCCGGGTCGGGGAATTTTTAATTTTTTTAAAAATTGAATTTTCAAAACTGAAATTGACATTCACACCTAGACTATCATGAAATTTCGATGTTGAAATCTATTGTGTATCGTGAGATGTTTACTAAAAAAAGGGAAAATTAGAAATTGATTTGGGGAAAAACACAAATTGATTGGGAAAACGGACCTTTTCGTAAAAATTGGTGACGCCAAACCTGCGTTTGGCTGGCCCCGTCTTGAAAAAATACGCAAAATCAAAAAAAAATCGGGTAAAACGGACATCCGAGCGCAGAGTTATGACCATTTAAAAATTTATCAATATACAACTACTTTTTCTCCCTACATTTTATGTCAATGCTTCCGTGATATGTTAATCAAGTTCATGGCGCATGCGACTTCCATAAAAGTTTCATAGATTAGCTTCAATGGTTATGATTCAAGAGATAGTAGTAGCCTAAAATAAAAATAAAAAATAAATTTAATTCAATTTTTCGGTTCGTATCCAAAATAAAAAAACTGAACCGGATCACTAAATCCTGATTCGGTTCGGTTTTACCGAATTTCGATTGATTCGGTTTTTTCGGTTCTCCGTGTCTTTTGCCCGCCCTATTTATAATTGCCCCCCCCCCCCTTATAAAAGGCAAAATATATATAGTCCCTAAAATTTCATTACACAAAGTATGGTTTTCTCGCTTCTTTCGAATTGGGGATTGTTTCACCGAAACTCTAATCGCTTCTTCACAAACCCTGAAAGATGATTATTTGTGAAATTGCTTCAATAGTAGAGCTGAATATACATTTTCTTTTGATGGTCTTACATAGTCGGGCATTCTTGAGTGGTACAAAAACATGTATTTGCGCTGGTAGTGTTTGGTCTGATTGTTGGAGTTCTTTTTCTCGAATTTCCATTATTAGTGTTTCTTCTGTTCAACTGGATGTTTTTCATGAGTTGATACTCCTAGGATGTGTTACTTGCTCCTTATCTTAAAGCCTCTCATTCATTTAAATTTCCTCTCTTCAACTGGATGTTTTTCAATTTTCTGTCAATTATGATGCTCCCATTTTAACATTAATGGACAATGTCTATGCTCCTTACTAGATGTTTTACATCCTATTAGTATTTTGATACAACTGAATAAGCCTGTTTTCAAATTTTCTTTTTAATAAAGCATAAAATTTTCGAGATTCTGGACTGGGGTGTCATTTAATTTCTGCAAAAGTTGGGTTCTTGGAAAAGAAGAATGGTGGAGTCAATTATTAGTAAAATAGGTTCCCTTTTTCGTTGATTATTCATTCAAAACTCCATTTTTAGCATAAAACAACTAAAATTTGGCACTTTTGGTGTTATACTCTAGGAGAGAAAAACTAAAAATTTTGAGTTAATTTTTGAGTTTTTGAGGTAGGTTTTTGAAGAATACGTGTTTTTGAATTCTGGGTATGGTTAAAATTTTGAGAAAGTTGGGTTCTTGGGGTGAAAGAATCTTGAAAATATTTCAACTTGGACAAATGGTTATTACTGGTGTTACTTGACTTATTCATGATAAATTGGGACCTTTCGTGCATTTGCCAAATGCAGAATTTTGTGGAATATAAATGATGGTCGATTCTAGAATTTAAACGGTATGAATTTTGAGTTAATATATTGAGTCTCCAATGTATAATTAATTTTATTTATCTACCTGTACATGTTTTCCCCACATATACGTAGAATTTGACTCTAAAACTGTAAAATTTGCTCGCCCCTCTCTTATAGTTATTTCTACAACGAGACCTGCTCTGTATGCATTTTCTCTCTTGGATATACTCCTTTGCACCTCAATCTTAAGATTTGTTCCTTCTTAGCTCGCTTTTGATTATGTTTTCTTAATTAGCAATTAATAGAGCTAGAGCCGGATATTAATATTTGGTTGTCTGAGATGTTATGTGGGATGCTGGTTTGTGTGTGTCTCTCTCAATCTTCCTAGAAGAGTATTGGTGCTGGGTTTCTATGTCTATATTTTTTCCTGTTGAAATTTTATGTTTAATGTTTCTTATATTGCTTTCGAAGGGAAGCCTTGGAGTAATTGGTAAAGTTGTTGCCATGTGATCAGAAGGTCACGGGTTCAAGCCGTGAAAACATCCTCTTGCAGAAATGTAAGGTAAGACGGCGTACAATTGACCCTTCGCCGGACCCCGCGCATAACGGGAGCTTAGTGCACGCCCTTTTTTATATTGCTTGAGAATTTCAGTTTGATTTGTATATAGATTTGACAGAGTGTCAATTTATACCGGGCTGGTAACCCCTTGATCCCTTTTTAATACAATTTCACTTTTGTAGAGTTCCTCTTAACCTTGTTTTTATATTCATCCATTTGTAGGTAAACTTTTTGTTGGGTTTCAGAACTGCACTCTTTTATTTTTCGTTTGATCTCTGTTTTTCTTTGAGATTTATTTAAGATATGTGCTGAGTGTGCTTATTATGTTGTTGGAAATTTCAAAAATTTGTTGCCTTTATGTGTAATAATTTAACTGATTATTGGACTAAGCTAAAATCTGTGATATTCTTAGTAATTATATTGTTGTTTGGTAAGACTTTTGAAAAAGATTTTAGCATTTTATTATTTATTCTGATATGGACATGAATGTATTTAGGATTTGTATAGATTGTTAGGGGTAGTAATACGATAATATTTAGTTGAAGCTGTTAAAACCTCTTCTGTTTGTGTTGTTTTTCGTGTGCCAGTGGGAATTGGATTTGAGTTGTTTTGTTGAGTAGTCTTATTGCATCGTGTTTTGCTGCATTTTATTGAAATTATTAGAAAATCTGTTATGAGTCATTAGTTTTAGTAACAACTGGAGCTTTAAGAATTACAAATAAACTTGATTAATTGGAGCAGGACATGTTGAAGTAGGGGCTTTTATATAATTGGCTTTTGTATCTCTTAATCGTATTATCAATCTCACTCTGATTAGGTTTTTCTCATGGGTAGATTACTTGATAATTTTTATATGAATTTCTTTTGATAAATTTTAAAAGCTCCTGCTACATTACCCAGGGTGAACTTGAATTATCAATCTGCACAATATTTTTTTTTCTGCATTGTATTTTTGTATTTCTGCACTGTGTTTTTATATATCTGCACTGTATTAATTTTTTGCATTGCATTTCTGTATTTCTGCATTACATTTCAGCATTTCTGCAGTGTTTTCAGTATTTCTGCATAGTATTTTTATACATTCTGCACTATGTTTTTATATTTCTGCACTGTATAATTTTCGGCACTGCATTTCTGATTTCTACACTACGTTTCAGCATTTCTGCACAATATTTTCAGCATTTCAACAGTCCTTTTCTACACAGTATTTCTGCAAAGCATTTTTATATTTTCTGCATTGTATTTTTTTCTGCATTGCATTTCTGTATTTCTGCACAGCGTTTCAGCATTTCTGCAAAGTATTTTCAGCATTTCTGCAGTGTTATATATTCTTTTGATTGCTGAACTGAAGTAATTTTTC
Organism: Anisodus acutangulus; assembly: GCA_029783415.1. Taxonomy (NCBI): domain Eukaryota; kingdom Viridiplantae; phylum Streptophyta; class Magnoliopsida; order Solanales; family Solanaceae; genus Anisodus; species Anisodus acutangulus. The sequence goes on from CM056492.1 coordinate 46,415,802, forward strand.
TCTTTATGAATAATGTATCAAGGAGCAAAGAAAAAGGTTTTAAATCCAAACAAAGCTCAAAGTCCTATGAAGAAGATATGTTTCGATTTTCAATTTCGTTCAAGTGCTGAACTGGCCAAGCATCTTCAAATTAAGAAAGAAGACCTGGACTAAATGTTCAAGATATATCCGGATTTGTCGGATCTAACCAACCTTCTCCAGTTGATGCTACTAGTTTAGGCGCTGTAAGAGGCCATATTCTTCCACATTCTTCTGCATCAACTCATGGTCCAATTCTTGAAAAGGTATTTATACTCCACATCCCCACCAAACTTAAATGATTTTCACCATGTACGAAATGTTAGTAGAAAATTGATATGAAAATTTTCACAAACTCATATCGGATACATTATCATTCTTGAGACCAAGTAACATAATGCATTTTCAATTTTTCTCTCTATAGTTGATTGTGTTCAGATTACCAATGCAAATATTCTCTATGTACAGCTTATGTCTTATACTTTCATATATAATGTTATCTCTATAAATTGAATAGAGCATGGATGGAACGCCTGCTATAATAACATTAGTGACTACAGCAAGAGTAAATGTAAAGACTACATCAAAGAATCTCATCATTTATTAGATATTCTAAAATATCCAATTTAAGAGTACATCAATTATTTTTCTCTCTTGAAAATACTTCAGCATGAAGTGTTGCCGAGTCCCATAAATTTAAAACCATGTCAAAAGCAGAAGCAAAGAAAAAAATCTAGTACCATCATAACAGTAGCAGTAAAAGAAAATTTATTCTTGTCATTGGATATTATTGAAAGAAAACTCTCAATAACATCTCTGTGAAGTTCATTTTGATAAAATGATATTTTGCTTTTATATTCTTTAAAAAATAGCCATAGAGAGCCTTTGGTGTCTGATTAGCAATATGGTAAGACAATTGCTTAGGGGAATCCATTGCTATTTATTTTTGTCTCACCATTGTTATTAACTTTTTATATTTACAAAATCATATTTTCTGCTCTTATTTGTTCGTCCATTATTTGGGTACCAGCCTCTAATTAACTGCTACAATTGCACATTGTACCTAAGGATTATAGAGGTTAAAGGTGAAAAAGAGGAAAAAGCAGTTTACTACCTTTCTACACCTGCTCGTTTCTTGTTCCGATATAGACTTTAAAATCAATTATGGAGACGTCCACTTAAACTTAGTTTTGGTTAAGATTGTAGCAGATGCATACTTCTCACTAGTGTTTAAGATGAAAATAAGCTCCAATTCCTTGGATACTTGTTATTTAACATGAAAATAAGCTACAATTCTTTGGGTAAAATTTCACTTCATTTTGGACAGGTTGTCGGGGTCAAAAAAAGGCAAGTTTCTATAGATTTTGGTTAAGATTGTAGCAGATGGATACTTATCACTAGTATTTAAGATGAAAATAAGCTCCAATTACTTGAATATTTCTGACTTGTTTAACATGAAATAAGCTACAATTCTTTGGGTAAAAGCAAAAAATAATATTTATCTAGTTTGCTTTTGTAGTTTCACATTACTTCTAATTGCTCTTCTTTTTCTTCAACATGCTAAGCGATCCCTATTTAGTACATTGTTGGTTACAAGTCTGCTTCTGCATGTGCAATTACTTGAAAATAGAAATGATGAAATTTCAATGTTGTTTTAGTAATCTGGACATTACCATAAAATACTATGTACACATGGTAGAACCTCGCTTAAGTCTGTACTCTGTAGTGGCAATAGAATGCGACAAGGTGCTAAATGTAATACGTTTCGTGAGTTCTGCACTGGAGCACACAACTTGTTCTACCAGTTTACTCGATGTTTATCATTAATTTCATCTACTTGTTCTGTATGCCTTACCTAGCTTGTGTTCTTTATTCAGCAAAACTTAGAGGAACATAATAAATAATATCTGCAACTTTTGGCAGTATATCTGGCAAATTAAGGAAAGTTTTATATCAATTAAAAATCTTATGTTAACTATTATCAAAGTTTGGTGTCTATCTAATTAATTTCTTTTTATGTGTAGGAGTATGTGGGTGATGCAATTGGCAATGGTGGCAAAAATCAATTTGATCTATTAATGTGAAGGGCGAATTTTGGATACTTAGATGTCTATTATTCATGATACTATATGAATACATTCAGTTTAATTTTATTAAGTTTATTGATAGTGGGCATTTTGATACATTATTTCTTAGCATGTGTACTATGATTAAGTTGAAGTCCATTGTAAGTAATGTTTATGAACTTGAATTATTTTTTGGCATTTATTAGCTAATTTAGACCATGATGTCATCAAATTAATGCATATGCTTGAAATAACAGTGATTTCATGATGTATCCAATATGTAATTTGTCTGCTAGTAAAATCTTAAAAAATATATTTTGCCAAGTGTGGCTATAGAGATTCCTTTAGAAGTCACGTTTAAAAAGTGGCCAATAAAGGCCACACTTTTGAAGTGTAGCTCTTGGGTGCGAAAATGTTGCCGCAGGAGGGTGTGATAAGTGTGGTCTTTGCTATCTAATAGGCCACGCTTTTAAGGGAGGTTGATACTGAACATATGAAAAGTGTGGCCTTAAGTCAAATGTTACACTTGTGTTGACCACCCCTGAAAAATGTTGCCTAAAATCAAAAAGTGTGGCCTTTAACAATTTAGACCACACTTTTTCGGGGTGATTGAAGACCTAAAATGTTGTAGTGGGTAAGTCAAAATATAATGGAATAGCATAATCTATTGTCAAGTGAAGGGAAAGACAAAAGGAGATAGACCCTGGGACTATAAAAGGGTATAAGCCATAAAGTCATAATCTCATGAGAAATGAATTGATGACTCCAACGTGATTATCAGAAGGCAAAGTTAGACCTCGAAGTAACTGAAATAAGTATGAGTCAGTGAACAAGATAAACGTAATGAACCCTGACATAGAATATTCAATCTCCTAGATGCGAAATCGTAATCCTTGAGACATATTCAGATGTGAGTGGTGGTAGGTAAAGGTACCATATAAGTGCTACAGAAATAAAAGAGAGTGCCACTGGGCAGATAATTAGAATTTGAGTTCAGGAGTAACCCTATGACCATAAAGACACAAAGGTAAGCAACGAAGGGTAATTATAGATAAATAAGATCATCAAAGAGTACGTCGGGTATGCAATGTAGTAAGCCTACAACTTTATAAGAATCAGAGGGTCTTTTCTAAGTACTACGAGTAGTTTCTAGGTCCTAGATTAGACTAAAGTTACAGTTAGTGGAGTTTCTCTTGTTATATTATGATATCAAATGCTAACATTCGTCTGATGTGGCTCGAGATGAGATGTTACAGTGCAACCCGATACAGATTAGTACATCTTAAGGTGAGCTTTTTTATTTTTGAATTGCAATACGTGTGATTTATGGTCATATAAGGCCAATCATTACTGTATATAGATATTGGCCTGGTGTGGCATGTATAGTGTATGTGTTGCATGTGTGCAGGTTGGTTATGATCCAATTTACACAGGAGACGCTGGTAAAATTTTCGCAAATCTCTAAGGATTGACATTCGAGGATGAATGTTTCTAAAGGGGGAAGGATATTACATCCCAAACTTTTGTACGTTGGATTCACCGTATATTGGTAGACATAAGGTTAATAAAGGTTTACTGAAGTGTTAAGTAATTTTCGGGAAAGTTTGAGACTAATCGGATTGAATGAAAATGAATTTTGGGCAAATCTGTGGCCCACTCTGCAATCGCAGAGGAGGTTCTACGGGGCACAGAATGGACCACGGATCTGAAGCAGCGGCCGACCATCTTCATTTTAAATACGATCTAAACCCTCATTTTCACTTATTTTTTACCCCAACTAGTTCTCCCACCTCCATATAATCTCCATAACAGTTCCATAAGGTTGAAGATCACTTCCCAAGTGATTTGAGTTATATCCCACTCCAAGAATTGATGCAAGCTTGAAGAAGAGCTCCTTTGGTGGTTTCCTTATTGTTATGATTTGTTCCAAGCTTAGAGAAGTTGTTGAGGGGTTATCTGGTTGTTTAAGGTAAGTTTAACTCCTTCTTGCTATGTTTAAGTTAATCCATGTGTTGGTTGAGTTGTAAAAGCAAAAAGGCTACAAGATAGATGCTAGAAGGTTGCCTGAAAGTGTTGTCATGTTGTTGGGTTGATTTGAGGTGTATATGTAGTTTCTTGTGGCTGGAAATTGTAGAGAATAACTTGAGTATAATTTTGTTGTTGTTGTTATTATAATCTACCATGTATTGCACATGTTGGGGGTAAAGTTGAGTTGAAGGATAAAAGGGAAAAGTTTGAATATAACTCTAAATCGCACTTGTCGATTGTCGTTTTCTACTAGTTTCGAGAAGTGATTGTTGTATGCTTAATTTATGGCATGAGTTCTCTTTGACCTAGTTTCGATTAGTCGCACAAAGAGGTGTTAATCATAGAAATATGTACTCGGGCCATCATGATCCTTTCCTTAGTGATTCTCCCATGCCGAGAATGAGCTTATAGTAGCAATATTTGGCTATACAGTTAAGGTGATAGACAACTTGATTATAGCACGTATAGAGTTACGATTTTGCCTACGGGGCTATGACACTATACACCTTGTGACTTCGGGGCTATTCACTTATTTATTTGTCTTCGGGGCTATATATAATGTGCATTACCTTCATGGCTTATATTCAGACTGCCGTCGGGGCTCTATTAATTGCCTTCGGGGCTATTCACCTGCCTTCAGGGCTATTTACACTTATTATATGCCTTATACGAGGCTAGATAGTTGATATAGTTTTGTATAGTTATTATGAGGTCGAGATAGGTAAGCATACCTCCAGATATCTATTGACTCCTCAGAATATATTCAGTATATCTTATATTTCATTTCAATTTATGTTTCAGCTATTTTAGTTGCTTTACATACTCGGTATATTATTTTGTACTTATGTCCCTTTTCCTGGGGCACTGTATTTGCCTGCAGGTCCTCATAGACACCCAGAAGGATCTTCTAAGTAGATTTGTCGAGTATTAGCTTGTGTGGTAAGCTCCATGTCATTCGGAGTTACTAGGTCTAGATTTTTCTGTATATACAGACTATTAGTAGGTCGGGATCCTGTCCCAACCATGGTACAATTATCACTCTTTAGAGACTTGTAGACGTGTCTTGAATGTATATTATCGTCAGTGTGGCGGCCTTGTCAGCCCTTGTATATATCTTTTTTTATGTGTTTTGCTTCTTGCAGAGACATATATAGGCTTTGTCGACCATTCATATATGTATATATGCCGGGATGATCCCATTTCGATTGAGTTGACTATTATTCACATATATTTTAGCGCATGGCCTTGTCGGCCTATGTTGCACTATTACGCTTATAGATCGGCTTTATTGGCCTAGCTTGTCTTTGAGACATAGATTATATGAGTTACAACTTGGTTCGACCGTAGGTTGGGGCGTGACAGTTTTTTCTTGTCTTTTTATTTTCCTGGATCGGGGATGATCTTTTATCTCTTTCACAGGCTTTATAACAACCTTAACAACTATTATGTTGAGATTATCCTTGATTTTTACCTTTGGATTGCTCTTTGTGGGACAACATTGAATTTGAAATTTGGCACTAGGGGAGCTATATCAATTGACCTGCTCTAGGTAAAACTTTATTCTTTCATAGTACTCAGTTTCTCTTGTGGTAAAAATTGGTTGTTGGTGTTGTTCTTGTTCTTGTTCTTGTTCTTGTTCTTTCCTTTGCTTTGCTTGTAAAAAAGTTTTTCAAACTTCATCCACCTTCAGCTCCTTCTCATCTATGCCATCCCTCTTCTAGAACTACTTGCATCCATTAAAGCCTCTGGTAACTTCAATTTGCAATCAGTACTAGGAGTAGGATTCTTATTGTTTCTCAAAATTATTGCCTGAGTTCAAGCTAGGATTGGTCTCATTCCTCCTGATTATTCCCCTATCCCACCCCACCCCACCCCACACATTTCCCTCCAGATTTACAATCAATTTATTTATTCTCAATTCGGAATGCAAAACTCTACACTTAGCATTGCTATGGCCTTGAATTTTACAGTGCCTACACTATTCAGGGATAGATTCGTATATAATTTTTACTTTAAGGATTTCATGTCTCGATTTTTTTTAAGAAATTGATTTGTACCTCATATACCAATGATCGAGTGATGTCGATTTCCACTTTAATTTTTATCGTGATTGGTCTTGATTAGAGTTATCAAAATGGGTTTGGCCTGCGAAGCCAACCCACCCTAACCCTGGATTTAAGTAGGATTGTGCTAAGATTTCTGGCCCATTTAGAAGTGAGGCTTAATAACTCAGTTTCTCTTGGACCACCGGCCTCAAGGATTGAGCCGAGGCTAGAAAAAATTATTTAATTTCTTAAAAATTATAAGTAAATTAAATAAAAAGATAAAAATTAATAAAAAACGAAAAAAATATACTAACTACTAAGCAATAAATTAGAAACTAGAGTTAACTTTTTAATCTCAGAGATCAAATTATGTTTAAAAGCTAAAAGCTTGTGCCAAAGTATTCACGGTCCTCTTATTTCACCGTCATTTATTTAGGTACAAAGAGTTTGAAAACGTATTTTATAAAATAATGTACATGTCATGTAGTTACAGTAGAAACTCTATTAATTAATACTTGATTATTTAATAAACTTTCTTAGATAATATTTTTGGTCGATCCCGATTCGGGGATAACGTGTTAAATTAATAATTCGCTAAAATTATAAGATAATATATTTTTGATTACTCATATAGACCCCATGTAAAATATAAATTAATAATTTCTTATATACTACATAATACATGAATGATTTATGAAGACTTCTTGAAAAATGACTCAATTGTCTTTTGTTTTTTGTTGAAATCAATGTCACATTGAATCTCATCTCTAATTTTTTTTTATCATTGTAAGAACTTATGGTGTTGTTTTCTCATGGCTCAACAAGAAATTATTCAATGTGATTGCCGCTTTAATAGTCTCGTTTAGCGAATGGGGCTCTACTGTAGAGCTTTCATCATCATTTTCATCACCTTTATCAGTTCCCATAACACTCTCAATTATTTCTTCATCAGTCAACAACTGTGTAACTACATTTCTTCTGGGTAGTTCAGGACATGTTCGACATCCATTATTTGTGTTAGCATGATTTGATCTTGTGTTTATATAGAAAATATTTTTTAATATCCATAAAGTAGTACATTGAACACAAGAAGTATAATAAAGTGGGAGATTGAAGGTCCTTCATTTGATAGAGTACATTGAACAATAATGAAGTGAAAGATTGAAGGGTGTTTATAAATTGAGTATTTCATTATAAATTGATAAAGTATTAATTAATATATAAATTATTAATTTAATGATTAATTAATGTTTTTTTTAATTAATAAATTTTGGTGGTTCCAAAAGCATTAATTTATAGAGTTTCTATTGTATTTTACTGAAAGCATGGAAATTATTATTTCCTCCTTTTTCCCTTCAAGTCATTCTTACTTGGAAAAAAAAAGAAAAAGATTCAAAATTATTTTCTGTGCCCTTTGCTCTATAAGTCATTTTCTTGGAAAAAAGAGAAAATATTCATTTCCCATCTCGAAATTCCCCTTTAAAGTGCATTACATTTACCACAGTACCCCTGTCATTCCAATTAGTACATTTTATATTCTTTTAGTACCCAAACAAAAAAAGTGATTGAGAAAACAGTACTGATTACTGAATAATCCTCGCACTGTGGAAGAAGTTTTTAGAGATTTCAAAGGCCGTCGTAACACTGGTATACTTTCCCTTATCTACCAACTCCATGTATACCGTTATAATTTTATATTTTTGCTGTCCAAAATTCTGGTTTTAGACTTCTTTATTTTAATTTTTGGGGTTTTATAGTGTTGTATTATTGTACCTTGTGATACTTTAGATGTTTAATTTGAGCAATTATTTTGCAGATGTGGAGGAATTTTATCAGCAGTGTGCCCCTGGTGAGTTAGGTATCTTTACGTTCTAACGTGTTTATTTATTTGGTACTGTTTTTTTCAATCAACTTTCTTCCTACTTACTCAACAATAAGGGACAATACTAGATTTAATAAGGAGAATATCAAAATTAGCCGACTAGCGGCGTACTATGCTCTAGCATCAATGCATAAACTTACTTTACATGAATGCAACTCAAGGCGAACAAAGAAACTCTGTAACAGTTCTGAGGCTTGCATACTTCTATGTATATACTTACTTTTCATACTCACCCACCGATTATAGCCCGGGGTGTTTATATGTACTTCCTCGCCCTCTGGTTATAGGCCCGAGTGTTCATAATATATGTACACTTCCTTGCCCTCTGGTTACCCGGGATGATCATAATATGTATAAATACTTCTTTGCCCACCGCGTATAGCCTGAGGTGTTCATAATATATATACATACTTCATTGCCCTCCCATTATAGCTCGGGGTGTTCATAATAGATATACATACGTATACTTTATTAATAGTAGAACTCTTTGACTCTTTTAACTCGTGAAACTTTTTCTTTTGATTTAGGATGACACTTGGTTGACTCATAGAAATAACTATTTTAATACGCTTCTTTTAGGAGGAACATGGAAACACAAGAAGCTCAGACTAACAGCTGACAATCGAACCTAGACCGGATATAATATTAAGATCTGAAAGTATTCCCAACAAGGGACAATCATAGCAAGAATAAAATACTTCTTTTAGAACTCATTATACGTTCGGAGTACTCTTCAGTAGGACACCTTTAACCATAAACCCACAACTCAATAATGGCATGAACTTCTTCTTAAGGGTATTACAGATAACTTGCCAATATGACAGATTCATGTCTCATGACGGAATGAAGTATTCTTACTTGTTTGGTAGTAGGGTCAATAAGATACCACTAGGCATAAAAGACTCGACTCATCGATGTGATACTAACCCCAACTGTACATGAAACTATTAGACATGTGAATAAAGAAACTCTTTACCAATAGTCGTTACGACGTAGAAGTCCTTACGAGGGGGTCCGTTGTGGCTCTAAAACATTTCACAATTGAGACTGGGTCTACTAATAGACATACGTAACTTGGGTCTCTAAGGATGATGTGACAATACACTATGGTGGAAAATCAATCGAGTATAGCTTGGGGTGGAAATCAGATGTCGTCAACCATGGACTATGTCCGCCGGATTTATATAAGTTCTAAGACAGAAAGTACTCCAAGCAAGGGACAAACAATAGTACATGAAAGGTATAGTAATTTGAGACTTACGCTTGGTTTAGAAACCTCTATTAGATTACTCAATTAAGTACTCTTTTTTGTACGGATTCATACCATGAAAGAATAGGGATAGCCATTACATACCTTTATAGTGAACTTCCTATGCTGGCAACGGAATAAGCTTTCTTCATACTTAGTCTACAACAAGGGACAATACTAGAGTTAACCAGGAGAATATCGAAATTACCCGACTAGTAGCATACTATGCTCTAGCATCAATTCTAGGTTGTCAATCCAAGCCTTTTCTCCTTCTATTCCTTGGAAAAACAATAATACATATCACCTCTATAGCAAACAATAATACATATCACCTCTATAGCAAACAATAATACATATCACCTCTATAGTTATATCTCCAGCAACTCAAATACCACAAGAACAACTCCAACACATTCTTCAACAACTTAACAATCAAGTCCTCAACTCTAGATAGTCGTCCCATAATATCTCACCACAACAACCCTCCTAATGCTTAGACAATCTCAAACACAGGTAGAATAAGAGGGGTTTTACCTTAGACAATAGCAAACAACATCAACGACACTTTACTTCACCGGAAGGAGATCTTCGCACTTGCAACAAAGTGAAGGAAGCGAGTCTCACTAGTATTATGGACTTTCCGAAAGGAGAATCACCTTATAGCCTCTTGGATTTAAGTCTAAATGATGGAGGAAACCTTAGAGCAGCTACGGAGAGAGTTCTGTTCGACTTTGGAAGTGAGATGAAATAAAATAAGCTTTCATCTCAATATTATAAATAGAAGTTTACTACTGCCTCCAATCTGCGATGGGTTCTGCGCCGCAAAACACCATATGCCACCGCATATGGTGCCAAGGACTTCAAAAAATGTTCATGCCAAAATGCAGCCAAATTTTATGGGGCAGGTTGTCTTTGCAATGGAAAAATGTTTCAGCAGAACATACTAACTTCATCGAGGAGTGTTTCCTTTAATCCCATTAACCTCTAAACTTCCCGACATCTTCTTAATACCCATTTAAGTCATATATATCATTATGAAAGATATCATGTCATCAGTCTAGTTTAACCAACTTCACACACGAACGACTACAAGAGTATGGAAAGTTACACGTTTGGCCTCAACATTAGTTTCAAACTATTGCTAACCTTGTGCAAGTCCTTATTCTTAACTTATGATGACGTAATGTAATGCTAAAATTTGCTTTGTGTGTTTTTCAGTGTACACCTCTTATACTTGGAAGTATATGAGATATACACCCTTGTATACATAGTGGTTTACTGGAATCATTTAAAACCACACAGCATGCCAAGAAAAGGGAAGAAGAAATACAGATCCATCATAGCATCATAATAATTGCAAACCTAGATAGAGGAAGAATACAAGTGAAATAGTTCACACTCCCATAGAAAGCACAGGCAGATAGACACAATAATCATATTCTGAGCAAATATACATCCCAATTCAAGGGAAATGGGTCTAAATTGAATTATGCCATCCTCATTTTTCTTACAACACTGCCAAAATAGTTCACAACTAAGCTATCCACATGGTTTGAGTCATATTGAAGTCTAAACTTAATTGGTCATCAACCCAATACAAAACATAACATAAAAGGGGTCCCCACAACCTTGAGGTGTAACAAGAAACAACACCACTCAAAACATACTAGGATGAGGCTGAGTGAATGTATTCAAATCCTATTTCTTGAGTCTTAACTAGGGATGGCAACGGATCGGATTTGGACCCGATCCTACTAGATCTAGATCCAGATATGTTTTTATACCTGGATCCAGATCCATCGGGTCCATAAAAATCAGATCCAAATCCGAATCCATCGGATCCACGGATCGGATCTGGATCCACATGTAAAAAAATTTGCCTTGCTAAGAATTTTTTTTGAACTGACAAATGATTTTTACTTAGCTAACAGTTTAATGTGTTTCAATTTTGAAATGTTCATATGAGATATTTTGTTCGTTGTCTCGTTTTGATTGTGAGCTATTAATTGAAAATATTGAACAATGACAATAGTTGTGGAAAATGCTGACTAATATTTCCATAATGCAGAACTTGTATGTGCTTGGAATCTTCACAAATGAAGTGAACATAATTTTAACTACTTGTCTATGGAGATGTTAGTCATTCACTAATATAACATTGATTTTATTATCGAAGTTACCTCTGTATTTTTTGGTTTTTGAGTTAACGCGGGGATAAATTAAACTTGTTTTGAGAATTAAACTTGCAAGGATGTGCTTAGCAATTTTAAGAAAATACTTATAAAATTACGTTCTAGGTTATGAATATATTTAATAAAAAACGGATCCACGGGTCGGATCTGGACCGGATACAGATCTCAAATACAAGATCCAGATCCAGATCCGATCCCTCAGAAACCGATCCGGATTCGTCGATCCAAATTTTGAAGATCCATATCCTATAAAACGGATCTGGATCCACCGGATCCGGACCGGGTCTAGGATCCACTGCCATCTCTAGTCTTAACCCTAGAACATCACTTCTTGTCCTTTCAATGGAGTGACACCTTTTCAGTTTCAAAACAAGAAAAAAGAGCTATTGACAATGTATCCTTCAAATTATCCTTTTCCTATATGACTATCTTGACTCATTATTGGACTTAGTAAAGAGAAGCGGTAAAATGTGCAATTTATACTCTAAGGTTCATAGTTTGTTAAGCAGGGTTCATAAAATTCCACACTAAACACTAAGTCAATTAAGTGATAATCTCATATATGGACAACAAGTAAAACAAGGCTAATCATACATCAAAGTATTTAAATCAGGACAATCAAGGGATTGACAACATAAATTCTTCTTTTTAAAGAAACCTCAGCATGCTGAGTAAATTTAGTTTTCTTTCCTACACAAGTAAAAGTTGAAAATGATGCTCCAAACAGTCATGAAGTATAGTCATAGAAAATTAGGGTTGGCAAAGCCAACACATTATACATAATTGACATTTAAAGAGATTCGTGGCTTTTAGATCTATTACACAATTCACAACAACATGCAAGAAGTAGGTAAGGATACATGGAAGCTTTTGTTCAACACATTACCTAAGTTTCAAGAACACAACAGATCCAATCAAGAGGAAATGGTACAAAGAAGGTCATGCTTGAAGAAATAGTTAAGTTGGCAAAGCCAACATCCTATTATCATTCACAAGGTATAAGTTGAACACAACATTACATTCAGGAAAAAACAGTGCATAACAAACAAGGCATATAGGGCAAGTTATAGTTCATACTAGGGTGAAGGATCCCCTACCTTTCCCTAATATCCATCAGTCTATCAACATTAGCCTAACATCTAAACCTTAATACCCACACTTAAATATTTAACTAGTTAGAAGCTTTAAATTTTTATTGGAAATTTACTAATGTGGAATTAAGTATATCCCATTATTTATGACTCAAACAATTGGGGCCACGCACGTCGGAAACGTCGTTTCCACACACGTGCACACGTAGTGCCAAGTATCGCAAATTTCATTAGTGAAAGAGATATTGGTACGTATGTAATACGTTTGAGACATAGAATGATAGACGGTTGTTGGCCAAATGACAAAGTATTTTACGTTGGTAAACGAAGGAAGAAGTGTAAGATGAAACGAGTCGAAAATCGCCGCGGAGCCGCGAAGGGCTGCGGCACTGCCCCGTCGGTGCCGAGGCACCGGAGCGCCGCGACGCCTCCCAGGGAGCGCCTCGGCGCTAAATGTGTCTTCAACCACTAGAGTCGCGACGCTAATTTGCAGAGCCGCGGTGCTTAGGAGGCAGAATGCTGCGACGGGAAGATGGAAAGTTCAGACTTTTGGGCTGATTTTGGAGAATTGAATCTCCATTATTTGGCACATGAATTCAGCCATTATTTGGCTTAATGTAACCCCTCAATCAAGTGCCACTACATGGATATTGAAGGCCATTAGTTGGCTAGTTGAGGGGTCATCTCCTTACACTATAAATGGAGGCCTTTGGCTCAACTGTTCTACACACTTAGAAAAATACTACAGATTTTCTGAATTCATCTTCTTCCTCTCTAGCAAGTTTACTATACTCAAAGTTCTTCAAGTGTAACACTTGAGTTTTCTTTGCTCAATTGTTAAGTTGTTGTTTTATCTTGGAAGACTATTGCCCGACAACGTAAAAGGAGATATACGGGGCAATCTTATCTTAAAGACAGAGTGCCATCACTCGACTCAGCAAATCACCCAAGAAGTTTGTTTCGTTCTTGATTTCCAGTTTTTGGTTGTAATCTGTAGTTTATCCTTTCTAGCAATTGTAATATTTACTTACTTCCCGTTCCCTGCAATTGTTGTATCCCACAATTTTAAGACAAGATTTGTTGTAAGTGTTTAGAAAGATGATTGGAATAGATCAACTCGCTTCTAATTCTGCTGTTGCTGCTACTAAAGGCAACCCCTATGCCTTCCCCACTGCTCATGGCACACCCAATGCCTTTCCGATTGTTCAAGGCTCATCAAATGCCTTTTCTGCTGCTGAAGGGAACACTCCCGTTCTTCCACCCACTGTATTCCACCATGAACGCCCTGAAAAGTTCATGGGCTTCAACTTCAAGAGATGGAAGCAGAAGATACTCTTTTATCTAAGTGTTATGGGAATGGATCATTTTCTAACATAAGATCCTCCACAAGCTGGAGATGAAATGGACCATTCGCTTACTGAAATGGTTGAAGGGGGCTAAGGTATCCATGTTATTAATGGCATGAAGATGGTTCTTGATGCATGGAGTCATAGTGATTTCATGTGTAAGAACTATATTTTGAACTGCTTGTCAGACCCTCTCTACATGGTGTATTGCACCGTAGGCACTACGAAAGAGTTATGGGAGAAGATGCAAAAGAAGTACAACGCACAAGATGTAGGTACTAAGAAATTCATCATTGGGAAATTCCTGAAATTTCAAATGGTGGATAGTAAAATAGTGATGTCCCAAGTTAAGGAATTCCAAATGATTCTACATCACCTGGATTTGGAAGGTATTAAACCAAATGAGCAGTTTTTGGTTGCATCGCTGATTGAAAAGTTACCTCCCTTGTGGAATGAGTTTATGAGTTACTTGAAACACAAAACAAAGGAAATGACCTTTGAAGAACTAATTATCAAACTCCAGATTTAGGAAGGTAATAAGAAGAAATTGTCTAAGGGTAAACAACCCGCTGAGGCAAAGGCAAATCTGGCTGAGGCCAAAGGGAACCCAAGCAAGAAGCGCAAATTCCAGAAAGACAGCAAGACCCAAGCGGCGGAGAAGTTCAAAGAAAACTGTCACCACTGTGGGAAACCTGGTCATATGATCAAGGACTGCCGCAAGCTCAAGACCGAACAACAAGATAAGGCCAAGGCCAAAGGCAAGGCTCATGCTAACGTCGTCAAAGACGGGCTTCTGGACGACATGATTGAGGAGTTCTCAGTGATGGTGCTTGAAGCAAACCTTGTTGAGAATCACATGCAGTGGTGGATGGACATAGGTGCTACAAGACACATCTATTCCAATAGAGATGCCTTCTCCACTTATACTCCAGCTACTAACAAGAAGTTGTCCATGGGTAACAACGCTTCCTCTGACGTGATGGGGGTAGGAAAGGTAGTCCTGAAGATGACTTCTGGAAAGGAGCTCACTCTAAAGGAGGTGATTCATGTTCCTGAGATTAGGAGAAATTTAATTTCAGGTCATTTATTGGTTAGTGCTGGTTTTAGGCTAGTATTTGAGTCCAATAAGTTTGTAATCACCAAGAATGGAACCTTTGTGGGAAGAGGCTTCGTATGTGAAGGCCTCTTCAAGGTTAACGCCATGTTTGTAATACGCGCAAGCAATAATATTAAACCTTCTTCTTACTTGCTTGAGTCATCTAATTTATGGTATCATAGATTAGGACATGTTAACTACAAGTCCATCCAAAGGTTGGTCAAGTTGGAGTTGTTGACGTCTATCGACGTAAACCCTCAACATAAGTGTGAGGTGTGCGTAGAGGCAAAACTCACAAAGCTTCATTTTTGATCTGTCGAAAGAAATACCGCTCCTCTAGAACTTATTCACACAGATATATGTGATTTGAATTTTGCACAAACTAGGAGAGGGAACAAGTACTTTGTGACATTAATTGATGATAGCACAAGGTATTGTTACCTTTACTTGTTGAAAAGTAAAGATGAAGCCTTTGAAGCGTTCCGAGGTTACAAAGCAGAAGTTGAGAACCAATTAAGCATGCAGATTAAATCCATTCGTAGCGATAGAAGGGGAGAATACGTAGCGCCATTTGTGGAATATTATGCCCAATCAGGCATTGTTCATAAAATGATGGCTCCATACTCACCTCAGTCAAACGGTGTGGTGGAACGTAAGAACCGCACATTGAAGGAAATGATGAATGCCTTGCTCATCAATTCTGGTCTTCCCCAAAACATGTGGGGAGAAGTCGCCCTTACCGCTAATACGATTTTTAACAGAGTCCCACATAATGGTAAGAAAAAAACTCCATATGAATCTTGGAAGAGAAAGAAACCCACCTATAAATATTTAAAGGTGTGGGGTTGTTTGGCAAAGATCGAAGTAAACAAGCCAAAGCAGGTCAAGATTGGGCCTAAGACTGTAGATTGCATTTTCATCGGATTTGCAAATAACAGTAGTGCTTATCACTTCTTAGTGCATAAGTCAGATATTCCAGATATCCACGGGGGTACAATCATGGAATCAATTAATGCTCAATTCTTTGAGGATACTTTTCCTAGAAAGGAAAAAGACATAACCTCTCTCAAACAAAGGTATGAACAAAGCTCTCATGAACCGGGAGTCGTTGACTGCCCGGATCTATATGGTTCAGATCTAGTGGACTTCGAAGTGGCTGAATATCCAGAATCTAGTGTTCTAGATTTGTTAGAACTTGGAGACTCCAAAGATGGAACCAAGGCGAAGTAAAAGGGCCAGGAAGGATAAATCCTTCGGTTCTGACTTTGTAGCTTATATGGTTGATGATGAACCAAGGACAATTGCTGAAGCATTTTCAACTCCAGAGGCACCGCTCTGGAAATAAGCTATTGAGAGTGAAATAGACTCCATCCTGCATAACCATACTTGGGAGTTGGTTGATCTTCCTTCGGGAAATAAACTGTTGGGTTATAAATGGTTACTCAAACGGAAGTATAAAGCAGATGAGTCTATAGATAAGTACAAGGCCAGGTTGGTAGTCAAGGGCTATCGACAGAAAGAAGGCCTTGACTATTTTGACACGTACTCCCCGATGTCTAGGATGACGTCCATACGAGTATTCATTGCGATCGCAGCATTGCGTGACCTTGAGATACATCAAATGGATGTCAAGACAGCCTTCCTAAATGGTGATTTGGAAGAAGAAATTTATATGGAACAACCCGAGGGGTATGTGGTTCTAGGACAAGAAAAGAAAGTCTGTCGGATTGTCAAATCTCTGTACGGGCTGAAACAAGCCCCGAAGCAATGGCATAAAAAATTTGATAGTACTCTACTATCGAAGGGTTTCTTCATTAATAAGTGTGACAAATGTATCTATATGAAAGGTAACTCTGACTCGTTCATCATGATATGCCTGTACGTAGATGACATATTGATCACATGGAGCAATCCTAGCTTGATTCTAGAGACTAAGAACATGTTGAAATAATGCTTCGATATGAAGGATATGGGTATCACAGATGTCATCTTAGGGATAAATATCTCTAAGACGTCTGACGGACTAGTCTTATCTCAGTCTCACTACATCGAAGATGTGTTGAGAAAGTTTGAAATGTTTGACAGTTCGCCTATGAAGTCACCAATGGATAGAAATCAAAAGCTTGATAAAAATCGTGGTGCACCCTTATGCCAGGAGCAATATACATAGGTGATTGGTAGTTTGATGTACATAACAAACTGCACCCGACCTGATATTGCTTATGCAGTCAACAAGTTGGCTAGGTTTACCCGTAATCCGAGTAATGATCATTATAAGGCGTTGAATCGGGTACTATGATACCTGAAATACACGCTAACTTACGGGCTACATTATTCGAGATATCCAGCTGTACTAGAGGGGTACAGTGATGCAAACTGGATATCTGATATATAGAACACCAAGTCCACCAGTGGGTATGTATTTACAATTGGTGGTGGGGTTGTGTCTTGAAAATCCTCTAAGAAAACTTGCATCGCCCGATCCACGATGGAATCGAAGTTTATCGCTTTAGACAAAGCAGGAGAAGAATTTGAGTGGCTTTACGACTTCTTAGAGGATGTTCCTTATTAGGACAAACCCGTACCTTCTGTAATGATCCACTGTGATAGTTAGTCGGCTCTAGAAAGGGCATGGAGTTCTATGTACAACGGCAAGTCTCATCATATTCGACAGAGACATAAAACCGTTAGGCAGCTGATCACCACGGGTATAATATCCATTGATTACATAAAATCAAAGGATAACATAGCGGACCCACTGATAAAGGGCTTACCTAAAGATCAGATGTTCTACTTGTCTAGGGGAATGGGCTTAAAACCTAAGGTATAAGGACCAATATGGTGGTAACCCAACCTTACTGACTGGAGATCCCAGGAATTAGGTTCAATGGAAAAACTAAGCTGTAAAGGTTCAGTTGAGCGCTACGGTGGAAGCATGAGCACTTTGGATAGTGATTTCTGTAAAGAAACACCAAATCCAAAGTCATTCCTGCGATAGACTATAAGTGCTATCTGCAGTGTGGGTAAATGTTAACTTTCTAAAAACCTTTAATGGTCCTCACCGGTTGAGGTTAGGTTTGAGGAAACTTTATATTGTTCCTAACACTTGTAAAGTGGGGTATAGCAGGATACCTTGTAGGGGACCACCTATTTAAGTGCGAGGACATGCCGTCTCAAATGAACACACTTAAGAATTCAAGAAGTGTCCACGGCCTCAACGGACAAAACATTATGAAGAACAGAGTAAATGAAGTTGTTGTGTTGGTACCGTTGACTTGACTTACACTAAGCACTAACGATTCTAGACATCACATTCACCGCGCAGTAAGTAAGTCTGATGGTATTCAACTATGGAAGGTTCAAAGCGGAAGGTACCTATCCAGATGTAACATCGGTCCGCTGAAAGATTGCTGGAAAGGCTCAATGTGAGTGCGCCAAAATCTCTTTCAAGAGGGGATTGTTGGAAATTTACTAATGTGGAATTAAGTATATCCCATTATTTATGACTTAAATAATTGGGGCCCCGCACATCGGAAACGTCGTTTCCACACACGTGCACACGTAGTGCCAAGTGTCGCAAATTTCATTAGTAAAAGAGATATTAGTACGTATGTAATACGTTTGAGACATAGAATGAAGGACGGTTATTGGCCAAATGACAAAGTATTCCACGTTGGTAAACGAAGGAAGAAGTGTACGAAGTGTAAGATGAAACGAGTCAAAAATCGCCACGGAGCCGTGAAGGGCCGTGGCGCAGCCCCGTCTGAGACGAGGCGCCAGAGCGCCTCCTAGGAGTGCCTCAGCGCTAATTGTGTCTTCAGCCACTAAAGCGGCAGTGCTAATTCGCAGAGCCGCGACGCTTCGGAGGAAGAATGCTGCGATTGGAAGATGGAAAGTTCTGACTTTTGGGCTGGTTTTGGAGAATTGAATCTCCATTATTTGGCACATGAATTCATCCATTATTTAGCTTAATATAATCCCTCAATCAAGTGCCATTACATGGCTACTGAAGGCCATTAGTTGGCTAGTTGAGGGGTCATCTCCTTACACTATAAATTGAGGCCTTTGGCTCAATTGTTCTACACACTTAGAAAAATACTACAGATTTTCTGAATTAATCTTCTTCCTCTCTAGCAAGTTTACTATATTCAAAGTTCTTCAAGAGTAACACTTGAGTTTCCTTTGCTCAATTGTTAAGTTGTTGTTGTATCTTGGGAGACTATTGCCCGACAACGTAAAAGGAGATATACAGGGCAATCTTGTTTTAAAGATAGAGTGTCATCACTCGACTTAGCAAATCACCCAAGGAGTTTGTTTCGTTCTTGATTTCCAATTTTTGGTTGTAATCTTTAATTTATCATTTCTAGCAATTATAATATTTACTTACTTCCCGTTTTCTGCAATTGTTGTATCCCACAATTTTTACCCAAATGGTCTGGTCAACATGACATAGCAGTACTAGCTAAATAAAGATTAGATGATTATCAAATCTCAAGGTGAAGCCCATCACATACTCATGAAAAGGTAGAAATCATCAAATAATTATGCAGACTGCCTGAACTCTCTTAATCATGCTTAAATAGATAACTTAATCAAGCTTAAATCAGTAGGTCAGTGCAGATGCTAATAAATTAATCAGGACAATAGGTTAACTACTACCTTTAAATGAAACAATTAGCAGAACATGAACATACTTAAACTAACACCAAACTATTAAGCTAATTAATCCTCAAGCAATCACAAATTTAAGATACTAACACTGAACAACTATATAACTAGGAGTTAAACTAATCAAGCAAATAAAACCTATACTAAATAAACACATAGCACCTAAAAATTAAATAAACTCTTTTCAATTATGGCCACGAACGTTTCAATTTTGACCGAATTGAGGAGAATTTAAATAAACTCTTTTCAATTGTGGCAAGATCCGTGCACATCGTTTCGATTAAAACCCAATTAGAAAATTAAAAAGAGTAAATGATTATTATTTAATTAATCAATTTTCTTGATTTAAATAGAGTAAAATATTTATCAATTGACCATAGTAAGGATAGGTGGCACGTTTTTCAGGGTGAAATGAATAGTTTTGGGAGGAAGATCTAAGTTAGAAGTTTTGAAATGAAAAGTGTTGATTAAAAGTTGACTTTTGGGTAAACGGGTTCGTTTCTGAGTTTTGTCACTTCCGGTAGGTCCGGAATATCATTGATAACTTGGTCGAGTCTTTGGTTCGCCTTCCGAGGTGTTCGGATGTATTTTGAGTCCTTATTTGCTAATTATAAATTTTAGAAAAAATGAGGTTGATTTGTGTAAAAATGAGTCATAGCATTGTTGGAATGATATTTTGTGTGAGCGAGCAAGTCCTTAGCATCATTTACACTCAGGTAGCATAATTGGTTTGGATTCGGAAGGTCTCGGGTGAGTTTCGGGTGTTGGATGGAAATTCCTTATTTTTGTTTAACTGTTATTTCTGGTGTAATCACCCCCGTGAGATTTGGCCACACCTGCGAAGCCTCTTTTGCGAAAGCTGGTCCGCAGATGTGAGAGATTGTGGGATTGGGAAGGGCCGCTTCTGAGGAACCCTTGGCGCTAGTGCGAGGCCGCATTTGCGGACCTTGACCCGCTCCTGCGCCCTTTTGTCCGATTAGTGAAGACCGCTCTTGTGGCCATTTCTCCACAAATGCGAGACCGCTTCTGCGAGGAATGGTTCGCATAAGTGAAAATCACTGTTATTAGAATCTTAAAACCCCAAGTTCAATTTTAGACTTCATTTCTCATCCATTTCATTTCTAAGCTCGGTTTGAGGGAGAATCAAAGGGTTTTGACCATTTCTCTTTGGGGGTAAGATTTCAATCTTGAATTAATTATTTTACCATATTTACTTCCATTATTGTTGAATAGAATCATGTTTTGGGTAGGAAAGTTTAGGAATTTAACCCAAGTTGCTAAATGGTTTGTTCATGAAACTTGTGCCAAGATTTAGTTTTTTATGTTGATTCTTTAGATTTAGATTATGTAATCCATGGGAAACTATTACTAGACTTGAATTTCTAATTTAAATTCATGATTTCTACATGAGAATCAGGTTCTCCCAAATTAGAGATTTTTTTATAAATAGTGCAATTGAAGGCCTAATTGTGATTAGTTTTCAATCAAACATAAGGATATGACTATTTAGACTATGGGTAACATGTTTATAAACTAATTTTCTGATTTTGCCCTCGTGGGCTCGGGGTCACTTTTTGAGTTGCATTTTAGTTTAGAAGCATATCTTTCTTTAGACTGTGTGTTAACGTAGAATCTATAATATTTAGACTACAATCATTCGGAAGAGCTCTGGAAAGGCAAAGCCTTTGCGTGAGAGTTTGTGTCACCTGCTCGGTAGTGAGGTA
This sequence comes from Anisodus acutangulus, assembly GCA_029783415.1. Taxonomy (NCBI): domain Eukaryota; kingdom Viridiplantae; phylum Streptophyta; class Magnoliopsida; order Solanales; family Solanaceae; genus Anisodus; species Anisodus acutangulus. The sequence goes on from CM056492.1 coordinate 46,437,207, forward strand.
GGCTACGACTTATTTTTTAGACTCTGATAAAAGCATAAATGGCTAAAAATTATTGAGGATATTGGGTGTGATGGGGGTCCCACATTAGTGAATATGATGAGCACTTGGGTGGGTATCGGTGTATTGTGTTGGAGATAATTCCAGTTAGATTGGTATTGACAACTGTTATGTGGGCTATTATAGCCGTGAATGAACTCCTACTTGGTATGTGATTGATTTATCTCATCACGCTTTGTCTTCTATACATGAAAGGATTAATCTTTGGAATCATTGTGAAACTGATGGTATTAAGGCACTTGATTATTCATCTCTTATGTACACGACCCTTCATCTTATACTTCCATGATAATTATTTTACTTACGCACATGCATTTACTTATTCATACTAATATTGTTACTGAAATGGATCTTGATGTTATACGTTATTGGTCCGATTAGACCAGAAAGGAAGGTATATAAATTGATGTGAATGAGTTGACAATGAGATGATTTGATATAATATGAGGCTCTACAAGTTCGAGGGATCATACTTGATGGCCGTGAGCATTATATGGACCTCACGGAGTCTCCCATGGGTCATGGCTATATGGCAAAGTTCAGTATCATGTGTATACTAGGTTGATGAACAGTGCATTGCATTCATGCATTACATACATCATCATTTATATACATTATGTGATATGTGCTTATCTGATTATCCAATGTTTTGAAGAGTTATGTGTTTGACAAAAAGTAGGCTGATTTGAGAGTTAATTGTGAGGTAGACTAAATTTTTATATGTGTTATATGTCTTTCATCGCTGTCGGCCTATGATACCTACAGAGGTACGTTGTGTACTCATATAATACTTGTTGTATCTTTATTTGGATGCAGATCTAGCTCCTTCTACCAGTTTTGGGCCTCGTGGTTGACGTTCGAGGCTACATCTTGGAGACTTCAGGATGAGCCACATCGTTTCATCAACAACCCTGGATCTCCCTCTTATTTATTTTCCTATTCTTGTTATCTTTCCAAGACAATGTTATGTCAGACTTGTATTTATTATATGGACGCTCTTGTACCGGTTTAGACCAGGTTTTGGGGATGTAATAATTAGATGATTTTCGCACTTTTTACTGCTATTTATCTATGGCAAGATAAGTTTTAAGTATTACTTCTCATTATTCCATTTTAAAGTCTTTGAATTGATTAACTCATTTTGGGGATGGTTCGCCTACCGGGGATAGTGTAGGTTCCACCATGATCCGTGAAAGGGGTCGTGACAAGTTGATATCAGAGCTTTAGGTACACCGGTCTCACTAGTACAAGAGCAATGTCTAGTAGAGTCTTACGTATTAGTGTGAAGATGTCCGTGCTTATCTTCGAGATGATATAGGACATTTAGGAAACATTACTTCTTTCATTCCTTTCATGCTAGTTTATTCAAATTAGTATCTCACCTTGTATTTTCTATTCTCACATAGATGGTGAGAAAACGTGCAAATGCATCTAGAGATGAGGCATCAACGCGTATTACTGTGGCACGTGGTATAGGTAAATGTAGAGGTTGTGGTAGGGGTAGACCCTATGGAGCAGCACCGACTAAGGTTCGAGCACCAGCGACTGGTCAAGCCTATGCTAGATCCTTGTCCCATGAATTGGAAGTTGAGCGTCATGATGAGCCTTTTGAGGAGGAGGAGCTGGGACCAGCCTAGGCTCCACCAAAGATGATTGGCACGCTAGTGCTTCAGGATGCCATGGTACACATCTTAAGTCTTCTTGAGGGTTTGACCCAGGCAGGCATTCTTCCACCAACTACAAATGGGTCTCATACTAGAGTCGGAGGTCAGACTCCGGATCAGTATTATACTTCGGGGGCATAGCCTTCAGCCACTATGGCACCCAACATTGATGAGATTCCAGCACCGGATCTTGGTTCTCGACCAGTTCATGGGCCAGTTATGACCCGCGAGGAGTGGAAAAATGTTTGAGCAGTTTTCCAATATGAAACCTTTCTGTTTTCATAGTACACCCAAGGAGGATGCGCATGAGTTTATTGTGAGTTATAATGAGAGGTTTCACACACTGGATATTATAGAGTCACATGGGGTTGGTTATGTTGCTTTTAAGATAATCGGGGATTCCAAGCAGTGGTTGAGGTCCTACATTGAGTGTCGGCCAACTAGGTCGCCTCTGTTGACATAGACTCAATTTTATCCATTTTTTTTGGAGAAGTATGTTCCTCACAGTCTAAGGAGATCAAGAGTGAGTTCTAGTTATTAGATCAGGGAGGTATGCCAGTCACATATTATGAGTCCTGATTTCATGCTTTTTCTCATTATGCAATACCATTACTCCCTATTGAGGTGAAAAGAGTCATGTATTTTATGAGGGGATCGATTGTTCTACTTGAATTGGTGACATTATAGTTAGTATATTCTAAATAATCAATCCAGGTGGTGGCGATCATTCCAAGATGGTTGAGTTAGTGATGAGTGGGTCTCAGAAAAATGGTTCTGCTAAGAGGGCTCGCAGGTTTGGTAGTTTCAATAGTTATTCTTCAAGAGGATGGTGATAGTATGGTAGACTTTAGCAAGTGGCCCTTCAGGGCATAGTGGTTACAATGTAGGGTAGACATCTCGGGGTTCTCATTCTCGATTTTTATATCGTGGAGGGAATTCTGGTTTATCCATGACAGTTTCGTAGCCCATGTCTATCAAGACTTGCTATGAGTGTGGTAGCCTTGGGCACTTTTGGAGAGATTGTCCTAGACTCAGACAGGGTGGGGCTCAATAGGGTTCTCAAGCTCAGACACCTAGGATTTCAGCATAGTCTGGTAAGGGAGGCTCGCAGTCAGAAGATGTGGTACTCAATTAGCAAGAACTGAAGCTCAAACAGCCTGCGGTAGACACGAGGGTATGTAGTCCGAGGGGGGATGTGCCCATTACTATGCTTTTTCGGGTAGACTAGAGGTCGAGGCTTTTGATGCTGTTATCATAGGTATCATCTTAATCTGTCATCGATTTACCTCTGTATTATTTGATCCGGGTTCTTCTTTCTCCTATGTGTCCACCTATTTTTCTACAGGTCTAGATATGTTATGTGATATGCATGACGTACCTATTCGTGTTTTTACTCCTATTGGTGATTCTATGGTAGTGTATCTAGTCTATCAATCTTATATGGTTAAATTTATATGGTACGGCATTTGGGTAGCTCTGATCATTCTGGACATGGTAGATTTTGATATTATCTTGTGTATGGATTAGTTGTCACCTTATCATGTGATCTTGGACTATCATGCCAAGATAGTCACGTTATCTGTGTAGGGTATTATAAGGTTAAAGTGGAAGGGTACTCCTAGCCCTGCACCAAAGAAGATCATATTATTTCTTCAAGCACGGAAGTTAGTAGATTTGGGGTGTTTGACATATTTGGCTCATATTCAGGATACAAGTGTGGATACTCCTCCACTCAAGTCTGTACCAGTAGTGAGTGAGTTTTCAGAGGCCTTTCCGATGGATTTGCCTGGTATGCCACCGAATCGGGACATTGATTTCTGTAATAATTTGGAGCAGGACACTCATCCTATTTCTATTCCTCAGTATCTGATGGCTCTGACAGAGTTAAGGGAGTTGAAAGAATAGTTACAAGACTTATTGAGCAAGGGATTCATTCGACCCATTATGTCTCCGTGGGGTGCTCCCGTTCAGTTTGTGAAGAAAAAAGATGATACCATGCAGATGTGTATTAATTATCGACAACTGAACAATGTTAAAATTAGGAATAAGTATCTAATACCCCATATTGATGATTTATTCGATCAGCTTCAGGGTGCATCAATGTTCTCCAAGATTGATCTGAGGTAAGGGTATCATCAGTTGAAGATAGAGTGGAGGATATTGCGAAGACAATCTTCAAGACTCGTTATAGCCGTTATGAGTTTTTGGTTATGTCTTTTGGGCTTACCAATTCCCCTACAACATTTATGGATCTGATGAATGGAATTTTCAAGCCCTATTTGGATTTTTTTGTTATGGTCTTCATCGTTGACATATTAGTGTATTCTCGGAAGTGAGGAGGACCGTGAGAAGAATTTGAGGATTGTTCTTGAGTTTTAAATGAGAAAAAGCTTTATTCCAAGTTTTGAAGTGTGAGTTCTAGCTCAGTTCTATGGTATTTTTGTGGCATAAAGTGTCTAAGGAGGGTATTATAGTGGATCCTAAGAAGATTGAGGTAGTCAGAGATTGGGCTAGGCCTACTACAGTGACCGAGATTTGAAATTTTATGGGTCTTGTGAGTTATTACCGGTGATTCGTGAGGGATTTCTTATCTATTGCTTCCCATTTAACCAGGTTAACTCAGAACATTTCAATGGTTGGATGAATATGAGGAGAGCTTCCAAAAGATCAAGTCCTTATTAACCTCAGCCCCAATTTTGGCTTTACCAATGGAGAGGAAGGATTTTATCATGTATTATGATGCTTCACGGATTAGTTTGGGTTATAGCATATGCATCGAGGTAGTTGAAAGTGCATGAGAAGAACTATCCGACTCATGATTTGGTGTTGGTGGCAGTAGTCTTTACTTTGAAGATTTGGAGGCATTACTTGTATGAGGTCCATTATGAGGTATTCACGGATCATCACAGTCTTCAGTATGTGTTCAGTCAGAGGTATATAAAATTAGAGGCAGCGTAGATGGATGGAGTTGCTCAAGAATTATGATATTATCACTCTTTATTATTCGGGAAAGGCTAATATAGTAGTAGATACATTAAGTCGAAGGGCAGTGAGTATGGGTAGCTTGGCGCGGTTGATTGTGGATAAGTGTCCTTTGGTTTTAGATGTTCAGTCCTTGGCCAATAACATTGTGAGACTTGATATTTCAGAATGCGACAGGATTTTGGCTTGTGTTGAGGTGATGTCGTCTCTTTTGGAGTAAATCAAGGCTCAATAGTTTGATGATGAGAAATTGTGCAAGATTAGAGATAAGGTGTTGCGAGGGAAATCCAAAGAAGCGATTCTTGATAGAGAGGGAATCTTGAGTATTAAGGGACGTGTTTGTGTTCCTTGTGTTGGAGGGTTAACTAGATTGATTATAGAGAAGGCTCACAGTTCTAGATATTACATCCATCCGGGTGCAACAAAGATGTATCGTGATTTGAAACAATATTATTGGTCGGGCAGGATGAAGAGGAATAATGTAGAATTTGTATCTCAGTGTTTGAAATGCCAGCAATTAAGTATGAGCACCAGAGACCAGGTGGTGTAACTTAGAGGATACTCATCCCAAGTGGAAATGGGAGAGAATAGCTATAGACTTCGTAGTTGGGCTAGCGAAGACTTTGGGTAAGTTTGATGTTCTTTGGGTCATTGTGGATAGGTTGACCAAGTCCTCCCACTTCATTCTGGTTCAGACGACCTTTAATTCGAAGAAGTTGCCAAAGATCTACATTAGAGAGATTGTTCAGTTGCATGGAGTGGCCATTTCTATCATTTTAGACTGAGGCACTTAGTTCACTTCTCATTTCTGGAAGACTTTGCAAAAAGAGTTAGGGACTTGGTTGGATCTCTGTATGATATTACACCCGCAGATGCATGGTCAGTCCGAGCGGATTATTCAGGTTTTAGAGAATATGGTGGGGGCATGCGTGATTGATTTGGGTGGTCATTGGGACCAGTTTTTGCCTTTGGTGGAGTTTGCCTACAACAAACAATTACCACTCCAGTATTGAGATGTCATTATCTAAGGCTTTGTATGTTAGGAGATGTCGTTCTCCGATTGGATAGTTTGATGCATTTGAGGTGAGTCCATGGGGTACAGATCTGCTGAGAGACTCCCTGGATAAAGTGAAGTTGATTCAGGAAAAGCTCTTGCGACTCAGAGTAGATAGAATGAGTATGTAGACTGAAAAGTTTGTGATATGGAGTTCATGGTAGGTGACCAAGTTCTGCTGAAGGTCTCTCCTATGAAGGGTGTGATGAGATTTGGAAAGAAGGGGAAGTTGAGTTCGAGGTATATCGGGCCATGCGAGAATTTTGCCTAATTGGTGAGGTGGCTTATGAGTTGTCTCTATCACCAGGTCTATCAGGTGTTCTTTTTGTGTCTCATGTCTCCATACAACAACAACAACATACCCAGTATAATCCCACAAATGGGGTCTGGCGAGGGTAAACTATATGCAGACCTTACCCCTACCTTCAGAGGAAGAGAGGTATAGACCCTCGGCTCAAGAGGTATTTCATGTCTCCATGTTGAATAAATACCACTGTGATGGGTCCTACATCAATTAATGGGACTCAATTGTTATTTGATCAAAATCTGACATTTCAGGAAGAGCTGTGGCCATTTTGGACAAGCAGGTTAGAAAGTTGAGGTTCAAGGATATTCCTTCGATGAAAGTATAATGGAAGCACCATCTGGTTGAGGAGTCTACATGGGAGACCGAGACGGATATGCGTAGTAGATATCTCCATCTTTTTACCAATTCTGGTATGTTTTCCCCTTCGTCTCTTTTCTATTTGAGGATGAACGTTTGTTTAATTGGTATCTGATGTAACAACCCGTTCAGTTGTATAAGGCTTATCACCATGTCTTGACCAAATTATCTTTCCATAGACTCTTTTTGATGTTTGTGACTTGCGAGGATGGGTGATACATTTCTCGAGGTGAATTGAATAGATTTCGAATGGAAAATCTAAGTAAAAAGTTTTGAAATGGAAAGTGTTGATTATAAGTTGACTTTTGGGTAAACGGGTTTGTTTTTTAGTTTTGTCGCTTCCGGTAGGTCCAAAATATCATTTATGACTTAGTCGAGTCTTTGGATTGCTTTCCGAGGCATTCATGTATGTTTTGATTCCTTGTTTGCTAATTGTGAATTTTGGAAAAATTGAGGATGATTTGTATAAAAATGAGTCATAGCATTGTCGGGTTGATATTTTGAGTGAATGAGCAAGTCCGTAGCATCGTTTACACTCAAGTAGCTTATTTGATTTGTATCTAGGATATCTCGAGTGAGTTTCGGGTGTTGGATGGAAATTCCTTATTTTGTGCAACTGTTGCTTTTGGTGTAATCCCCCCTGCTCTTCTGCGGAAGATGGTCCGTATATGCGAGAGATTATGAGATTGTGCGAGGCCGCATCTGTGGACCTTGACCCGCTCTTACGCCCATTTATCTGATAAGTGGAGTCTGCTCCTGCAACCATTTCTCAGCAAATGCAAGGCCGTTTCTGCGAAGAATGGTCTGCAGAAGCAAAAATCGTTGTTATTTGAATCTAAAAAACCCAAGTTCGATTTTTAGACTTCATTCCTCACCCATTTCATTTCTAAGCTCGGTTTGGGGGAGAATCAAATAGTTTTTGACCATTTTCTTTGGGGGTAAGCTTTCAACCTTGAATTAATTATTTTACCATGTTTCTTTTCATTATTGTTGAATAGAATCATGTATTAGGTAGAAAAGTTTAGGGTTTTAACCCAAGTTGCTAAAATGGTTAGTGCATGGAATTTGTGTCAAGATTCAGTCTTTTTATATTGATTCTTTAGATTTAGATTATATAATTCATGGAAAATTATTACTAGGCCTGAATTTCTAATTTAAATCTATGATTTCTATATGAGAATTAGGTTCTCCCAAATTAGGAATTTTTGATAAATAGTGCAATTGAAGGCCTAATTGTGATTAGTTTTTCATAAAACTTAAGGATATGACTATTTAGACTACGGGTAACATCTTTCTAAACTAAATTTTATATTTTTCCCTCGTAGGCGCATGGTCACTTTTTAAGTTGGTTTTGGTTTATAAGCATATCTTTATTTAGATGGTGTGTTAACATAGAATATATAATATTTGGACTATGATCTTTAGAAGCACTTTGAAAAGGCAAGGCCTTGGCATGAGAGTTCGTGGCACCTGCGCAACAATGAGGTAGGCTACGATTTACTTTTTAGACTCCGATAGAAGCATGTATAGTTTATAATCATTGAGGTGTATTAGGCGTGATGGGGGTCCCACCTTAGTGACTGTGATGAACACTTGAGTGGGTACTCATATATTGTGTTGGGGATAATTCCACTTAGGTTGATATTGACAGTTGTTATGTGGGCTATGATTCCCATGATTGAACTCATACTTGGTATGTGATTGATTTATCTCATCACTTTTTGTATTCTATATGTGAAAGGATTAATCTTTGGAATCATTGTGAAACTGATGGTATAAAGGCACTTGATTATTCATCTCTTATGTGTATGACCCTTCATCTCATACTTCCATGATAATAGTTTTACTTACCGCATGCATTTACTCATTCATACCAATACTGTTATTGAAATGAATCTTGATGTTATATGTTGTTGGTCCGATGAGACCGAACAATGAAGGTAAATGAATTGATGAGTTGACAGCTTTGATATAATATGAGGCTCTACCAGTCCAAGGAATCATATCGGATGGTCGTGAGTGGTATATGGACCTCGTGGAGTCCACCATGGGTCATGGCTATGTGACAAAGTTCAGTAGCATATGTATACCCGGTTGATGAACCGTGCATTGCATTCATGCATTACATAATCATTTATATACATTAGGCGATCTATTCTTATATGATTATCCATGTTTTGAAGAGTTATGTGTTAGATAAGGAGTAGGCTGATTTTTTAGAGTTAATTGTGAAGTAGACTCAATCTTTATATGTGTTACATGTTTTTTTTTTGTCGGCCTATGATGCCTACGAGGGTATGTTGTGTACTCATACTACACTTATTGTATCTTTAGTTGGATGCATATCAAACTCCTTCTACCAGTTCTGGGCCTCATGTGTTGACATCCGAGTCTACATCTTGGAGACTTCAGGGTGAGCCACACTGTTTCATCAGCAACCCTGGATCTCCCTCTTATTTATTTTCTTGTTCTTGTTATCTTTTTAAAATAGTGTTATTTCAGACTTGTATTTATTATGTAGATGCTCTTTATACTGGTTTAGACCAGATTTTGGGGATGTAATAATTATATGATTTCCTCAGTTTTATTGACTATTTATGTATGGCAAGGCAAGTTTTAAGTATTACTTCTCATTATTCCGTTTTAAAGTCTTTAAATTGATTAATTGATTTTGGGGATGGTTCGGCCAATCGAGGAATAGTGTAGGTGCCACCATGACCCGTGGAAGGGATCATGACAATAGTTGCTAAAAGAACTAAGTTCTTTGAGTACAAAGATTGTATCCCAGTCCTAACATGAAACATCCAAAAGAGGATCACGAGTGAACAATTTGTGAAATCTTCAGCCAGCGTGACGTGATTAGTGTCACGACAGGCCGTTAAACAAGCTGAAAGTGATTTCCAGCGCGATGCGAGACCATAAGCGCTCATGCAGTTTCCCAATTCAACTAGAATTTGGTTTTTAATAGCTTAGGCCTTTTTGTATTCTGTAAATACAACATGATTTTTTGATAATTTTTTACATTGAGAGAGCTAGGAGATGTCGTAGAGCAAAGAGTTAATTGAGTTTTATTTTTTCTGCTCCACACTATTTGTTTTTATAGTTCTTTGGATGAAATGTTATTTTTCTTCCATGTGTATGTGGAGGTAAGCTTTTCTTTCTAGGGTTATGGTTCTTTCATGATTATTGTTATTCGAATATTGATTTCAATTAATTAGTTTATCGTATTGGTTTATTTATTTAATTTTGAGCTTAATTATTTGATCAACTATTGAATACCATCTACAAATATTGAACTGAACTCGAAATCAAAATTTTGAAGATTGCAATAGGATTAAACTGAGCATTAATCTTGGGCATCGACGAGCGGATTCACAATTATAAGAGACATATACCTAAATTGTCTTGCTACATTTATTTATAGGATTTATAAATGTGTTCTTGTGAAGGTTCACTCCATATACATAGGCATAAAAGTGACTTAAATAGGCGAGTAAGAACTCTAGAGATTTTTACAAGCATTATTAACCATGTTAAGCAATAAACTAGATAAATCAACCAATTAACTCAATTGAAGAATACAACATGATTGTTAGATAACTCAGAGCCCTAGATCGATTTCATCTCATTGATAACATTAAAATCTACTCTTTTTGGTTGAAGTTTATTATTTAATTTCTTTTTTATAGTTAGTTTATAATCATAGTTTTGGGATTTATTTCTTGTTTAGATAATTAGGATAATTTAATTTAGTTAATGGTCAATCACAAGTCTTAGTGAATTCGACACTCGATTCTTAATTATTTTACTGCTTGTACCACCAGGCGCCTATTGAATCAGCATCTTCTGGATCTTCTTCACATGTGGTTTTTCCTGCGCCTCCCGTGCATCATAGGGAGTCAAAGTCCCAAGGAAATCAGGGTTGCAGCCCTCTATTGAGCAGCCATCACTTGCACCTCGCTCTTCTAATAATAAAGAGCATCATGCATCTTTTTCATCTTCTAGTAACGAAAACTGTCTCCTCTCCTAAGCTTGAGAACCCCCGCTATATTTCTGACTTGAACTTACCTTTAGAGCTTCCTAGGCTCTAGGCTCGACAACATTTTAGCCACACTTCATAATTACAAAAACGAGCACCGTGGAAATACATGCCGCTCAGCCAAAGAAAGATGATGGAGAGTTCATCATTCTGATCGTGATGTGAAAAAAGAAAGAAGAGAAGGAACAATAATATTTTTTTAGCATCGTTGTTCAACAAGATTGTGAGCAGCTAAAAACAAGAGAGAAAAGAAAATAATGAAGAATCCCAATCCCAGATAGCATAAAGTGAAGTAGATGCTGAATTCTTTTCAAGAAATATATCCCAACCCAAGAGGTGTATGCAGTAACGATGAAGTAAGTCCCTTCTTTGGTTTTGGGATCTCTCATTCTTTTATTTGTTAATAGATTGATCCTTTTCCTTTTCGCACAAAGAATTTGCTCTATTTTCTTTCTTAATAGACTAATCTCTTTCGTATGAAGATCTTCTTGTATTGCGTATATTTCTTTACTTGTTTTTATTCTTTTCTTTAGTTTTGGCTTTCTTGCAGCTCTTTTTCTGATCTCTTTTTCTTCATTAAAAGGATTTACAAGCCACAGACATATAATTAGGGAGTGTCATCCCTAAAAAAGAAAAAATGAACTCTTTTAGAGCTATGACTTAGTTAAATCCTACTAGAAGAGCAGTGAGTGACCTAAATTGAGCATCAAAGCAAGCCCAATTTCGTGCAAGAAGGCCCTTCAGATCTGTCCAAATTCAAACCTATCAGAGGTATATAAAATCATGCAAAGGATCTAAGTCCATCCAAATGATGTTCAACGGACTAAACCCAAGTAGCTCTGGCCCATGATCCAAGAGATTCGAAACTAGTTAATCATACTATCCATACCTTCTAACCAATCGCTTTACTTTCCCCCTCCCCTCTCTTTCAACGAATTCAACATTGTTGATATGTTTTGCATCTTGTTCGCCCACTCTTCATTCAGGGTGATTCGAACAAGGGGAGGATCTTCCACCTTTAAGGTCATAGCACTAGTACTTGAACACTTACTCTTACTGCTCTTCTCAGGTTCACATATTTTGGATGCCGTGAGGTTTGATGTCATTTGTTTATAACAAAACAAGTCCCCCTTAGTCACTGCTGAGGTGGCGTAGTGATAGGTGAGAGAAATAACAACAAAAGCAGCGGAAGATCCTGCAGTAGTATATTCGACTGTTTGCAGTGGAATAGAATCAAGCGTCCGAACTAGTAGATTCATAAGCAAATAGGCATTGACTTAGTTTATTTTGCAGTTTATTTTAATCCCGATGGTGGCAGGAGCGCAACGACCTTAGCGCAAACCTACTTAAACAACCTAAAGGCTTGGCCCGGTCTGAAAGTAGACCTTATAGAAAAGCGAATAGGAATCAAACCCCCTCTGCTACTGGAGGACAGATATATAATGTACTACTTCGATCCATCAACTTCTTAGGAGTAGGTTTTGGCTTGGGAAAAACATGTGGATGAGCGAGAATATACGAATATTTTTACTCTAAGATAGGCGGATCCAAGCGTTCAAGTTATGTAGCTTCACTTTATCCTTTTGGCTAAGCTAAGGGCAGAGATTGTAGCTAACACTGTCTCTTCCCCTTCCTTGGCCCATTTAATGTTTTTCCATCAACTGAAGCAGGAAGAGAAGGAATAAGGGAAAAGACCCATCTTTACTCTAGGAAAGGAATGTTATTCACTACCATTGCTATTCATCAAAACATACTATCCAATATTTGATAATTATCAATGTCAATGGTATAAACGAATATTTCTTTTTTTTGAATAAAAAGGTAAAAAGAAATCAAGGCTGGGAACCCATAGGCGCCCAACTCATTGCTTTCTTCTTTGCTTATCACAAGCAATCCCTCAAAGCAATGAATGCACTAAAAATCATGCTATAGCATGAAAGAATGTTTATGTGCGACTAAATATGGTATTGAAAAAGGCTTCATACGTCTTATTTTGTCATTGAGGTTTTCCACTACAAACTGTTCAAGGTAAGGGTTTGAGTTATCTATTTAAGTGCGGAACAAGACCTGAATTAGGATGATATTCATATATCGTTTACTCTTTGTGTACGTTATGAATTCTCCACTCCATGTTGAAAGATCTTTCAAATAGCACGAGCATTGAAAGTCTTCAATTCGACTAGAGCGTTAGATTCTTTTTTATTTTGACTTCTTTCAAAGGGCAATGAATGGGAGGAAAGGGGTTCACTGGAGTTTGTCTCTTGAAAATTGTTTCTTTTTTTATTATCTGCAACTAAACTAAAGGCTTTGGAACATAGTATAGCCTAGAACTGGTGATGCAGATAAGACGGTATCTGTTGGAATTGGAGTGAATCCAGATGCAACCAAGTGTTGTGCTCGTGTCAACTAAGTCTTTAAGTGCTGTAAATGCTCCCTGGGGACATTGGGTTTGTTGGCATTATAGTCAGCTTTGCTGGCGAAGCGGTCTATAATTATTTCGACCATCTCACTTGGTAAAGGAAGTTCCCCCAAAATGAAAGAGATCCCTTTCATCCTAATCTCATCTACTGAAAAGGGGGTCGGCGTAGCACGCTCTTTTTTTTGGACACATAGGCTATTACAGACGCATCAAAAAAACTTTTCGAAGCGCGAAATCCCAGAATGTAATCATTGCAGAAGAAAGGTATAAGGCTTGGGAACTGGAACAAGATTAAGCCTTTAAACATGCATATGAGTGTTTACTGTCAGCCCCATCAAGCCTATTGGGAATAGATAGAAATGATAAGAAAAATCCAACAATTTCTTTATTTTTAACGCCTCCTAATTTCCAGGAATTAGTCACTTCAATACTCTTCGATGATTATACGGGTATCCAAAGGACGAACGAGATGGATGTTTGTTGTCCTAACCATTCTTTTAGTCTCAAGACCGCTAAGGAAAGACTTTCTTATTATATTTTTCTCACACAAATTCTAGCTGTGGTTATCCTCATCCACCCATCGACCACTGCTTCTCCCCGCCGGCCACCGCCTCTACTCCTTTATGAGATCGTCAAAACTTCATCAGAAAATCAAATGTCCTTTGATTTTTTCTTCATACAAGTTTCCTTTTTGATTGGAGTACTCTCTCATGGCTTCTATAACTTCTTCTCTCCTTGTACACTTATAAATTATTGTATGTCATATGTATTTCAATATACACACTTGACATACGCATGACATATAGTGATACACATTGACATATAGAAGATATATAAGAAATACACGTGACATACACACAACATGCAATGATATATATATATACTTGTATGTCATTGTATGTATTTATATGTCGTGTGTACTTATGTCATTGTATGTACAACGATACACAGAATATATAATAATATACACCCTATAAACTAAATATACACCACCTATACATCGGATATACACTCATATACACCATACATACATTCATTTCCACTTTCAAAATACCACCACAAAAACACCATAATCACCACTCGTTCAACATCAATACGAAAATCACTTCCATAAAAAAAAGGAGAGTTTCATTTCAGGACAGGACAAATCTATTGTCCGGTAAAGGAACCGCTGTCGATAACTCGTCGTCGCCCAAGGAGGAGAAGAACAAATCATTATGTGTTACCTTGATATGTGATATAGAAAACCATTATGTGTTAGCCTACAAATGCATCAAAAGAGAATAAAGTGGAGGAGAAAGAAACCCCAGTACTACTAGTTCCCGCAGCAGTCGAAGTTGGGGATGGATCGGGAGATGAAGTGAAGGTGGTAGAGAAAAATTAAAATATGAACCTAACATTAAGGGACCCTCTGTTTCCCTAAATTGCTATAATTTGAAAAATATTATGTTGTTTGCAGAAAATTTTGTTGGTGCATTTGACTTATACAGAGTAGCTTTGCTTGGAAAAGTTACAAAAGTCATTTTCGTTCAAGCAATTTTTTCTTCTTTTAACACGTTTTAGCTTTTGAACCTGAATACACACGTGTATATATATATATATATATATATATATATATACTCTGGACAAAAATAATTTTATATAATATTATACACTTATATATAAAAGTCAAGTACATTATGTATATATGTGTTTGAATGTGTATATATATTTATACACTTATATACAGAAACACTAACATACACCCATATAGACTTATACATATATATACAATAGTATACACCCCATTATATGATAGTATATACTCCCATATACACTATTATACAAATACTATACACTATTATACAACAAATAACTTAAACACCACCAACTCCCATATACACCCATATACACGACCAACCCCTAATCTTTAGCTCCATATACACCCATATACATCATTGCCGGATCTGAGATCTGGGACGGAGTAACAACATCTACCAGCCATCGCCGGAGACCACGTCGGAGCTCCGACTCACCACCACCAGATCTGAGATTTAAGACGACGGTGATAAACGCCGACGACACCTCTCATAGACTATCAGCCATCGCCAGAGATCTGAGACGAAGGCGATAGACTACGAAGACGGTAATAGACGGTGACGACGGTGATAGACGGTGACGACGGTGACGACGGTGATAGACGGTGACGACGGTGATAGACGCCTCTCATAGTCTACCAAGCATTGCCGGAGATCTGAGATGACGACAACAACAGCGATGAGATGGCGGTGGTGCCGAGAGAGAGACAACGACAGAAAAAGTATGCCGAGAGAGTGAGAGGAGGCAGAGAGAGAGTGAGATATAGAAAGAGAGAGAGAGAGAGAGATTTGGGTAATTTTTTGTAAGATTTAAAAAAATGGGTTATATATATATATATATATATATATATATCTGAAACAGTCTCTCCACCTCTCAAGATAGGCGTAAGGTCTGCGTTCACTTTACCCTCCTCAGACTCCACTTGTGGGATTACACTTAATATATTGTTGTTGTTGATGATGATGTATTTTATTAAGATTGTATACAGGGATAATGTCAGACTTTCCATCAGGTTTCGCTTCATTACACTTACCTCCCTTGTGGTTTACGATATTACACTTACTTCCCTTATTTTGAATTTTCGGCAACAATTCATTTATTCTATTTATCATAAATGTAAATAATTAAAACTTGACATTTATACCTTTACTATTATTACTCTGCCACAAGTGATTCTCTTTTAATACTATGTATTAATAATAAAAATTATATATTAATATTAAAATGATAAATACGGAAGATACACACAAAACAGATTGACTTTGTCTTTTTTTGTACACTTTTATTTAATCGCTCTAATAAATCTTTTTGCGAAAAAATCCTCTGACATACAAACTCTAAAGGCTAAATCTCTTAGTTTTCTCTGCTCAAGATGTTGAAGTAGAATCATAATTATACTCAAATCTTTCAGGCTCTAACCTATGCCTAATGCTTTCAGCTTGATCACTTTTGTCCTAATTTTTTAAGTAAGATTCCTCAATTTTTAATTCATCAAGACAATAGCAAATCTTTCAGATTTTGAAGCATTCTTTTTTTAATTTTTGGAGTTGACTCTTGAATTTGGCAACGTGGAAAAAAAGAAAAAGAAAAGAGTTTTGGCTACTAATTAGATCTGAACAACAAATAGGAATTTATACACTCATCTTTATGACGATTACATAGAGAGTATGTGATGGGTGATTGTGAGTGAGGAAGATGAAGTAAACGATTTCTTGAACAAGCCTACACTTTTTTTGTATTTGAGTATTAGTAGTTAATTCAATAGAAAATTAGATGTTTAAAAATTTGTTAAACAAAAAGGAGTAGATTAATAAGGGTATATAAGTCAAATTTTATTTTTTATATTTATGATAAATAAAATAAAAAGAATTGTTACAGAAAATTCATAATAAAGAAGGTAAGTGTAATATCATAAACGACAAGGGAGGTGAGTGTGATGAAGTGAAATCTGAGGTGAGGTTTGTGAAATTATCCCTTACATATATTGTTTTGTATTTTAGGATAATATGCTTCTAAAAATAGTCCAAATATAACATTCTTCCTACGTAAATAAATCAAAACCACTCATTTTAATTAATTAAAGGTTAAATGTATCAAAATAAAAAATTATCAATAATTGAGGAACCAAAAGTGCTAGTATCTGTTTCCCTCCGAAGTGTTTGCCGTTTTATCGGCTGACGAAATCGGATGACAAATTGATTCCTTAACTAAGAGATTTGGGCCGGAAGCGGAACTCTAACTTCCAGCAATGGGTTCCCCAACTACTATATAAAGCGTTAGGATGGTGATTGAGTAAACTAAGTGGTACGAAACATAAATACAGCTAGAGTGTAATAAAGGCGATAAAGATAGAATGAAGATATGTAAAAATCATTTTTTTGATTGATTATGTTGTGTTATTTTGTACAAGTGATTTTACATTTATAGTACAAGAAAAATAAACGTGACCCAATATGTTAGCCATCGAACTACCCACGAAATCCACTAGTCAACTATGAGGAGGTGGTGCTGATTTTTTCGTCTGGACCTCTAGCACGATCGACGACACTCCCTTCAGGCTGTTGCTACCTTTTCTATAAGGTCCTTTGACTTGGTCTTTGAGGCGTCCGAGTATGTGTGGGTCTCAGCCGTTCCTCAGAATTATGACTCGGCCAGACTATTGTAATAGCCGATGATGATTTTCTAGCCTAGGGTAGGGACTAACGGATTCGGCTATGATTCCGTTCAGTTACCGATTTAGAATCCTTTTCCACATTCGGGTGTCACTTGATTCGGCTAAACACTTTTGAGTGTTAACAATTGCCCCCTACATTAACTCGAGTGCGGCTGTAGAGTTGATGTATTCTAAAATGGCCTTCGTTTCGTGTGGCAGCTGTAGGTGTCATTTCAATCACTTTTTCCTTAAATGCATGCAATGATGATCTTTTACTACCTCCGGGCTCTTGCCTCTATACTGAACCTGTCCTTTCTGTACAAGAGACTGCTGGAGATAATCTTTCGGCTGAAGCCCATCCAACTGACGACTCAGAAGTACCAGTCGAAACCATTCCGGAAAATGTGTTTTTGCGTTACTTTGGCTCAGTCGACACTACATCTCCACTAGCTTCGCCTGTTGGCATCCATCGAGACCGAGTCGAGGAGTTTCTCGCCAAGGGAATTCCAACCAACAAAGAAGAGTTCCATGCTCTGAGGGCCTCTTTGTTCCGATTGTCAAAAGAAATAATGGATTCCCCGATTCTAGCCACCACTTGCAATGACATGGCTTTGGCTTTGAATAATTTATATGCTTTACATAGAATGGCCAAAGATAGCCATGATGAGGTTGTCGTAGCTCTGCAACAGTTGGGGTCTCTTCGGCAAGAAAAGAACCACATTCAGACTTCTTTCAACAAGGTGAATGCAGAAAGGCAACAAAATATCAATCGAAGAAATGACTTGCAGGAATAGCTGCTCAAACTGCGAGTTGAGTTAGAGCGAATCCAGGAGGAGATCGGGGCTATTATTCTGGCTATAGACGCCTTAGACTCAGTTATTGGTGCCCACGACTTCTCCCATTCTTCTTTGTTTAAGCAGAGCTTTCAATTGGATAACAAAATCTGGGAACTCGGTAACCAGCAGGTGGTTTGGGAACTGGATCAGAGAGCTAGTAGCAAACGACTGGCCAAACTGGAGAATGAATGGACTGAGTGGAAAAGACGTCTAGTTCAATCAATGTCGAAAATCACTACTCCCTTGCCAGCTGATCATGTTGCTGAGTTGTCAGTCGATACCCTTATGGACTTGCAATCTGAAGCCATCGTTGCTTCTGTTGTTCAAGAGGTATCAGCGAATACTCAGGCTTTAACCGAGGCTCTATCGACTATAGTCGTTGAGCCTTTGCTGGGTGCTGAAAGGGAGGTCCAAGCAGGAGCGGCTGAGGTAGTAGCCGTTGTTGCAACTGGGAGAGAAAGGGAGATTGCAGGTACCGAAGATGCCCAAGCAGTTGTGGACTCGGCTAATCCTGAGACTTCTGTTATTGTTGATATATTGCAACCTCTAGCTGGTGGAATGCCGCCCAACTCGGCTCTCTGTCTTTATCGACCCCAAATCGAAGGGTCTGTTTTTGTGACCAGCCAGTCGGTCTGTGGCTATTATTTACTCATGCATACCCCAATTTGAAGGGTAATACATTTTTAGATACTTGCCATTTACTTTTCTATAATGCTCTTCATCATGCATGTCTATTAGTCGATACGTATTTTCAGCAATCTGTTGGCTTACTACGAAGGGTCTTTCCCAATTTGGTGACCATTTGCCGAATTTACGATCTTTCATTCCAAGCGGCAATACGATTTTCCAAACCAAGTCTCCTTCGGCGAACCTCTTGGGTTTAACATGTTTGTTGTATGCTTTAGCCATTTTCTGTTTGTCGTCTTCGATTCTTTCTAGGGTCATCAGTTGATCTTCATCTAGTTGATCTGACTCCATTAGCATGGCCTGCTGATATTCTTCCAAGCTTAAAAAATTCTGTTCGACCACCCATAATGTCTTAACATTAATTTCCCGGGGTAACACTGCATCTTGGCCATAGGTTAGCCGATAAGGTATTGTCCCCGTATCGATAAACTTAGAGTTTCTGATTGCCCAAATAGCTTCATCCAGAGTGAGATGCCATACTGTCAGTTTATGCTCCATGTTTTTACTGATTATGTCCACAATAAGCTTGTTAGTTGCCTCGTCTTGTCCATTCGCCTATGCGTAATAAGACGAAGATGTGATCATATTGATCCCAAACTTCTCAGCAAAGGCTGCCACCTTAGAACTCGTGAACATTGTCCCTTGATCAGTTGTAATCATCTCAGGAATATCATATCTATATATGATTTGGTGTTGTATAAAATGAATGAAATTTGTTTTATGAACTCTCTTCATCGGCTGTGCCTCTACCCATTTAGTGAAGTAATCGGTAGCCACAATAATAAAATTGTGTCCTTTAGCCGATTGTAGGTGAATCTTGTCGATGAAGTCTATAGCCCATCATCTGAAAGGACAAGGTTTCACGATCGGGTGCAATACATCAGCTGGTACCGGTTGGATTGGTCATGTCTTTGACACTCTTCACAGCCTTTTGCGTATTGAAAGCAATCGATCGTGATGATAGGCCAATAATAGCCATGGCGATAAATCAACCACTTCATCATTGGCCCGACTCTGTGTGATCCACAGATTCCTTCATGAATTTCTCTTATGACTCTTAAGGCCTCTGTTTTATCAATGCACTTGAGTAGCACCTCATTTACACTCCTTTTGTAAAGATCATCATCAATGAGCGCATACTTCAAGGCCCTCCTCTAAACCTTAAGGTCCTTGCACGTGGAAGGATCTTTTAAGTAGTCGATTAATACCTGCTTCCACAAGTCAATTTAGTCCATGGCTAACACTTCGACTGTCAACTCTTCATACTCTAGAGTGAGTAGAGACTTCCTAAATCTGGAAGCTTCTTGTGCCAAATCGTTAGCCTCAACATTCATGACCCTAGGAACATGACTTAACGTAGATGATGTGAACCTACTAAGCAACCTGCTAGCCGTTTCGTAACGGCCCAACAAATTTGAATCATTGCAGTCATATTCCCCGGCCAGCTGATTGATAACCAACTAAGATTCTCTGTGAATCTTGATGTACTTTTCTTTCATAGAGACTAGAAGTTTGAGTCCTATGATGAGAGCATCGTATTTATCTTCGTTATTTGTCAAGTAAGAATCTAACTAATAAGAGAACCTCCACATTTTGTCTCTAGGATCGATTATTATTATCCCGGCTCTGACTCCCTTCTGAGTTCTTGACCTATCAAAAGTCAGCGTCCACGGGACGACGTCCATACATGCAGTAGAGGGGACGCATGGGTCCTTCACATCTACACAAGGGTGGTCTACCAAGAAATTGGCTACCGCCTGACCTTTGACAGTCCTGAGTGGCCTATACTCGAGGGAAAACGTAGTGAGCTAGATTGCCCATTTCATTAGTCGTCCTTGCAAAATATGTTTATTTAATAAGTACCGAACGATGTCAATCTTGCATAAAATATTAACCACGTGTGCTATTAAATAATGTTCAAGTTTTGTGCAGGCATAGAACAAGGACAAACAAAACTTCTCTATAGGAGTATATCTACTTTCAGCTTCATTGAGCATTCGGCTAAGATAGTAAACTGCCCTTTCGGTTCCACCATCGGCATCCTGTGCTAACAAGCAGCCGATAGACATATCTGCAGTCGAGATGTACAATTTCAACGGCTTCCCTGGCATGGGAGGTACCAGTACGGGAGGAGTTGCTAGGGCCTTTTTAATTTAGTCGAATGCCTCTTGCTGTTCTGGGCCCCATACTAGCTCTTCTGACCCTTTAAACCTAAGCAAAGGCCAGAAAGTCTTTATTTTGCCAGCTGAATTAGATATGAATCGTCTTAGGAAATTGATCTTCCCTAGCAGGCTTTGTAACTCCTTCTTTGTTCTGGGTGGTGCCGACTCCATTACTGCCCGTGATTTGTTCTAATCTATCTCAATACCTTTCTTATGTACCAAGAAGCCGAGGAAGTTGCCAGCCGATACCCCGAATATGCACTTGGCTAGATTCATTTTAAGATTATGAATCCTCACTCTTTTTAATGCTTGTTCCAGATCGGCTAAATGATCTTTACAGTCCTTAGACCTCACCACCACATCATCAATGTAGACCTCCACATTCTTGCCGATCAAATCATAGAAGATGGTGTTTATTGCCCTCTGATAAGTAGCACCAGCATTCTTTAGACTGAACGACATAATTACCCACTCGTAAATGTCCAAGGCTCATAGACACCTAAATGCGGTCTTGTGAATATCATCCTCGGCTACTGCTATCTGATTATAGCCGGAGTATCCATCCATGAATGTCAGCACTCCGTTTGCGGCCGCCGATTCGACTAGCATATCAGCTATAGACATGCCGTATTCATCTTTGGGAGTGGCTAGATTTAGGTTCCTGTAATCAATACATACCCAAACCTTGCCATTCTTCTTTTTGACTGGCACAATGTTTGCCAACCATTTAACATACCTAGCCGTTCTGATGAACCCGGCTTTCAGTAGTCGTTCAATCTCGGCTTTAATTTGAGGTATCAACTGAGAGTGATATCTTCTAGGCGGCTGTTTATGAGGCGTGAAACCCTCTTTAATTGGAAATTTGTGCTCTACCAAAGTTCGTGTCAGCCCAGGCATATCGTGATAATCCCACGCGAAGCAGTCCTTATACTGTAGTAGAAGAGACGTTACGCTTCGTTTATCTTCCTCCTTCAGCAAGCCACTAATATGTGTTAGCTGAGGGACATCCTTAGTACCCAAGTTGATATCTTCCAAGAGATCCTGAGACTCAAAACTAGGCATAGCCCTCCTTATGGGGGATTCAAGTTCCATTGGCAACTCAATGTCATCGGTCGCCAGTGTTGGTTCTCTGTTGTAGTCCTCTACCTGTGATGCTTCGGCTATCTTTGCTTCATAATTTAAAGCAGTCAGTCGATGCCACAGGTCATGTGTGATTTGGGTCTCCTCAATCATTTAACTCTTCCAAGGTAAGTCGGGGTTCGGCTAATTATTTTATTTCAAACCTCGTGAAGTAAGATTGCAGTATTCCCAAGATCCTTCTTCATACTGCTCCGCAACATCTATGGGAGCCACATAGGGTGAATATAAGACAGCCTCCAAGTTTTTCACCCCTACTTGAAATGGGTTATTGTCGACTGAGACAATTTCTGTCTTGTCTCCTTCCCAGAAAATGAGCTTTTGATGCATGGTGGAAGGAAGGCATCGACTGGTGTGAATCCAGTATCTGCCCAACATGATGGCATAGGATGGCTTGCCATCTATCACAAAGGCAGATCTGACCGTCTTAAGACCTACGGTGATTTTTGCTACTAAGATCCCCAAAGCTTAAAAGGCCTCTTCCATAAAGCTAGACATCTTCATGTTAGTTGGGATGAGATCCTCCCTGGTTTTGTTGACGCTTTTGAAAGTAAGCAGTGGCATCACATTCAACACATCCCCATTGTCGACAAATACTCGGCTAAAAGCTTTGTCGTTAATGTAAGCCTTAACATAGATGGGCTTGAGGTGTTTAACCATCTCCTCCGTAGGTGCACCAAATATAGTGCTCAAAGCGTCCCTAGTCGTGGTATCGGCTAATGTCGCCCATTCGGTGTCTTCTACACATATATCGCCTTTTAGGTTGTCCAACTGAGGGCGGCCGGCCCAGAACTCACATGGAATCAGGTTGACCATTTCAATAGCTGCCCAGATCTCATCGACCGAATTCTGCTTAAATAAATCAAGGATGGAATCTCCCACCTAGTCCAATTTGGTTGACGAGAAGTCAATAGTTCCATTTCCTGGAGACATATAGGAGCCGGCTGAGGTTCCAATGCTTGGATTCTTTGCACGGTTTGTGGAACCGTTTCGGCTAGAGGTTTCTTCAAGACTGTAGTCTCCGGATGAAGTCCCTTTGTCGGGCCGTTACCCGACTGTATGCTCAGCTCTGGCTGGTCCAAAGCTTCTCATTCATGCGACTCTGTCTCTGAAGAGGCTGAGCCGAATGCCCGCTCTATAGCTTCAGCCACGACAGACTCAGGAATTTCCTGTCTATCGGCTGTCTCGACACTGGATATCCTGTGCAACGTTAGTTTTATCTTGCGTAAGGATTTGGTACGTTGCATCCTTATTTTCTGCGTCCTGGACATGACATATGGCGGTGCCTCTTTCTTTCCAGAAGCCTGATTGACAAACCATTTTCCTTCCTCTATATTGGCGGTCGGCTTGATCATCCTCTGGGATCTTAGTTGACCTTCATCCCTTACTGTGATACGTAGGAAATAAATGCATTCCTTCACATTGAACTCATCCACCCTCTATTTAGTTATGGGTAGTGGTTCATTGCCTATCTGGGGCACGCTTGGCTTCTCCTCGACTGACGGCTATGCTTTTCCCCAAACTTGCTTCTGAGGTCTGCGGGGTCCCTTTTGAAAATCGGGTACTGTGCTCTGGTTTATAAGGGCGGCCACGAAAAATGCTTCTAGTTGGCTTCCTGCCCAAGTCTTCATGATGTCATGTGAGCTGCCTAGCCGATCAAACACATAGGTCCTGATGACCCCCTCCTTAACAGTGGTCTTCTTTGGGACCCATATGGTTTTCATCGGCTATTTCCTTTTGACGTATTTTGATTGATCTGGCTTGGCAAATGATACCATAGATATCGGTATTGCGGGGAAGGGGTCAGTATCAACAGACATTTCAGTTATGCTTTTATCAGCTAGCTAGAACCTGCCCTTCTTAATGCCCTTTTGAATCGTCTTTCTAAAGACCACACAATTAGAAGTAGCGTGGCTATATGAATTGTGCCACTTACAGTACTAATCCTTGAGTTCTTCGGTAGACGGAATTATATGGCCATCAAGCAACCGAATTTGTTTATCTTTAAGCAGATGATCAAAGATCTGATCTGCCTTCATAATGTCAAACGAGTAATCGACCCTGTCATCAGTCTCCTTGCCCTTCGTAGCTTTTAAGGCTGGGAAAGAGTAAACCTTACTTCTGACAATCTTGGCTATCATTGTGTCTGTCGTTCAATCGGCTGACTCTAAGTCAGACTCATCTACCTCAATAATGGATACCAAATGGGAGCCTCTATTTCGGTTAGCTCTTTTTTGCTCATTTTCCTGAAAAAATTACGCTATTTGGTTAGCCTTCTCGGCTAACTGGCTTAAGTCAAAGCAAGATTGTCCCACTAATTTTTCCTTTAGCTATGGATGCATGGTGTTGATTATCATGTGGGCGCATTCTGATTCAGGAAAGTGTACAATACATTTCCCAACCTTTCTTCAGAATCTCTCTATATAATCGGTAGCTGACTCATCGATCTGTTGCTTGATATTTGTCAAATCCGTCACAGTGACTTGATGTTGGGGCCAATAAAATCTATCATGGAAACAACGCTCCATGTCAGCCCAACTTTGCACGGAGTTGGGGGCCAAGGATGAGTACCAGACAAATGTTGTTCTGATTAGAGAAACGAAAAATAAATGTAGCTTGTGGTACTTGTTCTGGCCAATTTTTCCACATTGGGCGGTAAATCTGCCGATGTGCTCAATGGTAGATTTGCCATCATCACCTAAGAAGGTGGAAAAATCAGGCATTTTGAAGTCTCTTGGCGGTGGTGCTACCCGATCTACCCAATCGGGGTAGGTCTTCCTGTAAACAGGCATGTCCAAGGGTTTCAGTTGGATGCCAAAGTACCTCCTCATGGTATTCGCAATGGTTTCAGGGTTCATCAGTTGTGGCGTCCCCTGCCGATTCTCAACTGGAACCGGCTGGTAGGCGTTTTGAATTGGAGGCCTCCATTCTGCACCTTGTTGAACTGGATTTTGAAAGTTGTAGGTGATCTGCTGGCCATTACCAACAGGTGGGGTATATCCCCATTGATGTTGTTGGGAATAGCCACCAAAGCCTGCAACCTGAGCTCCTGGAATAGCCGACAGAACTTGAGGATAAGGTGGAACAGTGTTCCATGTCTGCTTTCCTCGGACATCAGTCGTTCTTAGAAAATTTGCTCTTCCTAGATGGTATGGATTGGGTACCGGCTGTGACTGCTGGAATGGTGTCCCGCTGTAGATAGCGTCACCAGATAGCCTAACAGGGTCAAAGCCAGGGGCCATCGGCTGCCAGTTCGGTTGGCCAACATTGGTCACCTGTACTGTAGGGCCGTTTGCATAAGCGTACGGCATAACGGGCGGCAAACCAAGGTGTCCGGACGTCTGAACTAGTCTCCGGGACATATTGATCTGTTCATATTGCAGATTCGCTTGGTCAAGTGGCACAACTTGCCCCCAGTGTTTGGTGGCAACCATACAGTAGACTGATTACCAAGTGACTTGGATTGTGCTCCTAGGTGTGCTATCGGCTGTACCTGAGTAGGTACTGACTGATACACATTCGGCTGAGGAACAACACCTGGAGTCACAGTTGCATGCTGCACAGCGCCATTCGTCAGAGGGATGATAAAACTAGTCGAACCTTCTCTTGGATACAGTCAATTAGCTTCCAATTCTCTTGCCTGCTGAACCTCATTATGCACCATTGGCTTGACAATGTCAGCCAATTGTTTTAAAATATGGTACATAATGTCGTGGATGCCCAAGTCAATCTGTTGTCTAATGAATGACGTGGTCATAATAGTTGGACCCTCAGATTGACTAGGTTCAGCCACAGCTTGGGTTGATGGAGGAAGTGGAGGGGTATCAACCGATGTAGGCATACCCGAAGAAGATGGTGGCTCGTTGTTCCTTCTGGGAGGATTCTGTTTAGGATGTGGACTGGACTCTTGGTTCATTTTCTTACCAAACCTTAGGCCCATACGCCAAGTGTGATCCTGACTTGGAGAATCAAACTTCGATATGAGATCACCTATGGTCCCACTGGGCGTGCCAAATTTGTTTCCCTCTGAAGTGTTTGATGTTTTATCGGCTGACGAAATTGGATGACAAATTGATTCCTTAACTAAGCGATTTGAGCCAGAAGCGAAACTCTAACTTCCAGCAATGGGTTTCCCAACTACTCCAGAAAGCGTTAGGATTGTGATTGAGTAAACTAAGTGGTAAGAAACATAAATACAACTAGAGTACAATAAAGGCGATAAAGATAGAATGAAGATACGTAAAATCAGTTTTTGATTGATTGTGTTGTGTTATTCTGTACAAGTGATTTTACATTTATAGTACAAGAAAAATAAACGTGACCCCCTATGTTAGCCATCGAACTACCCACGAAATTCATTAGCCGGCTATGAGGAGGTGGTGCCAATTTTTTCGCCTGGACCTCTAGCACGATCGACGGCACTCCCTTCAGGTTGTTGCTGGTTGCTACCTTTTCTAGAAGGTCCTTTGACTTGGTCTTTGAGGCGTCCGAGTATGTGTGGGTTTCATCCGTTCCTCAGAATTATGACTCGGTCAGACTATTGTAATAGCCGATGATGCTTTTCTAGCCGAGGGTAGGGACTAACGGATTCGGCTATGATTCCGCTCAGTTACCGATTTAGAATCATTTTTCACAACTGTCACTTGATTCGGTTAAACACTTTTGAGTATTAACAGTATCCCTATTATTTTTGTTTCTCTCACACGTGGCACTCTTAAAAAATTGTATTCGATCATTTTAGTTGTCCAGTGTTATTTTTGTTACCCCCACTGGCTGGTCTCTTGACAAATAGTCAAATACAACGCACGAACTGCATTTCTTAGTTGAATAGATTGCTGGCATGCGAACTCGTATCAATACAACATCCTATCTCGTGCTGTATACCCATCACTTAATAGCTAAAGGCAAACTGGACTTAGAAGCACTTGCAAAAGACAAAAATGCAAAACACTTGAGTCTCACCAGATATTTGCAAAAATCAAGCAATTTAACCTTAAGTGTCACAAATTAAAGCAAGAAAATATCACTTAATTATGATTATGTAATAGTGATCTTATTTCAAATTTCAGCTCTATAGTAATTTTCTTTTCTTCACCGTGACTGCCAAGCCCCACCTCCAAGTAAATTACTACTTTTTTTCTTTATATAGTGATCTTATATAGATTATGCATATGCATATAAAATAAACTATATCCACTAAAACCCATTTTGCCATGAAGTTTTTTCACTTTTTTCCGAATTTTTTTTCCACAAACTTCAAGTTGTACTTGGAAGTTGAAGAACACCTAAAACTTTTTCACTTTTTTCATTTTCAATACATTCAAACAACCAAATATTCTTTAGCAAAAACTTTAACCAAACACAACTCCAACTTTAAAATTCCAAAACAAAGTGAAAATATTTAATTTTCATAGCGAAACGCCTACTAACTCTAAATTTGGAAATGGCCTATGTTCTACTTTTTATTTCTTCCACTCTCTCTCCACTACAACCACAAACTCCAACTCCGTAGAGGAGGTTTTGGGAGTCGATGAAATCTAACAACCGTTAGTGACTAGTGTGGGTTTTCCCTCATAGAAAAACCTCACTCCATCCATTCCTCTCAAAACCACTCCTTACCAATACCATACTCATTCGACACACCTAACAAGACAGCCAAATTATGGCTTCTACTTGTTCTGTTCCATGGCAATGCCACTCAGTCAGAAGAGACAATCAAGTGTTGAGGTTTCTTGAAGCCATTGCCTGTAAGGCCCTCAAAGACTACTCAGCATCAAAATCAGTAGCAAAGTTTCAAGTCAAGGCTTCACTTAAGGAGAAAGCTTTGACAGGATTGACAGCAGCTGCACTGACTGCTTCAATGATTATCCCCGAGGTAGCCGCAGCAGCTCATGGTGTTACACCATCCCTCAACAACTTCTTGCTCAGCATTTCTGAGTTGTGCTTGCTGCAATTCTTGGCGCTGTAAATGGTGTTTCCAACTTTGACCCTGTCAAGCGGACCTAAGAAGCATAATTCTGATATATCTCTACTCTCTTCTTGTAATCTATCTCATGTTTCCAGTGAAGATATATAAAATGTTTACATAATCAATCAATTATTTTGCCGTCTATGTGATACCTTAGCTTATTTCTTCGCATGACGAAACACACCTATCAAAGGGAACACGGAACTATGATTTGCTGCTCTCGCACCGACTGCAGAGAGGAATACAATTAATTCTGGTTATGTGCTCTCATCTTTGCCTTTTCACCAAGGAAATAATTTTCAGAGAGCTCAGCATAGCAATCGCTAAGACTCACAAAACCTGTTGATGACTTGTTTACTATTGAGAGGCAAGTTGCGTTTACAAATAGCTGAAGAAATCCAGCAAATGCAAATGATAACATGCCTTATAATGTCACCCAACAGGACCTTCTCCAGACTCGGAATCTAAATTTTATATTCTAAAATAAGAACAATTGGAAAAAAGTTCCATTTCATATATCTAAAATAAGAACAGCTGAAAGATTATTCCATCCATGTTTTCACTCACAAGAAGGCAAAAGTGAGAAACACCACTATTGGACGCGGAGAGGATGGATTTAAGGGGTGGGGATGGGGGAGGGGATTGACCAAATCAATAATAAAAATTGACCTTGTTGATGAAGCTAATGAGAGGAGTACAGCAAATTCAACTCATGGGAAGGGTGGAAATGTAGTCCTTCCAAATCAAGTGGATGCTAAAGCTACATTAGACCAGTAAGTGGGACTTCTAAGCAAGAATGCATGTAATGTATCCTTTTATGGCAACGAAAAGAATAATCACCTGACTGCTATAACAATGACTTTCTGCCTACATCTCTCTGAGATGAGGCCTAATGGCTTTCCTAAAAATGGACTTAATAAGAATCTCTTATCTGGCTTCCTTCGTTCAAGAAAGACGGAATTTTGAAATTAAATCAAGGAGATATGTGCTTTCTGCAGAATGGTTCACTTTCTCTGCCTTGACAACTGTAATCTTCACCCTCTGCTCATCACCATAAAATTCCTCTTTGATTTTAAGCCTGAACATAAATTGCCTGAAGAGACAGTTTCTAATAATTTCAGAAAATCTGGTATCATCAGCCTCTTCATATTTCATCATGTACAGCTCCTTCGCAGGACAGCCAAAGATCTCTTCCCCAGATTCCTGGAAAGTTGTCACCCATGTCAACCCAGTATGATCTTGAATTTGAGCTTGAAGAAGGTATCTGTAATCACATTCCTCAAACTCTTGATTGCACCTATCACATTGCCATCTGGAGTTCCCTGATCTGGTAACTTTCTTATTACATTGTCTATCTCCAATCATCAAAGGGCAAGCAGTATAACAGAAAGTGTCAGTTTTGATGAATGTCATGGTTGCCTTGACTGTAACCCAGTCTGGTTTATCTGACCTACCAAGCCCTTCATCCTTGATCTGAGAGACAGTCTTACGTATCTCGTTTTTTGATCCTACAGGCATGTTTTCTCTAGATATAGACTGAGAAGCAATGTCTTTTCCTCCCTGATCAAACCAGTCTCTTAGAGTCTGAGCCTCTGCGGAATCTGGATTTATGAACAGTTGAGTGGAAGAAATGGTTCCAATGGATTTCCCAGTGAAGTCACTAACTTTTGCAGCTTTAACAGCTAAAACAGGGGAAAACCCAGCTTCTGCCAGTTCTTGCAGCTTTTGACCTTCCCTGTTACAGAAATCTCCCCATAGTGTCAGCTCAACACTTCTCCCAGATTGATCCTTTAGGTTCAAGATTCTTCTTTGAGTTTCCATTCCATTCTTTCTCAGGATAGGAACAGAAGGATTGACTGCTGTCACAATTCCAATCACATCTATGATTGAATTGTTTTCTGCACTTTCAATTTCACTAATAGGTCTAAATGAGAACTGCTGTCTTGGTATAGAGACATCTTCATCTGGACAGAGATCTACAGTTGAAGTTGTCTCCAAAAATATTTCCCATTCATTCTTCAGATGGTTGAAGTTCTTCTGAGCAGGTTTCAAGCTGCCTTTTGATATCATGTACACTTTTCCAGCTTCAATTTTGTCATAAAAACGATCAACAACCGCATTAAAGCAAGTGACACGTATTTCACCCCCATCAGAGTCAAGGAGATCAAAGGAGAAGACCTTTCCATCTCCTCTAGAATTATTATAGCGACGCAGATCCCCTTTTGCAGTCACTCTAGCCTTAATAGCCCACCGACCCTGATAGGGATTCAATGCTGCAATTGGGATAATGCGGGCAGGTGCTTCATTCTTCATGATTGCCCCATGGCTTTTGTAATTTGGAGGAGGTTGATATGCAGGTTGAATTGCAGGTGGGTAGTTCTGCATCCTATTACCTGAATTTTGGGTACTCAAATTCTTACTGTTAGCAAAGCTTGCATGGCCAGATCTTTGAGCACTCAAGTTACCATTGTTACTCAAAACTGTAGACCCAGAAGCTCCATTAGATATTGTTTTATGAGCTCCTGAATTAGATTCTACAATCACTTTCGGGTTCCCAATTATTTCACATTCTGGTATAATAGTTTCCATGTTGAGGACAACAATAATTCTGCAAGGGAAACAAGATAAATACTCAGCCCAAGTTCCAATCAAAGGTATAATCCAGATTGATAGGAAAAAAAATAGGATATTACTCTCTTATTAGACAAAACAGACACTTCCTTGATCCTCTAATACAGTACCCTATGCACAGAAATGCCACATTTTCTAATCTATGGGGAAGTATTTTCAGCACCCAACCCAAGATGACACCAAGGCAAAGATTATACGACTTTGGCAAAGAAACAATTTCCATGGGGAAAACTGCTTCATGTTTCTGACATAATCCCTAGTCTATGTAGAAAACATTTAGAAAGCTAACACCAACCAGAAATGAAAACAATATTGACAAGAAACTTGTGTTCTGTTATGTTGCACTGTGCATACTTGAATTGTTATGGAGTAACTCTCGACCATTGAGCTGATTACATAAATAGTTTCCTTCCAAGGTATCAATTCTGGTTAAAGCTCAAACAACAAATTCAAAGGAAAATTTATCTTTACGTTCGGAATGACTAGTAAAGGGATGACAACACAAATGCACATACAAGAAAATTTTGGAGAAAACACAATGAAGTTATATATGTGTATTGTAATTTGCATAGAAGTGCTTATCAAAATGATTAAGAGATAATTCTCTATCACGACATCAACATTCTAGTTAAAGCTCAAAACAACAAAATCCAAGCCAAATCTATCGAAGTTACACTGGAAATAACTAGTCTATGAATAATAAACACAATTGTGCCCACAAGGGAAATAGGAAAAAACATAATGAACTTCTATAAGTGTTTTTTTTTCATACGGAAGTAAGTGCACATTCAAATCATTAAGTAGTATTTCTCTACCAGAGCATCGACATTCTAATTAAGCTCAAACAACAAAACCAAAGCCAAATCTATCAATTTTACATTGAAAGACCTTGTATATGGATAAAAACACAGTTACACAAATAGGAGCACACCAGAATAAGGAGAACACACAATAAAGCAAATATCACAAGATTTATATGCAATCAAAAGTAGAAGCAAATGTAATAATATCTACTGTACATAAAGTTCTGTAACTGAAGCTTGAAGAAAATACTCCTTCCATTAACTTTTACTTGTCATGTTTCGCTGCTCGAGAGTCAAACTACATGAATTTTGACCAACATTTTAAAATGTATTTTTTCATCATATTACTGTGAGAAAGAATTGCAATTTATAGTATTTTTCTTATAGTTTTTGAGCTTTAAAACATTAAATTAATCTAATTCAATTTAGATCTGAATATTAGTCATATTAACTCTAGTTAAACGTGACAAGTAAAAGTGAACGGAGAGAGTAATAAGCTCATACTTGTGATTTGAACAGTGTAGAAGCAAATGCAATCATCTATACTGTAAATACAGTTTTATAATTAAAGCTTGAAGAGAATAATAAATTCATACTTGCGATTTTGAACGGTGTAGAAGCAAATGCAATCATCTATACTGTAAATACAGTTTCATAATTGAAGGTTGAAGAAAATAATAATAAATTCATATTTGTGATTTTGAACAGTGAAGAAGCAAAAGTAATCATCTAGTTTATAATTGATGCTTGAAGAAAATAATAAATTCGTTACTTGCGATTTTGAACAGTGCTACAGATGTATTCAATCAATTGAATGACGGAGGTTTTCCTAACGCGGCCAGATTTGACTCGGTTATTAAGCTGAGTAGCAAGCATAGCTTGATGAGTCGACTCAGAATCGGAGAGTGTGAGTCGGTAGCGTTCCTGTGTGGTGCCGATTAGCTTGATGTCCAATACCTGAACCACTGGCTTTGAGTTCACATCGCCGGCGTTGATCGCCGAGATCGCGTTTACCGTCAAGTTCACCGGCATTACTATGCAAATAATTTGAATTTGAGAGACTTTTGAGGATATTAGTGATGAGATGAAACTTTGAATCGAGGAATTTATAGAAAGAGGGCGGAGATAAAATGGCGGGTTTACAAACCGACCTATGAGAATATGATAATAAAAAGATCCAAAATTTGCGTTTCACACGCTTCTTCACTTGGCCCGATTCTCTTCATGTAGTCCAAGGATTTGTGGGTTATGGCCTTTTGTACTAATTTCCAGTTTTATCATATTTTAAAAAACCTTATACACCAAATACAACGCTTAATTACACTAAACACAATTCCTATATTATTAATTATGAGGTATATCCATAATTAAGTATATTAAAATATAATTAAAGACAAATTAAAATTATTAAATAAAACTCTTAAATATAATGATGTTTCCCTATTTTTCAAAGAGTATTTAAACCTCTTATATAATACGGAGTAATACACATGTAAAACTAGGTATTAGATCCCGTAATGTGCACGGGTCCAATCGTAGGTAAAAATCTTTAAAATGGTGATTAATTTTTTTCAATTTTTGATTGATATATATATATACAATATTTATTTAGTAGTATTATGAAGTATAACTTTTGTGTGTGAAAAATAAATTTATTAGCTAATATTTGAAAGTTATAGGTTCACCTAGATAATGCTATTACTTAAAATTAATTTGATAATCCTTTGAAAAATAGATTTTTACTTAATTAATATTTTCAGCTATTTTAAAGATAATACTAAACAAAAATGTGTTGGGATTTTTTGTTAGTAGCACATAACTTTTGGTAAACAATTTGAAAACAAAACATCGTAAATCTTGAAAATTCATGGCATTTAAAAATGTGGGCTACAGCTGTAGAAAGGAATTTAATGAAAGAGTACTTAATCTAATAGAATGACATTGCCTTTTGCTTAGAAATAGAAAGAGGCCCACATAATCACATAGTTGCACATGTTGACAGTGAAATGTCCGAGATACTCTTAATAGCCTAAGCAAGATATGTTGATGGGCTGGTGTCTGCTTAGGGTTATTTGAAGTTCGGAACTTAAATTACTCAAAAATTAAGAAATTGAATCAAAATACTTCAAAAAAAAGTGACAAACTAATTTTTGCGCAGGAATAGTTTGTGCAGGAAATTCCTGTGCAATAGGGGTATTATAAACCTAGGCAAACTTCTTCATTTCATCTTCACTCTTCACCTTCTCCATTTTCACTTTTTTACCATACTTTAGCCCCCCAAAATCATGTCTCAAAGTTTCAAAACGATAAACTTTGCTATAGAACCCGATGTTTGTGATTGTGGTTATTACTGTAAGCTCAGAACATCAAGGACCCAAGATAATTCGGGGCGTCGTTTTGGCGTTGTAAAGTGCTGGATGTAAGTGTTTTTACAAGTTTTTAGGGTTTAGAGTTTTTTCACATTATCTACATATTTTACTTTCAAAAACTGATTTTCTTGTACTGATTATAGGATATGGATGGTTACAAATATTTTTTACGGGAAGATGAAATATCCGTGGATAAAACTGTGGCAGCGAAGTTTAAAAAGCCTCATGTTGATAAAGATATCGCGACTTCACGTATCAGTAGATATACCGTGAAGTTTGACTTGAAGTTTAAACTTATGGAAGCTCAAAAAAAAATTGACCTTTTGGAGGTCTTGCTAAAAGAATCCGAAGAAAAATAATTTTTTTCAAGGATAACCTTAGAGACACTCAACACGAGAAAAATGATTTGAAAGATAAATTGAAATTTTAGAAGATAATTTGTGCTATCTTGTTGTTGTTTATTATTTCTAAGGTTGGCCAGTGGGCCGGGTCGGCACGGTCCCGACCTTTTTTTTTAAAAAAAAAATTCGGTATCAGGACTCGAACCCGGACGGGACATGGTCTCGTCCCGACCCGTCTCAGGCCCGCCAGGCCCGGTCCCGCACCGGTCCCGCCCCCATCTCGCCCGAAAACCCCCTTTTGCATAAATAATCATTGCACCAACGACCATTTTACATTTTGGTCGTTGTGCAGTAGTCATTTTTGGCCTCCCCCCTCCCCCTACCCCCTTAATATTTATTTTTAACTCATAAATTATTATATTTACACTTTAACCCAATTTCTCAACTATAAATATCTCATTTTCTCTTCATCTTTCTCACAAATCTTCCTACAATGTCTTTAATCTCTTAATATATCTCTCTACAAGTCTACATTGTCTACTAAATATTCAATTTTATTTATTCATTTGGGAATTGAGAGTGAAGTTAGCAACTAGATTGACGATCTTCCATTAAATTATTATTGTCTGATTATTTTATTTAGCGCACTTAATTTCATTTACTTTACTTATTTATTAGTATAATTATAAATTTATAATGGAAGGATTTAAACTTATGCTTACGGGTAGGGGTCATGCTTCTTCTAGTATGGGCAACAAGGGCAGGGGTACTTCTTCTAGTCATCCTATTTCTAGACAAAATCCTATTCATACACAAGATGATTTTGTTGATACTGAACATTTTCCTACAATACCATTAGATTTAGACGAGAGATATTTTCTGGAACTCAAGAAGACTTTAATTTAGACGATGATCTAGATGATACACCCACTAATGTAGATGACAACACACCCACTAGTGCACCTTCAACTGAAATGCCTCATATTGCCCCTAGTATGAGACGAGGTCCAACAAAACGAACATTAAAATCATATGCATGGACATTTTTTGATAGGGACGTAGAGAATCAAGTAGCTAGATGTAAATTTTGTAAAGATGTTTTAAAATTTAAAACTGGAAAAGGTCACGGTGGGACGGGGGTTTAATGAGACATGTAGCAAGGGCTCATCCAGCTAGGTATGCCCAATACAAGGCTTCAAAACCGGGTGCGCAAACGTCCGCTCCATCGGGACAGGGTTCACATACTGATACTATCCCGGACCAAGTACAGGGTCAAATTAACCCTATGACGGGGGAAATTGTAGACCCTAAATACAATAAACATAGAGATAGAGAAGCAATAGCAAAATTAGTTGTTGTGGAGGGTTTGCCTTTTTCATTTCCTTCATCTCTCGATTTTATTTATTACATTAGAGATATGTATAATCGTGCTTTTAACGATTTTTCTAGATCAACTGTTAAGAGAGATGTATTTAAATTCGCACATGAATATCAACAGTATTTACGTTATTCATTATATCATTTTAATGGAAAAGTGGCTATCACTTCTGATATAGGCCGTAGTACTAACGGTCATGATTATTTAACGGTGACCTGTCATTGGATAGATTATAAATGGTCTATGCAAAAAAGTATCTTAGTGTATAGATATATAGATGATAGGCACACTCGTACTTTTATTGCAGAAAATATTTATCAAGTGTGCGATTATTACGGAATAACTAATAAAATTATGACTATTACATTAGATAACGCTTCTTCTAACAATTACGTTATTACAATTTTAAAAAATAGTTTAACTCCATCTTTTCCACATCATTTTCATATAAAATGTGTGTGTCATATATATAACTTAATTGTAAAGGATGGTCTATCACTTTTTGAAGACATTCTTAGTAAAATACAATTTGCTATAAATTTTAACTTTAAAAATAATAGAATACAACGAAGAAAAGAATATAAAAAAACTTGTCACGATTGCCAACTACCTTATAGAAAAATTTCAGAAGAAGTACCCGCTAGGTGGAATTCTTTATACGAGCAACTACTTGTTGCTTATGACTATAGAAAACCTATAACTTTATTTTTTTTAACTCTCATAATCAAAATCCAGCTGATATGGTTGTAGATAGCGATTGGGGAAAAAATTTTGAACTTATTGTATTTTTAGAGAAATTTTTTCAAACAACAAAAGAATTTTCCGGTATTTATTATCCTACTATTTCAACTATGTTGTTTTATATAACTCTAATATTTTTACTGCTTAATGAATATATAGATAAACTAGCTTATAAGGCAGCTATTAAAAAAATATTTATCAAAATAAGAAAAAAAACTATTCATATTCCCACTATTTATATTATTGGTGTTGTATTAAATTCGACTATTAAAATAGACGGTACTAAATCACTTATTGAAACTATTTACGATTGTATAGCAGTACTACCACCTCCAAGTCCCAAAAATCCAAATCACCCGCCACCTATTGAACAAACTAAAGAAGAAGTGTTGTCTAGCGTAGAAGACGAATGCAAAAAAATATATAGGTTTTACAAACAAGAAAGTGCTAGCAACCTACCGTCTTCCATACCATCTTCTTCTTCTTCTTCAACACAACCTCACAAAAGACATGCTGTTTCTGCGGCTAGTATTAAAAGCCTCAGAAATAGAATGTGCGTCCGTACCGCTACTAACCAAATTAGCGAGTTTGATATTTTTGTTTTGCAAGGTTCTGTACCGCACCAAGCAGTTCTCAACGAAGAAGGATGTGAAGACTTGCTGAAATACTAGAGGGGGAATGAGAAGACCTTTCTGATACTTTCAATGATGGCCCGAGATGTTTTGAACATTCAAGCATCATCAACGGCGTCTGAAAATGCTTTTTCTGCCGGCAGATATCAAATAGGAGAGCACAGACACTCATTAGCTGGAGACAACTTGGAGATTGTAGTATTATTCAGAGATTGGATACGAGCGGAGCGAAGAAGGTGCGGTCAACCGGAGATCAACGAAGAAGAAGACGAAAACTATAACGAAATCTTATCCGAAGGTGGTGGAAGCGACGTGGAGCAATTTGACCAACAAATACCAATTCCAACAGAAGAACCACATGAAATTATTAAGAAACTAGAACAGATTTTTTTCAAAATGTAATTTTTTAATTGTAATTTTACTATGTAATTTGCAATTTTTGAACAACACCACAAAGTTGCAATTTTGACAATTGTATTTGTATTACAAAAAAAATTATATGTCTATTAAATAATATAAGAGGCACAAAAACAGCCTTGGGATGTTTTTATTACACTATCTTGTATAATTATTGAGTTTTTTTATATATATGTTATTAAAAAAATCGCCCGAATCCCGATCCCTCCCCCGACCCATTCCTGATCCCGCCCCAGACCCGATCTCGCCCCGACCTGATTCTGACGGGATCGGGATCAGGACGGGACTTCGGCAAATCCTGCCAAACCCGATCCCGCCTCTCCCCGTCCCGCCACGACCCGATCCCGCCTCTCCCGTCCCGCCCTGACCCGA
This sequence comes from Anisodus acutangulus, assembly GCA_029783415.1. Classification (NCBI taxonomy): domain Eukaryota; kingdom Viridiplantae; phylum Streptophyta; class Magnoliopsida; order Solanales; family Solanaceae; genus Anisodus; species Anisodus acutangulus. The sequence continues at coordinate 46,474,791 of CM056492.1, forward strand.
TCCCGCCAAACCCGGCCCGACGGTCCCAAGCCCGGCCCACTGGCCAGCCTTAATTATTTCTATGTATTTTGTTTATTAAATTTATTATTTATATATATTTTATTTATTAAGTTTATTATTTCTATGTATTTTGTTTTTACTAGTTGCACGTTTTCATGTATTATGTATTTTCTATGTTTTTAAATGTATTATGTAATCCGCACTTTTATGTACTAATTTATTTGTGTTTTCATTAAAAATTGTGAATTGTTGAACTTTTTATGTATTATGAGGTATTATGTCGGTGGCATAGTTTAGTTGTGCAACAAGCTTCGTCTGCAATATTTAGACCTCCAAATTCAAGGATGAACCACTTGTTATCCAACACTTGATGAAAGAAATTTTAGAAATGCAGAAAGCACTAGACATGTACCATCCTTTGAACGATCTTAATTTTCGAGGAGTGGATGAAAAAGATCATTGGAAACTGTTAGAAAATAAAAATCTTCATCGAGACTCTTATCCAGTTAATCCAATAATTCAAGAATGGATAGGTCTTCCAAAATATTTACCACAAATATTAGATTGTGAAGTATCATGTTGTTTTGTCAACCAAGCAAGTGCTCCTAATGAGGATAGTTGGGATCGAGACTATAACAAGAAAGATGGAGAAAGAAAGGAAGGGGAAGAAGATGAATAAAAGAATGAAAGTAAGGAGGAAGATGAAAATGATGACAATGACGAGGTGATGCCAGAAAGTGACGAAGATTAGATTACTTTTCAAATTATTGTATTTTATTAGTTTTTTATGAGATTTTTTTTCCTGAATTTCTTCATTCAAAACATTTTGCTTCATTAAAAAAAAGATAAAATACATCACTCATAACAAATAGAAAAATACTTAAGATTCATCATTCTTAACAATTTGATTACATCAAGAAGAATTCAAATACATTCATAAAATCATGACCACCGCTAGAAGATCTGTAACCACGAGAGTTCTTCCACCACGAGACTTTCTTCCACCACCAGAGGTACTTGCACCACGATAGGTACCTCCATCACGTTCCCGTAGGGGACAAAAATGCTTATTATGGTCAAATTCCTTACACATCGAGCACTTTCGAGAGCATGCCCTATTCGAAACATTCATTTATTGAAAATTCTAGTTCATGTGCTAACACACAATTTACGAATATACTCTTTGTTATAAAAATATAAAATGGCTCTCTTGGACGATAAGCCTCATCACCAAGTTGGTAGAAACGATCGGTATGCGCTTTAAGATAACTATGCATTTTGTATTCCGACGCCACATATTGTAATGCTCTCTTTTTCTCTTTTCAATCGCCTGGAAACACTTGAAGCCATGAGAACACGACATATGGTATGATTGCCACTTACCAAAAGTGCACGTTCTCGTATTCTCATAAATACTATGAATGTTTCCTCCCTGACTTTGGTAAACACGTGTCTTGATTTCAAATACACGTTAAGCATGATTATACTTTACCATCGTATGTTGCTCACATTTTTTCTATGTTCTCGAATAATTTTACACGTGTTGACATCCATTTTCCACCATCTGCTAATATGGCTTTGGCCTATTTTGTCCTAGAAATGAACTGCTCCACAACTTGCTTAAAATTCATTCTCACCATTGCAGTAACGGGAAACCCTCGTGCTGATTTTAGCAAATCATTGGATGACTCCAAGTTGTTTGTTGTTAGCATCCCCCATCTTCTGCCTTCGTCCGCATGTAATGTCCATTTGTCAACAGGAATTTCCTTCAACAATTCATAGGCTTCCACCTTCACTGTCTTGATCATCTCCATCCGCAAAAGAAATATTGTTTCTTGATGCTCTGTTGCAGCCACCCACACCCATTTGTTTAGTGTGTTGTTTCTAAAGTCTCTTTGAAAATTTTCCTTTATATGCCTTAAACAATAGCGATGGTAAGAAAAAGGAGGTTGTCACCCCTCCAAAAAGAGCATATTATTCAATATACCATAATTTCGATCAGATAGCACACATATGCCCCTTCGATTCTTAATAACATATCGCCTCAAATAGGTGAAAACATCCCCCTTGTCTCATTACTCTAATTAATGGTAATGGCGAAAGCAAGAGGGAATATCGACCCATTAGCATTCATTCCTACTACAATCAGTAGCTTGATGTCATATATCCCGTACATATGCATGCCATCTATGGATATTACTAACCGGCAATGAGAAAAACCATCAACGCATGGTTTGAATGTCCAAAACATAAAATTAAAAATATTATTGGTCGGGGTGTTGAGCTTCCATTCTACAACAGTACCAGGATTGAAGTGTTGTAGAGCTGTCATATACCTCAGAAACTTCTGGAAAGAGCCCTCTCAATTACCATAAATCATCTCAAAAGTGCGTCTACGACTGAGATATCACTTTCTCCTACTTATCATTTTGAAATATACTCTCAAAACTGCTCTAATGTAGTCTTTGATGGGAAACCTGAAATAATTTAAACAAACAACATTTAGCAATGATAACTTAATTAATGTCAAAATTAAAATGAACTTGGACGAATAGAGTACCTGGGGGTTTCGGCAATGTCAACAACTAACACTTAAGCAATCACATTTGTATCTAAATTAAAATGATCTGCTTGACAGTCGTCCATATCACAAGTGTGACGTGAGTGGAATTTTGAGAGAGTCCACATACTATCATGAGTCTCTTTACCCCGAAGCATCCATTGACAACCTTGATAATCACGTATGCAAACCAACTGCCACAGCTTTCGGGTAGAATCATCAACTCTAAACTCCTTCATTTATTTGATGCAATAAATTTTAATGGCCATTTGTAGTGCCTTTTTGGAGGAGAAAATCATGTCTTTTTCCAGTTCAACAATACCTTTTATAAGACCGTTCGGTTATTTCCACATTACTTGACGAATATGATCATATTCTCTAGTGAATTCAAAGGCATTAGGACGATCTTGAAGTTCATCAAGATATGGAATCTCGTCAGAATGACACCAGATTGGGGATGTCTGCAGAATCAATTCTTGTTGGTGAATTGGAATTTCAGCTATCGATTCTTGCTGGTGTGACCGACTTTACATCATTTCTAGTAACTGTTATTCCTGCCTAAGAGTATGAATATCAACCTCATCATCCAAGAAATTAATTTCTTCGTCGGATATCTCTGCATTAGGTATATTATCACTATCACTCGATGATGTTTCTATATGATTTGGATAATCTTCACCATCTAGTAAAGACCTCTTCCTACACCAAAAATAGGTAACATATTTTAAATACCAATATCATAATATATGGATTATTTAATATCAAGATGAACAACCTACCGATAAGAATCAATATTGCATGGGTTTGAAGAAGTATCAACTGCACAGAAACTTGAAGTTGGGGATGTTCCGACATGATTCCTCTATCCGGGTTGAGAGGATTGCACAATATTACTCATATCAGGTGTATAACCCCTAAAAATACAAAAAAACATTAATATTATCATACGTATAATAAAAATGTGCTACTACACAAAATAATAAATGAAGATATTGGATATTTACTAATTTTCCCGTAATTTTGATTAAATTATTGACTTAAAGTTTCCAGCGACATTTGACCAGTCAAAATGTCTCCATAAGAACTCATGTCCGGATAAGTGTTATTATGAGTAGGCTGCACTTCACGGATTTGAGGATGATACTTATCTTTTCAACATATATTTCAAGAACATTCAGGGTGATTAAGCCCATATACACTTCCGGTGCCCTCAAATATTCACTCAAAGACTCATCATCAATGATATTCCACTCACCATAAAGCACTAAACCTTGCGGTGAAATGGATATTGGATATCTGCCTGTTACAGATAATGCAAACTCACTCCTACTAACTTTCATTCTTTTATGTATGGCAGTGAGCAATGTTGAGTAATCCAAGTAATTGAAAACTTAACATGATATTTAGGTGGAATACTATAACGAACAGTATTATTATCATGAAGAATCTCTCCTTCCCAAAATAAAGAAACCATAAGAGTTGAAGGAGGAGACACCATTTTTATGAACTTTGGAGTTGGATAATTTTTTCAAGAACTTGCAATTTTGATGACTTAAATTTTGGAAATGGATGAGTCTTTACCTCATCCAAAATTCATGTTAAATAAAAAAACGGATGTGTTCTTGCAATAATTGTCATAGTGTCATGTCAAATCAAGTACAAATGGGTAGATGAATAATTGATTGTAAAACGCAATAATTTATTGTGTAATTAGATTAAAAATGACCTTTTAAAAAATATGGGCGGCTAGAATTTATAATACCCCTTTTTGCGAAAATTCTTGCGCAAAAGGTTGTTTTGTCATATTTTTCTTTTTGGGGTATTTTGATTCAATTCCTTAGTTTCCGGGTCATTTAAATTCCGGACTCGGGTTATTTGCTCTTCTTATATTGTAACTAGTGGGATGTTACCTGTGCATAGCACACGCCCAATATTTAATTACATTTTTTACAATAAATATTAATTAGTAAGCTGATAGAATGGTGAATAATATGCTATCAAGTGTTAAACAAAAAATATCTAACAAGAAAATATTTTTTATATTTGATATATGCAATAAATCTTCTGAAATACGAACCTCAACAAAAACTCATGAATGTAGCATGTGTTAAGATTGTGATAAAATGTTATCAAACAAATGAAGAGAAAGTTAATTTTCATTTGCAATAAAAATTTGTCATCATATTAATAGTAAATAATAAACAGTAGTTTGGATTTTTAGTCAAGAGTAAAAAAATATGTTTGTAAAGCAGTCATGTGCAAATTCTGGAAATACCCTTTAGTTGGCAAACTGTTTCAGCTGTTTATCTCTCACTTCTTATATAGTAAATGAGATCCCGTGCTTTGTACGGGCCCCAATTTCAATCCAAAGCTTTAAATTGTATCATACATTGAAATAATTTTAGAAAAAAGTGATAATATTTTCTTTTTCCTTTTCTATTTACATCATTTGATTCAACTAAGGAAAAATTCAAATGTTATTTATGGAGTAAATGAAAGAAATAATCCCCTTGATTATTTTCATTAATTGAAAGACTATATATACAAGTTACATATTTTCATAATAGGAGAATCTTATTCCTATTCTACTCCTAAAACCTTATTCTACTTGGATACTAAATATACAATTATGGTAAGTGTACAAGTCTAATTAAAGTAACCTTTACACTACAATATTACATCAATATACACCAAAATAGTTGATCCCGTGATGGGCCAACCCGAGATGGGATGGCTGCCTTACTACCGTGATGGGCCAACCCGTGATATACAACATGTATACCAAGTGTATATCACGGGTATATACCTTGCTTTAACACACACCCGCAATCATAGCGGGCGGTCTTCGAACGCTGAGACTATCCCTAAAATCTTCGAAAAGGACCGAGGGAAGACCCTTTGTAAAGATGTCTGCAATTTGATATCTCGACGGGACATGACAGACGCGTACCTGACCACGAGCAACCTTTTCGCGGACAAAGTGAATGTCCATCTCGATATGCTTATTGTGTTGGTGTTGAACCGGATTACCAGAGAGGTAGATGGAAATAATATTATCGCAATAAACCAAGGTTGCTTTCTGAATGGGACAATGAAGCTCCAAAAGTAAATTACGTAACCAACATGATTCCGAGACCACATTAGCTACCCCTCGATATTCGGCCTCGGCACTGGAGAGGGATAAAGTCGATTGACGCTTCGCAGACCAGGAGACCAAGTTGTTGCCAAGAAACATACAATAACCAGACGTAGATCGTCTGGTGTCTGGACAGCCACCCCAATCAGCATCTGTATACGAGACAAATGTGGACGTCAAGGAAGGATATAAATGCAAACCATAGTCAAGTGTACCTTGAATATACCGAATGATGCGTTTTGAGTGCATTCATGTGCTCAATTCTGGGATCATGCATGAACAAACACACCTGCTAGACAGCATATGTAATATCCGGTCTCGTAAAGGTAAGATACTGAAGGGCCCCTGCAAGACTGCGATAACGGGTCGGATCCTCATAGGGTACGCCGGTCGCGACACTTAGCTTGAGCTTAGTATCAACTGGAGTGGAAATGGACTTACAGGATGACATCCCAGCCCTCTCGATGATTTCAGTTGCATACTTCTGTTGCGATAAGAACAACCCATCGGAATGACGAGTGGCAGCAATCCCTAGAAAGTAACTCAAGGCCCCAAGTCTTTCATAGCAAACTCAAAGCTGAGCATGGTCATGATAGACTGGCGTAATGCATCGGAAGAAGCAGTCAAGATAATATCGTCCACATATAACAGAATGTAGGCCAAATACAAACCACGACGGTAGATGAATAAGGAATTATCCGATCTGCTGTGAGTGAACCCGATAGTTGAAACATAGTCTGCAAACCGCGTATACCAGGCCCGTGGAGACTGCTTAAGCCCATATAAGGACTTCTTCAACAAACAGACATGATGCGGATGTTTGAGATCCCTGAATCCCAATGGCTGATGCATATAGATTGTTTCCTTGAGATCACCATGTAGGAAAGCATTCTTTACATCTAACTGATGAATAGGCCATGCTTTCGAAAGAGACAAACTAAGCACAGTGCAGATGGTAGCCGGCTTGAGCACCGGACTGAACGTCTCACCACAATCTATACCAACCTGCTGAGTCTTACCATCACCCACAAGCCGAGCCTTATGTCTTGCAAATGAACCATCTGAATTTTCCTTGTGAGCAAAGATCCACATAGACCTGATAATATTAATACCATATGGACGGGGTACCAACTCCCACGTCTTATTATGAATAAGAGCATTATATTCATCGGTCATAGCAATTTTCCAATTTGGGTCATTTAACGCAAACATATGAGTACAGGGTAAGGGTGATTTAAGAACATTAGAATTTAAATTAAAATGTCTCTTTGGTTTAAAAATACCCCGCTGACTACGAGTGACCGGTCTATGACTTGAGGAAGAAGTGGGCGGATTTTGGGAATTTTCTGGACTCGGGACGGACTGGCCAGCAGGCAGTGGGCCTGCTGGCCCAAGACGGTAAACTGGCGCTGGAACTGGACCAGTTCCAGAATTGGGCTGGACTGGCCCAATCGCTGGAACTGACCCAGTGACGGTAGTGTGTAATATACGGGGATATACCATCATCCAAAAAATCATACGAACTAGGCTCGGGAGTATTAACTTTAGCAAATGGAAATTGGGTTTCATCAAAAATTACATGGTGATTAATGATGATTTTATTGGAGGATAAATCAAAGCATTTGTAACCACGATGATTAGACGGAAAACCCAAAAATACACACGGAGTAGACCGGGCCTGAAGTTTGTTAATTGTGGTGGACGGGAATAACGGATAACACAAGCACCCAAAAACTCGAAGATGAGAATAAGAAGGAGTCTTATTATAAAAAATTGAAAGGGGAAGAATATGTCAGGCCTTTGGAAGGAATTATGTTAAGGAGATATGTAGTCATTTGAAGAGCATGATGCCAAAAATATGGGGGTACGGAAGCATGAATTAATAGAGTGAGGACAATGTTATTTATGGAACGAATTTTGCGTTCGGCTTTCCCATTTTGTGAAGACGTATGAGGACAAGAAAAACAAAAATTGATCCCATTATTAGCACAAAATTTCCGAAACACCCAATTTTCATATTCTTTGCCATTATCACACTGAATATTTTTAATTTCTCATTCGAATTAGGTTCTAATCAATGCTCTAAATTTTAAGAAGACGAAAAAAACTTGAGATTTTTTCGCTATCGGAAACGTCCATAAAAATGTAGAATAATCATCCAAAAAGAGAACATAATACCGATGACCCAAAGAACTAAGTACATGAGATGTCCATAAGTCGCTATGAATAATATCAAATGACATTAAAGTATGAGAATTTGAGTCTACAAATGGCAACCTAACAATTTTTCCTAAAGAACAAGACTGACAATTTAGAGTACTATTCGTACCATTACATGAAATAAAATTATTTTTATGTAATGGCAAAAAAATAGAAGATCCCGGATGATCAAGATGAGCATGCCACAAGGAGGAGCAAGGGCTGTAGACGCTGACGGCAAGACTTGACTCGATGGACTGAAATATGGTGTGATAGGATAAAGATCTCCCCTACTATCACACCTCATGTGAGGACTCCCCGTCTTGAAATCCTTCACAGAGAAACCAAAAGGATCAAATTCAACAGAAATGGAATTGTCAGTGGTGAATTTTCGGACAGACACTAAGTTTTTAATCAATTTGGGGGCGTGTAAAGTATTTTTCAAGATAAGGGGTGGATTGGGGGGAGACAACGTTTTATGACAATAACCCTGAATTGTAATAGAGTTACCATTACCGACAATTATACCATGAGGGTTGCTCAAATTGGAATAACACGAGAGAGTACCTTGATCGGATGTCATGTGTGTAGTCGCGTCGGTGTCCATGTACCAATTCGGATCCCGTTGCATCAACCCAAGCGTGTGCATAGCGGCCTCAATGTCAGTGTGAGTAAGTATGGGGCCCACTGCCGAGAATGCTTGTATGGGCCGAGGCCCAAGCAGTCCACCCTGCTGCCCCGGCCCAGTGCTGAAATGAGAAGCAGTAGCCTGATTGTTGGGCCTGAATTGGGGCTGTCTAGCCCACTGCCCGTTGGAAGGACCTGAAAAATAGGGGTTGTTGGGCCATGGCCCACTGCCCCAGCCCCACTGCCATAGGCCCTATGGCTGGGACCAGTAGGGAGGAGGCCCACTGTTGACTGGACGGGGCCCACTGCCGGAATGTTGTCCACCGGAACCATTATTCTTACGATTATTTTTTCCGCCATCATGAGCACGATTTTGGTCCGACTTATCAACAAAACCCGAAGAATTTGTGGAGAACGTCATCATGACTACATGGCTTGGTCCGGTAGTCGTCTTCTTAGAAAAATCGGCTTCTTCCAAAGTAAACATGGATCGGTCTTGATAAAAAGCGGAAAGTGGATTGCTTTGACGAAGGAGAGTCCCAACGCCATTATAGGCCTCAAAAAGGCCGGCAACCAATTTTAGAACCAGACGATTATTTGTCACAGGTGCACCAACGTTACGGAGTTGATCTGTCAACTCCTTGAGTTTCTTGCAATATGCAGACACGTTTGGAAATTCTTCCATGTGAACTTGAGAGAATTCCTGCTCGAGTGTGACATCACGTGAATGTTAGTTATCTTGGAATATGTCACGCAATCTATTCCAGGTAGCCATAGTCGTAGTGTCCAGCTCAATGATCATCTGTAAGAGGTCAACCGAAATAGTGGAATAAATCCACTGGAGAACGGTAGCATCAAGAGTAATCCATAACTAAGGATCCTCCGCGGTAATAGCTGCAGTGGGAGGAATTATGTGATGGATGACTTGATGGGAGATAGCGTGAATTTTAAATAATTCTGCCCACGTCGCATATTGGACATTTTCCATCTCAAGAACAATAGGGATGTTGTTCTTGATGTTAGAAACCATGAGGGCAGGATGAAAATTGTTCTTAGACATAACGAAAGAACAAAGAGAGAGGAGGGGAAATTTGGGAAGAGTGGAGGTAAATAATATCACGATTTCCGGTGAAGGGGGACCGAAATCGGAGACGGTTGTAGCCGAGAAATGGCACAAAAAACGGGAGCAAAGGCGGAAGCAAGACCTAGTCTCTTGATACTATGAAAAAAATAACCCCCTTGATTATTTTCATTAATTGAAAGGCTATATATACAAGTTACATATTTTCATAATAGGAGAATCTTATTCCTATTCTACTCCTAAAACCTTATTCTACTTGGATACTAAATATACAATTATGGTAAGTGTACAAGTCTAATTAAGGTAACTTTTACACTACAATATTACATCAATATACACCAAAATAGTTGATCCCGTGATGGGCCAACCCGAGATGGGCTGGCTGCCTTATTACCGTGATGGGCCAACCCGTGATATACACCATGTATACCAAGTGTATATCACATATATATACCTTGATTTAACAGTAAAAGAAAAGAAATCCTAATCAAACATGTGCAGTAATTGCTAGCTGTATGATGCTTAGCACGGTCCCAAACCCAATATAGAATTATAAACGACTTCAATTATTAACTGTTTGGTTGTATGAGCTATAGTATAGCTAGTCTGACGTGATATTTTGATGAATGAGATTAGAGAGAATTTTTTAGAACAGTGTCATAAATCTGTGAAAATATGAGAGAATTTAATATATGCATATTCCTCAAGTCAAGGGTAAACAATAGTTTCAATTGGTAAGACCACACAGATAAATCTTTTGATCTTTTATGTCTTATGTAATGTTAAATATACATATAATATACCCGAGATACACATGTATATTATGTGTATATTTATGAATATTGATTCTCGGTTTTGTATAGAAAGCCCACGGTAATTGAGCCAATTTTGTACATAGGTTGTTGTAATATTTTTGTGTAAGTATTACCTTACTTAGTCTTGTACACTTGCCATAGTTATAGGAGTCTTGTACTACAAGAATAAGGTTTTGGGTTTAGAATAGGAATAGGTTTTCTATTATGGTAAATTATAACTTGTATATATACTCTTTTCATTAATGAGAATAATCAAGGGATTATTTCTTTCATGGTATCAGAAGTCTAGGACTCAAATACTTCCGCTCCTCTCCCAAAGCAAATTCCCTCTCGGTTTCTTCCTCAAACCCGAGGTCTCCCTTCAAAATTTTCTTGTCCAAATTTCTTGTTTTATTCAGTCATAAGAACATGTTTCATCATGCCCTAACAGTTTCTAACATCAAGAGTGTTCTTCCTATTGTTCTTGACATAGAAAACGTCCAATATGGGATGTGGGCAGAGTTGTTCAAAATTCATGCACTTGCAAATCAAGTCCTCCACCACATAATTCCCCCGGCTCCTGGCCTAATTTTTTTTCATGGTCCAAACACGTGAAAATTCTTTTTCTTCAATGTCATTTGATATTATTCATAGCGATTTATGGACATCTCATGTTCTCAGTTCTTTGGGTCATCAGTACTATGTTCTATTTTTGGATGATTATTCTAAGTTTTTATGGACTTTTCCGATAGCGAAAAAATCTCAAGTTTTTTCCACCTTCTTAAAATTTAGGGCATTCATTAGAACCCAATTCGAACGAAAAATAAAAATATTCAATGTGATAATGGAAAAGAATATGATAATGGGGTGTTTAGGGAGTTTTGTGCTAATAATGGGATCAATTTTTGTTTTTCTTGTCCTCATACGTCTTCACAAAATAGGAAAGTCGAACACAAAATTCGTACCATTAATAACATTGTCCGAACTTTATTGATTCATACTTCCGTACCCCCTTCTTTTTGGCCTCATGCTCTACAAATGACTACAAATCTTCTTAACACTCTCCCTTCCAAAGGTTTGACATATTCGTCACCTCTTCAAATTTTATTTAATAAGACTCCTTCGTTTTCACATCTTAGGGTCTTTGGGTGCTTATGTTATCCATTGTTTCCGTCCACCACAATTAACAAACTTCAGGTCCGTTCTATCCCTTGTGTGTTTTATGGGTATCCGTCAAATCATCGTGGTTACAAATGTTTTGATTTATCGTCTAATAAAATCATCATTAGTCGTCATGTTATTTTTTCTGAGTCTCAATTCCCGTTGGCAAAATTGAGTAGTCCCGTGCCTAGTTCGTATAATTTTTTGGATGACGGTATATCCTCGTATATTATTCACCATTTATCAAAAATATCACATACCCAACATCCGCCAGCGGGCCCACTGCCTGCTGGCCCTCTAGTTGCATTGCCTCCTCCAAGTCTGGGTCCAGCGATTGGGCCATCGATCCAGCCCAGTTCTGGCCCAGAACCTATTTTGTCGCCCAGGTCCAGTATCAGCCAATTGCCTTTTTCGGCGTCTGGCAGTGCTCCAGCTATCAGTTATGGGCCAGCAGGCCCACTGCCTACTGGCCCGTCCGTCACATGTCCGATATTTCCCAAAATTCACCCACTTCTCCCCCGAGTCATAGACCAGTCACGTGTAATCAACGGGTATTTTTAAACCAAAAAGACATTTTAATTTAACTTCTAATGTTCTTAAATCATCTTTACCCCATAATCCTATGTCTGCTTTAAATGATCCGAATTGGAAAATTGCTATGACCGACGAATATAATGCTCTTCTTGATAATAAGACATGGGAGTTGGTGCCCCGTCCATCTAATGTTAATATCATTCGATTTATGTGGATTTTTGCTCATAAGGATAATTCTGACGGTTCGTTTGCGAGGCATAAGACTCGTCTTGTACGTGATGGTAAGACTCAACAGGTTAGTGTGGATTGTGGTGAGACATTTAGCCCGGTGGTCTAGCCGTCTACTATTCGCATGGTGCTCAGCTTGACTCTTTCGAAAGCATGGCCCATCCATCAGTTAGATGTGAATAATGATTTGGTGATCTCAAGGAGACAGTCTATATGCATCAACCCTTGGGGTTTAGGGATCCCAAATATCCTCATCACGTTTGTTCGTTGAAGAAGTCCTTGTATGGGCTTAAGCAGTCCCTGCGAGCTTGGTATAAAAGGTTTGCAGACTATGTTTCGACTATTGGGTTCGATCACAGTAGGTCTAATAATTCATTGTTCAAATATCGTCATGGTTCTTCCTTGGCTTATATACTGTTATATGTGGATGATATTATCTTGACTGCCTCTTCTGATGCTTTACGCCAGTCTATCATGACAATGCTCAGTTCTGAGTTTGCTATGAAAGACTTACAGCCTTTGAGTTGTTTTTTTGGGATTGTTGTTACTCGTCACGCATGTGGGTTGTTCTTGTCCCAGAGGAAGTATGCAGCTGAGATCATTGAGAGGGCTGGGATGTCATCATGTAAGTCCACTTCCACTCCGATTGATACTAAACCCAAGCTAGGTGTTGCGGCTGACTCAACTTACGAGGATCCGACCCGCTATGGCAGTCTTGCAGGGGCCCTTCAGTATCTTACGTTCACGAGACCTGATATTACATATGCCATACAACATGTGTGTTTGTTTATGCATGACCCCAGGATTGAGCACATGAATGCGTTCAAACGCATTATTCGGTACATCCAGAGGACACTTGATTATGGCTTGCATTTGTATCCTTTGTCGACGTCTACACTTGTCTCAGATACAGATGCTGATTGGGGTGGCTGTCCAAACACCAGACGGTCTACGTCTGGCTATTGTATGTTTCTTGGTAATAGCTTGGTCTCATGGTCTGCTAAGCGTCAGTCGACGTTATCACGTTCTAGTGCAGAGGCCGAGTATCGAGGGGTAGCCAATGTGGTCTCTGAGTCATGTTGGTTACAGAATCTGCTTTTAGAGCTTCATTGTCCTATTCAGAAAGCTACCTTGGTGTATTGTGATAGTGTTAGTGTCATGTACCTTTCCAGTAATCTTGTTTAGCACCAGCACACTAAACATATCGAGATGGACATTCACTTTGTTCGAGAAAAAGTAGCTCGTGGACAAGTACGCGTCTGCCATGTCCCTTCCAGGTATCAAATTGCATACATCTTCACAAAGGGTCTTCCCTCGGTTCTTTTTGAAGATTTTAGGGACAGTCTCAGCGTACAAAGATCGCCCGCTATGACTGTGGGGTGTGTTAAATATACACATAATATACATAAGATACACATGTATATTATGTGTATATTTATGAATATTGATTCTCGGGTTTGTATAGAAAGCCCACGGTAATTGGGCAGATTTTATACATAGGTTGTTGTAATATTTTTGTGTAAGTATTACCTTACTTAATCTTGTACACTTACCATAGTTATAGGAGTCTTGTACTACTAGAATAAGATTTTAGGTTTAGAATAGAAATAAGTTTTTTATTATAATAAATTATAACTTATATATATATATACTCTTTTCATTAATGAGAATAATCAACGAATTATTTCTTTCATGTAATGGTAAATTTAAGTTAGAAAAACAGAACTCCAAAATAAAATAATTTGTCAGAGAGGACAAAATCAAGAATTGATATATAAAATCAAAGACCGTCGAAAGGGAACAAAGGAGTTCTGAGATGCCGGTACGTATTACATCCATGTATGACAACGTTTGCCAAAAGTACAGCTGCAACAAAGCACAGCAAAACAGGAAATGCCAAAAATAGCCCAGGTCGGCAAGCATGTTGACGGTGACCTGTATGTTATTCCTATTTATTAGATAGTAACTTCAACTAATTAAGTGAATTTAAAGCAATTTGATGAGGAAGACTAAATAAATAAACTAAAATAAAAAATTATAATTAGATATTCATAAAATAACTTGCATATTTAAAGTGCAGGAAAGTTATAATAGTAGTTGGCATATCTTATTAAGTAATTTGTGTTATTTATAGTTCTAATTTTATTTTAATATATTTAATTACAGATCTACTTCATAGGAGTGTAAGTGAGAATTTCTATTATTTAAGGGGTGTAAGTGTTGATATTAAGAGTCCGGAACATAAATGACTCAAAAAGTGAGGAAATGAATCAAAATATCCCAAGAAAATATGCAATATAAGTACTTTTTGCGCAATAATTTACTGCGCAATAGAATTTAACTGTAACGGCTCGGTTAAGTCCTATTGCGCAGTAAAATACTGCACAATAGGGGGTATATATCATATTTTTTAAAAGGTCCATTTTAGTCTAATTACGCAATAAATTATTGCATTGTACAATCAATTATTCATCTATCCATTTATACTTGATTTGACATGACACTATGACAATTATTGCAAGAACACATCCGTTTTTCTATTTAACATGAAATTTGGATGAAGGAAAGACTCATCCATTTCCAAAGTTTAAGTCATCAAAATTTCAAGTTCTTGAAAAAATCATTCAACTCCCAAGTTCATAAAAAATGGCGTTTCCTCCTCCAATTGTTAAGGTTTCATTATTTTGGGAAGGAGAGATTCTTCATGATCATAATAATGTTCGTTATAATATTCCACCTAAATTCCATGTTAAGTTTCCAATTAACTTAGATTACTCAATATTACTCACTACCATACATAAAAGAATGAGAGTTAGTAGGCGTGAGTTTGCATTATCTATAATAGGCAGATATCCAATATCATTTTCACCACAAAGTTTAGTGCTTTATGGCGAATGGAATATCATTGATGATGAGTCGTTGAGTGAATATTTGAGGGCGCCGGAATAATATAGGAACTTAATCACACTGAATGTGCTTGAAATGTATGTTAAAAAGATACCTATCAATCATCGTGAAGTCTTAGCCAAGACTCGTCAGGAAGTCCCAGAAGTACCGACTGCGACTCGTCCTCAAATACCTGAAGTCTAGCCTACTCATGGTAACACTTATACTGACATGAGTTCTTATGGAGACATTTTGACCGGTCATATATCGCTAGAAAATTTAAGTCAACAATTTAAACAAAATTATGAGAAAATTGATAAATATTAATTATTTGCATTATTATTTTTTGTATTTTTTAGGGGTTATACACATGATATGAGTAATATTGGACAATCCTCTCAGTTTGGATGGAGGAATCATGCCGGAACATTCCCAACATCAAGTTTCGGTCCAATTGATTATTATCGGTAGGTATACTTTTAATAATTAAATATTAAAAATTATTTGATGTTTAGTATTTACAATATTTGACTTTTCTCTATAGTGAAATTTACTCACAAAACGCGCAAGTGGTACCAAATATTGATTTCGGTGCAGTTGATACTTCTTCAAATCCATGCAATATTGATTCTTATCGGTAAGTTCATAATATTGATATTAGATAATCCATATATTATAATATTGGTATTTAAAATATGTTACCTATTTTTGGTGTAGGAAGAAGCTTTTACTAGATGGTGATGATTATCCAAATTATATAGAAACATCATCGAGTGATAGCGATGATATACCTAATGTAGAGATATCCGACGAAGAAATAAATTTCTCGGATGGTGAGATTGATATTCATCCTCATAGGTAGGAACAACAATTACTAGAGATGATTAAAAGTCGATCACACTAGCAAGAACCGATGGCAGAAAGCTCAATTCACCAGCAAGAACCGATGGCAGAAAGCTCAATTCACCAACAAGAATCAGTTCCGCAAAGATCTCCAATTCAGTGGCATACTGACGTGATTCCATATCTTGATAATCTTCAAGATCATCCCGATTCCTTTGTCTTTACTAGATATGATGATCATAATCGTCAAGCAATGTGAAAAGAACTGGACGATATTATAAATGGTAAAGTTCTACATGTAAAAGACATGATTTTCACCTCCAAAAAGGCACTGCAAATGGTCGTTAAAATTTATTGCATAAAAAAAACAAGGGAGTTTAGAGTTGATGATTCTACCCAAAAGTTGTGGCGATTGGTTTGCAGACGTTATTATCAAGGTTGTCAATGAATGCTTCGGGGTAAGGAGACCCATGATAGTATGTGGACTATCTCAAAATTTCACTCATGTCACACTTGTGATAGGGATGGCTGTCG
Source organism: Anisodus acutangulus (assembly GCA_029783415.1). Lineage (NCBI taxonomy): Eukaryota > Viridiplantae > Streptophyta > Magnoliopsida > Solanales > Solanaceae > Anisodus > Anisodus acutangulus. The sequence continues at coordinate 46,491,374 of CM056492.1, forward strand.
AGCAGATCATTTTAATTTAGATACAAATATGATTGCTCAAGTGATAGTTGGAGACATTACCAAAACCCCCAGGTACCCTATTCGCTCAAGTTCATTTTAATTTTGATATTAATTAAATTATTATTGCTAAATGTTGTTATTTAATCTTGTCCATGTTTTCCATTAAAGACTGCATTAGAGCAGTTTTGAGAGTATATCGCAAAAGGATAAGCAGGAGAAAGGGATATCCCGGGCGTAGGCGCGTTTTTGTGATGGTTTATGATAACTGGGAGGGCTCTTTCCGGAAGTTGCCGAGGTATATGACAGCTCTACAACACTTCAATCCTAGTACTGTTGTAGAATGAAAGCTCATCACCCAACTTGGTGTGCCCGATAATATTTTCAATTTTGTGTTTTGGTTCAAACCATGCATTAACGATTTTATTCATTATCGGCCAGTAATATCTATAGATGGCACATATGCGTACGGGATATATGACATCAAGCTACTGATTGCAATAGGAATGAATGTCAATGGGTCGATATTTCCTCTTGCTTTCGTTAATTCCACTAATGAGAGCAATGAGACATTAGGTTGTTTTTTTATATATATATGAGGCAATACGTTATTAAGGATCGAAGGGTCATATGCGTGTTATCTGACCAAAATCATGGCATATTGAACAATATATTTCATTTGGGGAGGTAGCAACCTCACTTTGCTTACCATCGCTATTGTTTAAGGCATATAAAGAAATTTTTTCAAAAGGCCTTTAAAAATAGCACACTAAAAAAATGAATGTGGGCGGCTGCAACAAAGCATCAAGAAAAAAGGTTTCTTATGCGGATGGAGCTGATCAAGAAAGCGAAGGTGGAAGCCTATGAATGGTTGAAGTCAATCCCTATTGACAACTTGACATTACATGCGGATGAAGTGTCACGATAAAAAATCTCATTGTGCCGTGAGGATACCTATCCTAAACCGTAGGCAAACCCAACATACAATCATACTAAGAATGCGGAAATAAATGTGAAAGTAAGGATGTAAAGGAGAAGTAATTTAACAAGTCTCAAAATAAATACATAGTCTCAAACAATTGTTCTAAGGACGATATTGATGACTTCTATTCTGATGATGATTAAGGGGTACTATGATTTTATTTGTATATTTAATTTATGATGAAGTCATCAATTTGAAGAAAATTAGTATGTTTAATTTTTCTTAGATTGTTGTAGTCTATTATTAATTTATTTAAGCGTCTTAGAGTTAATAATACATAAAAAGTTCAACAATTCATAATTTTTAATGAAAACACAAATAAATTAGTACATAAAATATGCCGATTAATAATACATTAAAAGCGATAGAAAATACACAATACATGAAAGCGTGCAACTAGTAAAAATAAAATACATAGAAATAATAAACCTAACCGACAATGCAACATTTCGAGATTAAAAACAACAACAAGAGAGCACAAATCATCTTCCAAAATTTCAATTTCTCTTTCAAAGCATTTTTCTCGTGTTGAGTGTCTCTAAGGTTATTCTTGAATAAACTATATTTTTCTTCGGTTTCTTTTAGCAAGACCTCCAGAAGGTCAATTTTTTCTTGAGATTTCATAAGTTTAAACTGCAAATCCAACTTCACGGTATCTCTAGTGATATGTGAAGTCGCAGTATCCCTATCAACATGAGGCTTTTTAAACTTTCCGCCATTTTTATTCACGGGAATTTCATCTTCCCATCAAAAATATTTGCAACCACCCATATCCTATAAACATTGCAAAAAAAATCAATTTTTTTAAAGTAAAATATGTCGTTAATGTGAAAAAATCATAAACCCTAAAAACTTATAAAAACACTTACGTCGGGCACTTTACAACGCCAAATCGACGCCCTAGATTGTCTTGGGTCCTTGATGTTCTGAGTTGACAATAATAACCGCAACAACAAATGTGAGGTTGTATAGCAAACTTTAACGTTTCGGAGCTTTGAGACTGATTTTTTGGAAGCTAAAGTATGGTAAAAGAGTAAAAATAGAGAAGTCTGCCCTAGTATATAATACCCCATATTGCGCAGTAATTTACTGCACAAAAAATGTACTTATGTCACATTTTTTGGGGTGTTTTGGTTCACTTCCTCACTTTTTGGGTCATTTAAGTTCTGAACTCTTGAATTTAAAATACGGGATGTGTAAAACTAAGTCATATTGCAGGATGTTTAGTGTAATTAACCCTTTAATAACTTAACTCAGCTCTCAATAGATTACAAGCCATTACGAACCCGTTTGGAAGTAGCTTTTAAGCATAAAGTGTTAGAAAAATATTTTTATGCTTTGGAGTTTTATTTATAAACAATTATTTATTTGGATAGAAATGTTGAAACTGAAATTAAGCCGTTGATGTGTTTTGTAAAAAAAAATTGATAAACACTTTTTTTCTATTAAAATGACAAATGCTTTAAAGTTGTTACCACTAAAAAAGAGTTGATTATAACAATGTTTTTATTTCTGAATTGATGCAAATACAAATTAATTAATGCCTCAATTCACTTTAAGCTACAAATTAACTATTAGAAAAATCCCATAATTATATTTATTTTCTATTAATCATGATATTGTAATTAATAGTATAATCAATTAGTCATCAATTAGGAGGATTGTAAGTAATTAGCATCTTATATTTTAGAAAAACTTATATTAGTATTAGAACTTATGATTGTATATATTTTCTAACATTGGAATGAAATAAGCAAGGAATCAATTTCCTACATGGTATCAGGGCCAGATCCATTCCAATTCTTTGTTCGTCGATGTTGGGCCCCCAAATTATATTGTCCGGCTCCGGTTAACGAGGTCTGGGCGTAAGAGGGAGTGTTAAAAGTTCCACATCGGAAATGGAATGGCAACATGGACTTCTTATATGGACTTGGACAATCCTCACCCTACAAGCTAAAAATATTATGATGGTTCTTTTGCGAGATACAAAGCTCGCTTGTTGGTGATGATAAGTCTCAGCAGGTTGGAGTAGATTGTGGTGAAACATTCAGTCCGGTAGTTAAGCCAACAACTATCAGGACTGTTCTCAGCCTGACTCTTTCCAAATCTTGGTTCATTAATCAGTTGGATGTTAAAAATGCATTCTTACATGGCCACTTACAAGAAACTGTGTACATGCATCAGCCGTTGGGTTTCCGAGATTATACCCATCCAGATCATGTTTGTCTATTGAAGAAATCCTTATATGATTTGAAACAAGCTCATCGGGCATGATATAACAGGTTTGCAGGATTTGTTTTCAAGTTGGGATTCTCTTACAGCAAGTCCAATCAGTTGTTGTTCATTTATCGGAATGACATGGCATATATTCTTCTGTATGTCGATGATATTATTATCACAACATCATCCACTTCACTTCGCCAGTCTATTATGTCCCTTCTTGCAACAGAATTTGCAATGAAGGACTTGGGTACGTTGAATTATTTTCTTGGCATTGCCGTCACCCAATATGCAAGTGGTCTATTTCTCAGTCAAAAGAAATATGCCGAAGAAATAATTGACAAAGCAGGGATGTCTTCTTGCAAACCATCACATACTCCAGTTGACACAAAGCCGAAATTGAGTAATGATGTCGGAACTCCATACAACAATCCTACACATTACCGGAGCCTAGCAGGGGCCTTGCAGTATCTGACTTTTACAAGACTAGATATTTCCTATGCGGTTCAGCAAGTTTGTTCACACATGCATAATCCGAAGGAAGAACATATGGGGGCTCTCAAAAGGATTCTGCGGTATGTTAAGAGTACTCTCCATTTCGGCATACATCTATATAAGTCCTCAATCTCGAGTCTTTCAGCCTACACAGATGCAGATTAGGGTGGCTGACCGGACACACGTCGTTCCACTTTCAGTTATTGTGTGTTCTTGGGGGACAATCTCATTTCATAGTCGTCCAAACGACAATCCACACTGTCTCAGTCAAGTGCTGAGGCAGAATACCGAGGTGTTGCCAATGTGGTTGCTGAATCATGTTGGCTCCGTAATCTACTGTTGGAGCTACATTGTCCGATGGAAAAGGCAACAATAATGTATTGTGACAATGTGAGTGCGATACTTATACGACAATCTTGTTCAGCATCAGTGCATAAAATACATTGAAATGAATATCTTATTTGTCCGCAAAAAGGTTGCCCATGGATAAGTATGTGTTCTCCATGTACCGTCCCGCTATCAAATTGCAGTTATCTTCACGAAAGGTCTTCCGCGCGTACTTTTTGATGATTTCCGAGACAGTCTAAGCATATGTGAACCTCTTGCTAAGACTGCGGGGGATTATTAGAATAATTATGGAAAGATTCCATAATTATATTTATTCTCCATTAATCATGATATTGTAACTAGTAGTATAATCAATTAGTCATCAATTATGAGGATTGTAAGTAATTAACATTTTATATTTTAGGAAAACTTAGATTAGTACTAGAACCTATGATTGTATATATTTCCTAACATTATAATGAAATAAGCAAAGAATCAATTTCCTACATTGACTAATTAAGATTATTTTAATCGATATACATTATTTATGAGATAACACATACAGACTAACGATTTAACAAAAAATTGTAAGTGAAAAGTATTTCTACGACCACCAAAGGAAGTGGTGGGGCGGAGGGAGTTGTTCCTCCCTTAACCAGAGGTCTCGGGTTCGAGCCCTAGGTATGAAAATCCTTGATAGGAAACGCTTCCCCCTAATGGCCCCTAGCGGTGCGAATTCAAATTAGTCGGGCTCCAATACAGATACCTGGATATCGGACGGGAAACCCAAAAAAAAGGTATTCCAACATGTTTAAAAAATCTAAACATTGTAAGTAAATATTCATAATAACCACGTCAATGGCTCTTTATGCAGTAATGTATGAAAGAAGGAATTTATAAGAGAGACGGTTAGATCCAACCTGGATTGCACAATTATTAACAATAGAACATTTAAATAGTAGTATAATGAAAAAAAGAAGAAACAATTAGGTATATTTCAGTTAATCCCAGACTCCCACTACGATGAGTGGCAATAAGACTCAGCACGATCAGCTCTTTTTAAAAAAAAAAAAAACCTAAATTCAGATTTATATATTATTCGTGAATGGCCGAAGACTCCACGACATCGATACAAGGAACAATGAGCATGGGAAAGGAAGCCATAGAAATAAAAAGAATTCACTTCTTTTTGAAGTTGGAGTTGTAAATGTACCTTTCCGACAAAGTTTTGGTTGCGAAAAAATTGAAAAAAATGAAAAATAAAGTTTTGATTATTTTTCAAATTCTAAATACAATTTCAAATTGTATTTAAAATTTTCATGACCAAAGACTGATTTTTGAAAAAATTGAAAAAAAATTCTGAGAAAAAGTAAATAATTCTTATGACCAAACGGACCCTTATGACTTTGTTTTAGGCTATGTTTGTTTAAAAGCACTTTTCAAGATTGCCAAACACCAAATCAAACATAAAAGTACTTTAACCTGATTTGAGTAGTTTTAATCCAATCCAAAAACCCTCTTAAGTCAACACATTATGCGTTTCATAGTCTGAACATGAAGTCACTGAAAAACGTGCTTTTAACTTCCCGACATGACTTAACTGTGTTCGTAAAAAAAATCAAAGAAAGAAACAGAATCCAGATGCATATGATTTACAGAAAGGCCTGAAACAAATAAACAGCAGAATAACCTATTATTAATTAAACAAAATTTTCATCACTGGATTTGAAAGACTCGGTGCGGGAAAAGAAAAGTGTCCACACCTGCTTCTACAGCACCAGGCAAACAAACAAAAAAAAACCAACATTAAGGGTTTTAGCAGAACATAGTATTTATGCCTTTTCGAACACGAGAAATGTGGTTAGCTCTCTACATAACAGGGACTGCAGCAGCAACCTCTGTAGGCACCACCACTGTGGCCGCCCTGATGTAATCTTCTTCCTCCTTTGGAGGGTGGATGGTGACAAGATCTGGGAGAGGAGTTGTTGGACCTTGCTTTCCTTTGGGATCCCAATCAAGCATGATCTTAACCTTGAGATGGAAAACGTCCAATACGCACATGGGCGAAATTATTCAAAATTCACGCACGCTCGCGTTAAGTCCTCCACCACATAATTCTCTCGACACCTGGCACAGAGGAGGTGCCTAACCCCGAGGAAAATCCTACGTTATGGACGACACTTGATGCTACCGTTCTCTAGTGGATTTATTCAATTATTTCTACCGACCTTCTACAAACGATCATTGAGCCTGACACTACGACAATGGAAACTTGGAATAGGGTGCGTGATATATTTCAAGATAACAAGAATTCTCGTGTTGTCACCCTCGAGCAGGAATTTCACATGTCCACATGATAGATTTTCCTAACGTTTCGGCCTATTGTAAAAGGCTGAAGGAATTGGCAGACCAACTCCGCAACGTTGGTGCGCCGGTTACCAATGATCGTCTTATTTTTCAAATGGTTGCAGGCCTGTCTGAGGCCTATAACGACGTTGGCACACTACTTCGTCAAAGTAACCCTCTATCACCCTTTTATCAGGCTCGTTCCATGCTCACATTAGAAGAAGCCGACTTAACTAAAAAGATGGCTACAAGTGCAAATTATGTCGCCATGATGACCACGTCAGACGACCCTCACTCATTATCCGAGAATTATGGCCGACACCGCAACAACGGTGGTGGCAAAAATAGTGAAAATTATAAAAATAATGGCAAAAATCGCGGTGGCAATCACGGTGGTAACAGAGGTGGCCAAAACAATAGTGGCAGTGACAGTGGGCCGCAGGCCAACTGATCCCAACCGTAGGCCCCCTGGCAGTGGAACTGGGACAGTGGCCATTGGCCCAACAATCTATATTTTCCTCTCGGCCCTTACCCGGGTAACTTGGCCTAGTTCCAGCAACAAGCGAGGCCCAGTTTCTCGGGTCCGAATACTGGCAATAGATTTACTTCTGGGCCGGGGCCGCATGCAGGTTTTCTTGGGCCTCGGCCTTCGCAGACGTTCCAGGCAGTGGGCCCCACACCAACTCTGACAGATATTGAGGCCGCAATGCACACGCTTGGATTAAATCCTCCAGACGTGATATGGTATATGGACACCGGAGCCACTTCTCACATGACGCCTGACCAAGGTACTCTCTCGTCTTATTTCAATTTGAGCAAAAATCGTGGTATTATTATTGGTAATTGCAATTCAATTCTAATTCGCGGTTATGGACATACAATTTTGTCTTTCCCACATCCACCTCTAGTTTTGAAAAATACCCTTCATGCCCCTAATTTAATTAAAAATCTGGTGTCTATCCGAAAATTCACCACTGATAATTGGGTTTCTGTTAATTTTGATTCATTTGGATTTTCTGTTAGGGATTTTAAGACGGGGATACCTCTAATGAGATGCAATAGTAGGGGAGAGCTTTATCCTATCACAAATACCACCACTTCCCGAGTCCAGTCATGCCGTCTACTTTTGCCGCCCTTGCTCCTTCCTTGTGGCATGCACGTTTGGGTCATCTGGGATCGTCTATTATTTCTTCTTTGCATAAAAATAATTTTATTTCTTGTAAGGGTACGCGTAGTAATCCACTTTGTCCTTCTTGTCCGTTAGGAAAACATGTTAGATTATCATTTGTAGCCTCTACTTCTAGTACTTTGATACCGTTTGACATTATTCATAGTGATTTATGGACATCCCCATGTTAAGTTCTGTGGGCCAACGTTATTATATCCCATTTTTGGATGATTATTCTAATTTTTTGTGGACATTTCCTTTATCGAAAAAGTCTCATATTTTTTCAACATTCTTAAAAGTTAGAGCATTCATCCGTACCCAATTCGAACGGGAACTTAAAAGTATTCAATGTGATAATGACAAGAAATATGATAATGAGTTATTTGGGGAATTTTGTGATGCTAATGGCATAATTTTTCATTTTTCTTGTCCTCATACGTCCTCACAAATGGGAAAGCCGAACGAAAAATTCATCTCATTAATATTATTGCCCGAGCTTTATTAGCACATGCTTCTGTACCCCCTTCTTTTTGGCATCATGCACTACAAATGACTACTTACCTCCTTAACGTACTTCCTACCAAGGGATTATCATCTAAATCTCCCCTTAACGTTCTCTATAATAAGGATCCTTCGTATTCTCATCTTAGGGTCTTTGTGTGTTTATGCTATCCACTTTTTCCGTCAACTACAATTAACAAACTTCAGGCCCGTTCTACAGCTTGTGTGTTTTTGTGTTATCTGTCTAATCATCGTGGTTACACATGTTTTGATTTATCATCTAATAAAATCATAATTAGTCGCCACGTTATTTTTGATGAAACCAAATTTCCTTTTGTTAAAGTGAGAAGTCCCGTGCCGAGTTCGTATAGTTTTTTAGATGACGAGGTCTCACCATATATGATCCACCATTTTTCTGACTTGTCCCATGACCAAAATACGCCAGCAGGCCCACTGCCTGCTGGCACACAGTCTACCTCAACCACTATTCTTCCAAGTGGGCCAATGACACGGTCCAGTACTGATATCGGTACTGTTCCCATGTTTCAGCCCAATCCCGAGCTTGTTACTGTTCCTGTTCCAGTTGTTGGGCCAGCAGGCCCACTACATGCTGTCCAATCCGTCTCCGTTCCACACATTGCTCAAAATCCATCCAATTCCTCCTCTAGTTAAAGGCCCGTTACTCCTAGACAAAGGAGTATTTTAAACCCAAAATGGAATTTTAATCTCAATTCTAATGTCCATAAATCTGCCCTCCCGCGTAACCCTGTGTCCGCATTAAATGACCCAAATTGAAAATTGGTTATGACTGACAAATATAATGCTCTTATTGAAAATAAGACATGGGAGTTAGTGCCTCGTTCTTCTAGTGTTAATATTATTCGGTCTATGTGGATTTTTACTCATAAAGAAAATTCTAATGGTTCTTTTGAGAGACATAAGATATGGGAATCAATGAGAGGACATCAATTCAAATCCTGGATTTTCGAATTGAGAGAGATATTGAGAGAGATCAAGAATTTCTTGTAGGTGATGGTAAAACTCAACAGGTTGGCGTGGATTGTGGTGAAACGTTTAGTTCGGTGGTCAAACAAGCTACTATTCAAACTGTTCTCGGTTTGGCCCTTTCAAAAGCATGGCCCATTAATCAATTGGATGTGAAAAATATATTTTTACACGGTGATCTTAAGGAGATAGTTTATATGCATCAACCGTTGTGTTTTCGAGATCCCAATCATCCTCATCATGTCTATTTGCTGAAGAAGTCCTTGTATGGACTTAAGCAGGCCCCACGGGCTTTGTTTAAAAGGTTTGCAAATTATGTATCTTCTATTGGTTTTTCTCACAGCCGGTCTGATCATTCTCTCTTTATATATCGTCGTGGTACTTCTCTAGTATACATTTTGTTGTATGTTGATGATATTATATTGACTGCTTCGTCTGATAGTCTGTGCAAGTCTATCATGACACTTCTTAGTTCTGAATTTGCTATGAAAGACTTGGGGGCCTTGAGTTATTTCTTGGGGATTATTGTCACTCGTCATTGAGGTGGTCTATTTTTATCACCAAGGAAGTATGCCGCTGATATCATTGAAAGAGTTGGTACGTCATCGTGTAAATCTACTTCTACTCTGATTGATACTAACCCGAAGCTGGGTGCTACATCTGGCACTAAGTTCGAGGATCCCACCCACTACCGCAGCCTTGTAGGGGCACTTCATTATCTTACATTCACAAGGCCTGATATTACTTATGCAGTTCAACATGTGTGTTTATTTATGCATGATCCACGAATTGAGCATATGAATGCGCTCAAACGCATTATACGATACATCCAGAGCACACTTGATTATGACTTGAATTTGTATCCTACGTCCGTTTCTACACTTGTGCCTTATACAGATGCTGATTGGGGTGGCCATCCTGATACCAGACGTTTGACTTCTGGTTATTGTATGTTTCTTGGGGATAACTTGGTCTTGTGGTCTGTAAAACGACAAGCTATATTATCAAGATCCAGTGCAGAGGTCGAGTATCGAGGCGTGGTGAATGTGGTGTCCGAATCATGTTGGTTGCGTAATATTTTGTTAGAACTACACTTTCCTATTCAGAAAGCTACATTGGTCTACTGTGATAATGTTAGTGCAGTTTATCTTTCTAGAAATCCGGTCCAACATCAACGCACTAAATATATCAAAATGAATATTCACTTTGTTCGCGAAAAGGTAGCTCGTGGACAAGTACGCGTCTTACATGTGCCCTCGCGATACCAAATTGCTGACATCTTTACGAAGGGCCTTCCCTTGGTTTTATTTGAAGATTTTAGGGACAGTCTCAGCGTACAACAACCGCCCGCTATGACTGCGGGGGTGTGATAGAATATAATATACACGGTTTTGACCAGTCTTGTACCATAAATAGAAGTATTAACTTATGTTGTATAATTACCATAATTGTAGAATTATTGTACAAGTAGAATTAGGATATTAGAAGTTTAGTAAGAATAGAATTTTCCATATTTGGAGATTGTAACTTATATATACCTAGTCATTAAATAAGAATAATCAAGAGATTAATTATTTCAGAGACTATTATCTTTTCGAATTTACGATTCCTTATAACCACTCAAATTAAGTTTTCAAATGACTAACATTTTAGAAATTGTTGTGCACCTTCTTTGAGTTCATCATTCAAAAGATTAGTCATCTAAATATTTCGAAGAGTTTTCCACCTCAAAGAGGCTTTTAAATTGGTAGTCTTGATCAGCTGCTCGAATCAGTTCTTTGATTATTATGGAATTTATATTTGTAGAATTACTTTTAATAGAGAAACCATTTGTATTCACTGTGGACTATCATAATTTGCAATGGGATTACCTTTTCTAAATTACAAGCCTTGACCCTTTGGGAAAAAATTAAATTTTCCTAAAATTAAAGATGTCTTACTGCTCCATTAAAAGAGTTTAATCATCATAACTGCCATAAAAGATTTAGAGAACTCATTTCAACATAGGCAGTTCTTATCTCTTTCCGTTCTTTTCAGCTTTTTGACCATCTTCTATAAAGATTTAATCATGTAACTAACTAAATTTGGTTGTTTAGCTTTACATGTTTCGATTTTATCTACTCATTTTGAGCCGAACTACAAAGTCTAATCAAATATATACTCCTATTACATTACGAAAAGAAGTATATCTTACATTCATTAGTTTCATGAATTTGTACAATATTCTTATAAACATCTTTGTCACTCAAAAATATGTCTTAATAGTCTAATTATAGAAGAAAGACATTTGCCAACAACATTTTTTGTTGCCGTATGTTGGATGTTGTCAAAAATACTTTTCGCAAGAACAAAAATTATTGCATGTCGTTTCAATAATCTCCGATGCAAAAAGTTTTCGCAACAACAAATTATTTGCATTAGTATCTTTATAATTTTGCATTGGTATACATAGGTTCGTATTCACCTAACAAATTTGTATACATTTGTTTTTATTGTTATCCATTGGTCTGCATTCACCTATCCATTGATCTGCATTCACCTAATAAACTGATATACATTTATTTGCATTTGTATCTATTGATTTGTATACACGTGTATACATTAGTATAATGCGTCATAGACAATCATATGCCAAATGCGTTCTACACATATCATGATATAAAGGTATGAATTTAAAGACAACTTGTATTGATATGAAAAAAAATCAACGCTGCTGCAAAATCGTAAAATAAGGGATATAGACAAAATAGTTGAATCCCTAGTTTTAGGGATATCCAACGTGAAATAAGGGAAAAAATTATTAGGGTATTTTAATTAATAGTTACTCCAAATAAAAAAGAGAAAACATAAATAACCGGATCCTTAGTGTTAGGGATATCCAGTAACGAAATAAGAAAAAAAAGATGAATCCATAATTTTAAGTATACAACATAAAATAAGGAAAATGAAAGACATTCTCCCCCATTTTTGCTCGGGCAAAATACACAAATAAAATTTTAGCTACGTAGGATTAACTTTTTAAGTCTAAAATTTGCTACACATTTTTGGATGATACAATCATCTTTACGTCTGCACAGCCACAATTCTTGAAGCTTGTGATTGATACATGGCAACATATTAGAAGATCAATGGCCCAAATAACAATAAGAAAAAAAGTGATATATACATACATCAGTCTGTATCTCAAACAATGGCTACTAGTATACTAGAGTGTATTAACATTCTCAAAAAAGAGTTTTCTTTCACATATCTAGGGGTGTCAATATAATATGTGAGAAGAAGATATAATTGATAAAATTTAGAATAGATTGAAAAATTACTATTTATAAGGGGGAGGACCACTCTCATTTGTCATGTCCTTCAGATATTGTCAATTCATCTACTGTCAGTATGTGATCCATCAGCAGTGGTATTTACACAAATTCATAGGCAATTCTCTAAGTTCTTTCGGAGTATCTCAGTGTGTAATTCTAGCAAGCAATGGACTTCTTAGGCCATATTATGTCACCCACAAAAAGAAGGAATGAGATTCAAATGTTTACAGGACATGTTCAAAGCCTTGTTTGCTAAATTGTGGTGAAAATTTTAGAACAAAACAATCTATCTGGAGAACCTTTATGAGTAACAAATATCTGAAAAAGAATAATATTGTATTGGCTCAATGAAAAGTTGGGACTTATATTTATAAAAAGATGGTGCATTGCAGAGATGAAGTAGATATATGAAATATGGTGACATTTGAAGCAGGGAAATTCGTATTTTTAGCTAGACAACTCAACATGAATGGGTGCACTATATCAACCAACACCGTTCAATGTGATTTAACAGTAATGTTAGTAAATGAAGTACAAGAAGAATGAAGGTGGAAAGAGAAGCAAATTAAGAGACTATTACTTGAATAAATGGCTAATTACAGGAGAGAAAACACCAGATAAAGCATACTGAAAACTGGACTCTAGACGTAAATTTTCATTAAGCTCAGCATATCAGGTTATGAGGCAGAGAAAGGAACCTTGTATGGTATATGAGTATATGCAAACTAAAGGGTTACATACTAAAATAAGTTTCTTTATGAAAGATAGACTTAGGAATTTCTTTCATTATTCACCATATATATAGCTGTACAAGGTTGATTCCTAATATGGTACGAATCCTAACTTACCTTACAAAGGTTGATTTCTAATACAATTAGAATCCTAAGTTACCTTAAATATACATTTATCATAATTACAAAATATACGGCGAATATTATAAGAATATTCGCTAATACTCCCCCTCAGACGGAGCGGGAGGAGGCCAAATGCTAAGGCTGGATTGGACGTCGGTGAAGAGCTGTCGCGGTAGTCCCTTTGTGAAAATATCTGCATACTGATACGAGGAAGGCACGTGTAAAATTTTGACCTGACCACGAGCAACCTTCTCTCGCACAAAGTGGATATCCATCTCAATATGCTTAGTCCGCTGATGTTGGACTGGATTATGAGACATATAGATAGCAGATATGTTGTCACAATAGACTATAGACGCCTTGCGTAATGGACACTGGAGCTCCAAAAGAATATTTCAGAGCCAACAGATCTCAGCGACGACATTAGCAACTCCGCGATATTCTGCTTCAGCACTCAAACGGGACAGCGTGGCCTGCCGCTTGGCGGACCATGAGATATGATTATCCCCAAGAAATACACAGTACCCGGAGGTGGAGCAACGTGTGTCGGGGCATCCTGCCCAATCTGCATCCGTGTAGGCTAGCAATTTGGTTGGGGCAGAGGGGTATAGATGTAAGCCAAAGTCAAGTGTGCCCTTAACATATCTGATAATACGTTTGAGGGCGGCAAAATGGGACTCTCGGGGGTCGTGCATGAACAGACACACCTGCTGAACGGCATATGCAATATCAGACCTAGTGAATGTAAGATACTGAAGAGCACCTGCTAGACTCCGATATAGAGTGGGATCAGAAACTGGCGCACCGTCATTGGCACTAAGCTTGGATTTTGAGTCCACCGGAGTTGGCATAATTTTACAATTTGCCATCTTGGCCTCAGACACTATCTCTTCTGCATACTTTCGACACAGAACATATTGGCAGCAGATCTAGTCACCGATATACCCAAAAATAACTTAGATTCCCAAGTCACCATAGCAAATTCGGTTTGAGTAGAGCAATGATTTCATTCTTCAACCCGTCGGATGAGGCAAGAAGAACAATATCGTCGACATATAATAGCAAATATGCAATCTTTGCTACCTCGGTGAAAAGTGAAGAGAGAGGTATCACACCGCTACATACAAAACCAATTTGCGTAAGATACCGCGAACCGATCATACCAAGCGCTGGGGCCTATTTCAATCCATACAATGACTTCCCGAGATGACACACAAACCGTGGAGTCAGCCGGATGAACAAAACCAGGAGGCTGATGCATGTACACAGTCTCTTTCAAATCCCCATGAAGAAACGCATTCTTGACATCAAGCTGATGAATCGGCCAATGCAAGCCCATAGAAATACTGAGAACAGTCCGAATAGTGGCCGGTTTAACAACCGGACTGAATGTCTCACCACCATTAATACCCTCCTGCTGATTAGTGCCATTTGCAACTAGTCTTGCCTTATACCTCTCTAAGTCACCACTGTCTCTGAACTTGTGACGAAATAGCCACATACACCGGATAACATTCACACCAGCTGGTCTAGGTACCAAATCCCAAGTGTTCTGCTTGGTTAAAGCGTTAAACTCCTCGCACATGGCCGCATTCCAATTGGGGTCCAGTTTAGCTAGTTTTGGATTCTTTGGAATGGGTGATAAGGTTTGTGTGGAGAGATTGAAGTGAACCTTGGGTTTGAAGATCCCGTGTTGTGCACGAGTCTCCATGCGGTGAGGGGGCAGCAGTGGGAGGTCGGGACTGGTTGCTGGACTGGTAGGCAGCTGGGCTGCGGGACTGGTTGGCAGCAGTGTTGCTGCAGAAGCAGGAGACTCGACAGGTTGTTGGATTTGCTGGACTGGAGGCAGTGTGGGTGGTGCATTAGACTCAACAGGGTGCAACATGGGTGGTGTGGGAGCTGGACTGGGTGGCAGCATTGCTGCGGGAGGGTCAGATGACACTGCTGGAGGCAGCAGTGGCGTCGGAACAGTGACAGATTTTGGATGACCGGAGACAAACTCGGTTCATCGAGAAAGATGTAATCGGTGGTCTGAAATTTCCGGAGATTTGAAAAAGGAAATGTTGTCTCGTTAAAGGTAACGTGACGGGAGATGATGATTTTGCGAGTAGCAATGTCATAACACAAGTAGCCCCGATGATTAGGAGATAGACCAAGGAAGACACATGGAAGAGTGCGAGGGGCAAATTTGTGGGGTGCAGTGGAGGCTATGTTGGGGTAGCATAAGCATCCAAAAATACGTATGTGATTATATGATGGCTGCCTACGGTATAAGATTTCTGTAGGGGTTTTGTTTTGGAGTGTGCTAGTTGGTAAAATATTTAGAAGGGATTCTACCATTTTGACAGCATAGACCCAAAAAGGCGGTGGTAGGCAGGCATGAAACAGAAGTGTGCGGACCATGTTATTGATGGTACGTATAATTCTTTCAGCCTTTCCATTTTGGGAAGAAGTATAGGGACAAGAAAAATGGAAAATCATGCCTTGTTTAGAACAGAAATTGTGAAATGCCGAGTTATTAAATTCACGTCCATTATCACATTGGAATGATTTAATAGGTTTTTCAAATTGTGTCTTAATGAATTTTTGAAACTCGAGGAATTTTGCAAAAACTTCAGATTTGAATTTCAGTGGGTAAATCCAGACAAAATGTGAAAAATCATCCAAGAATACTAGATAGAATTTATGACCCAAAGAGCTAGCAATCGGAGATGTCCACAAATCAGCATGAACAATATCAAAGGGAGAAAAAGTAACACTGTTTGATGACATAAAGAGAAGACGAGTATGTTTGCCTAGTGGACAAGAAAAACAGTGTTGGGCAATTTTCCCATTATTACATTGAATACGCTTAGAAGTCCTAAGAAAAGTAGAAACTGGGTCTCCGGGGTGTCCGAGTCGGTTGTGCCAAGTTGAGGGAGAGATAGCCGCAAGGGATAGAGGTGCTTGCGGTCTGACAGCGGAAGATTGACTGAATGGGTAGAGGTCTCCCACATTATTGCAGCGTGTAAGAATTTTCCCCTTAGGAATTTCTTTCATTATTCACAATATATATAGCTGTACAAGGTTGATTTCTAATATGGTACGAATCCTAACTTACCTTACAAAGGTTGATTCCTAATACAATTATAATCCTAAGTTATCTTAAATATACATTTATCATAATTACAAAATATACGGCGAATATTCTAATACTTTATATGGAGGCTATGGAAATCTAAACTATCACTGAATGATACAATGAAGAGGTTAGAATTTCAGTTTCCTTCGAGATGTCATTCTTGTCAAACACCTCAGGAAGAGACCATATCACATGTGTTCTTGAAATCTCCTATGGCACAACTCTTATGAAAATAGTTCTGTGAACTTATTGACATTAATATATCTGGATTACATTTAACGCAGGTAATATAATCATGGTGGGAGGCTTCAGTAAACCATCATATGATGAAGATATACCAGATATTAACTGAAATTATAGTGTGGGAGCTATGAAAAAAGAGGAACTTTATGTTACATGGAGGTAATATGTCTATGAACAAATTGAAGTATCATATTATGTATATTGTGATGTTATTTATAAAGGCTAGGAGATAAGAATTTCAAGTATGTACTATATAGATGGTTGGACCTGATTAGAGGTCTACAATTTATACCCCCAAACTAAAAATGACAAAAGTATGCTGGAACCCTCTAGAGATAGATTGGATAAAATAAAATGCAACACTGAAGAAGCATCTAGAGGTGATTCAAACAAAAGTTCTTGAAGTTGTTTCATCAGAAATGATAGGAGAGATCTGATTTATGCTCAAGCAAAACAAATGAGAGAGGACATTTTTCTAACACCCGGTCATAAGCAGAAGCTACACTGCAGGCTTTGAGGTATATGAAAAGAATGCAAATATCTAATATGATTGTGAAAACTGTTTCCATGTTAATGAATAATGCAATAAAGAGAAGATGGAAAAGTCCATGCTAAATCATCAACATAATGAAGAAAATAATAGAATTCTGGGGAAAAACATTGGTGAGTACCATGTATTAAGAGAAGAAAATAAACTAGCAAGTTTTTTGGCTAACCTCACATTAAAAAAGGAAAAATATGCAGCTAATATCTTCATAAATATGAAGACATGAGGGAGGAAGTTGATTAATAGTTATAAAAATAATACATCATATTTGAGAATTAGAAGTAGTAAAAGATAAAGAAATAAACAGATAAAGTTTATAAACACAAAGAAAACGTTCCGAAGAGCAAGAAAATGTTGATATGATTTTTCACTAATATGGTTTTCTATTTTGCAGGTTTCATAATCATGGTGAGATCACTTTTGATTGTTCAATGTGTGGTATTAGTATTCTTGGGGTTGTCCAGACCCATATCTGATAAAAATGGTGGCCAGGTTGTCCACACCCCTAACAAAAAGATTTAATAAAAAATATTGATATATTCTTGTGGAGTTTAAAACAAAACAATGAAATTAAAAAAAAGTCAGAAAACCAACTCGTACCAACCAATTAAATTTGTTGAATAATTAGTATTAATCATTCATGAATTTTTCGTACATCGTATGCTTATTTTTTTAAAACATTTACGACCGTATTGATATCTTTTGCAGTCATTTTTTATCAATCCCAGAATGAATGGGATGATCTCGTCGTTCGAATGCTCAAGTGAGATATACACCACACAAAGGGAGGAGCAGCTGACAGTTCATGAATAATTGCAATTGAGGACATTTCTAAAGAACATACAGGATAAACAAATAACAACAGGGTAAGAATTAAGATCAATACTACAGAATAAAAGAGCTAAAAGAAAAAATAACAACAGCAAAATAACATCAAAAAAATAGACACAGCACCATGGATATACTGATCAGGCAGCATAACACATGAACGGGTAATAGGAGAAGCAGCACAAGAAAATCAACAAGGATAGCAGCACAAATACTCATTATACCAGCTGATTGCAAAGATCACTCACATGTAAAGATGACACACCCGAATATACATCAGCTTCAGCATCAACTAGATATGGCCATCCTGATGATCAACAACATCAAATCTGACATATAATTTTTGATAGATTCTAGTTCTTATTCTTAAATTCTTGTTTTGTAAGGATATTTTATTTTACTTATTCATAAATAATAAAATAGCCCCTAGGCAATCAACCTACTGGCCTTTAATAAAAAAAACTCATGCAATTGATATAGATAGTGTCGTCATTTCACGGCACACCAATCAACCATAATCATTAAAACCCAATATGCTATATAATCAATGCGGAAAAGTAAAACAATAAATTTTAAGTCTTTAATAAGTCTCATAATATAAAAAATACAGAATAATATACCAGATTTCAAAACCTAGTGTCACAAATATAAGAAACCCTAAAAAAGTAAAAGTCTGGAATACAATCAGAATGCATATACTGTCTAGATATAGAAAAGACATAATGAAAAGTAGATGAAGAATTCAGTGCCATGGATCAAGCTAGTAACTCATCCTGAATCCTTTAAAACGACCTCCTCAACGATCGGCATAGTCTCTGCTTTGCTTGTGCTGGGGTAGAATCTGCACACACAAAGGGTACAGTAAGTGCAGCGTGAGTACAATGAATAATGAATACTCAGCAACATCATTGACCGATCCTAAATAAAACAGAGATGAGGGCTGGTATTTCGAATATCACTTTCACACTTAATCGCTATTAGTTTGATAATAGAACACAACCAATAATTTTCAAGTTTCCAAATTAGATGTAAGAAATCTCTAAAATCCAACAAATTGTTCAAGCAGCAAAATAGACATGATAATATGATTCATCAACAAGTTTAGACAAGTCAAACAACCAAGAACTTAATAAATGTCATGATATGCAAATGCTAAATAAATGTAAGGTCTTTTTTTCATCACGGGTACATACACGTTCAAATACTATGAATCATGACCCATGAAAGACTCACGAGGTCCATATACCACCCAGAATCATTTCTCTTTGTATTCCTTAGCCAATATTAGGCTCTTAATCACATAACTTAGCCAATTTTAGGCTCACAATGCATGTCTTTAGCCAATATTAGGCTCAAATACATGTCTCTAGCCAATATTAGGCTCACAATACAACTCATCACTCTGTCCAAAAATATTTCCCCTCGGATCCACGTATGTATCCGCAAATGTGCATGCATGAGATACCATATAAAGCATGAATATGATATGCACAATAATAAGAAGTCAAGTTATGCAATAATGATTCAAACTTTAGTCAACATAGTCCATAAAGACTCGAATTGTAATAACAATAATCAATTAAGATTCGATCTTTTATCTTCTTTAGTATTTAGGAGTGATGAAAACACAATCACAAATAAGACAGGGAAATAATTATGGAGACAGAAAGTACGGGCTTCATACCTCAATCACAGATTCAGAGAATCATTTTATCTATCAGCTAGTGCCCAAAGTGTCATGCCCCAAAATCCACCCTAGACGCAATAGGCATCCGATTCTATGAACAACACCGAAAGCACCTTATAAAATCAATAAACATCTATTCTCTTTCAATAGTATTTTTATATTTACTTAAAACAATCACTAAGAGCTAACTGAAATCATGCTCACATTTATAAAATAAAATAAACGAAAGTTTAATGTAAATAATAAATCATAGCCTGTGGTAAAATGCCCAACAAGTCCTACGAGACTTTCACAATCTACCCATAAATCTAATGATGATCTCCCGCCTCTACCTTCCACAAAAACCAACGCTTCTACCCCTGCCGTTCCGCTCGTTACCGCTACTCTTCCAGCCAATTATGCCCAAACTATATTAAACATGATAGAATCGACTCCTACGATTGCATGTGCTCCAATTCCAATGAAAAATGTTATCTACATTGAGGGTATTCCTTATGTGAAGTGGTTGTCGACAGAAGTATCAAGAATGGAGATAATTGAAAACTTACAATATGCCATTATTGACAAGTTTTCATATGGGTGGCCTGAGCTTAAAGAATTGAGAACTATCATTCCGGAACAATGTGGTGCAAAAGGTAGATGTCAAGTAGGGTTTTTTAGGAATAGACATGTTTTGATACGATGTACTTTGCTTGAAGATTTCATCAAAATATCCTCTACTAGTGCTTTTTAGTTGAAATCAAAGGATGATTATTCTTATCAAATGAGGCCACTTATTTATGATTCTAACTTTAAGATTGATGAAGAAAAATCCATTGCAATGGCTTGGATATCCTTTCCAAACTTATTGCCTACATTGTTTTGTGAAGGAATCCCTATTTACCCTAGCTTCTGCTGTAGGAAAACCCTTGCAACTAGATTCAACTATTGTTAATAAGACAAGACCAAATTGTGCTAGAGTTAAGGTTCAAATTGATTTATTAGTTGACCTTCCAAAGTTTGTGATGATGGAGATTGCAGATGAAGAGAAGGAGTGTCATGAAGTTAAAGTTAAAATTCAATACGATTATCTGCCTAGCTATTGTACTGAATATAGATTATAAGGAAACTCTATGGATGAATGTCGAGTGTTGCATCCAAAACTTGAATCTAAGGAAATTATTCCAAACAAGGCTGATGACAATGTTAATGTAGCGGAGTCACAGAAGGAGCAACAAAAGGTGCATAATCGACAGAGAAATAAATGACACCATGGATGACATAAACCTATTCAGAAGTATGTTCCAAAAGTGTTATCTAGTGAAAAGATAGTGACTTTTCCTGATGCAACAAATAAAGGAAAGTCACAATAAAGTAAAGAAGGAAAGGACACGGAAAAGATCAAGAAATCAAGTAGTGATAGTGAGCAAAATAAGGTAGACAATAACAAGGTAGTATCAACAAACAAATTTGAGGTACTATCTATAATTAATGAAGAAGGTGGGAGTAACAATGATAATCAGGTTGTAGAGCAACAAAATAGCAATAAGGATATTGTTAACAAAGAACAATATAGTTTACAGGCTAATGAAGACAAGGTGGAAAATTCTTTGGTGATCCCAAGTATAGATGAGACTACAAAAGACTGGGTGGAGCATATTTTTGGTTCAACAAAAGAAGCACATTCTAGTGCACAATAAATAGGAGATCGGGTGGAGAAATCATGCAACACCATTTCAGATAAGGAAATTCCCAATGTAGAAGGGGTGAGCAACATTAATATAGAGGTTTCAGTTGATAAGGAAGGCAGATACACAAGTGTCTTATTGAGTATTGAAAACTCTATTACTGAAGAAACAAAAATACTTGAGGGGGTAGAGGTAAGTACTGGTGGGGATTTCACAGTAAGTCCTATAGAGAAAGCTGTAAGGACTGGTTGTTATCCTCATTCAAAAGGAGACGGTGAGGTAGTCCAAATACCTTCTTTAACATATGCTTTGGTGATGAAGGAAAATATTCATGGTATGTCTGTATTGAAGAAGTCTTTTACAAACAAAGAATTGCATGCTTTGGTGTCATATGATTTGAATAGGTTGGATACTAGATCAAAAGAGGATGTTGAGCATAAAGGAAACTATCCAAGTTCAGACATATAGTTGAGTAAAGAAGAAGATGTGAGGCAACACTTATCTAATGTTTGCAAGCAGGCTGATGTAACTTCTCAAGAGAGTCTCAGAAGTTCTAAGAAGGGGAGAAAAGCTAAAAATAGTGGAGATGTTCAGACCACTAAAGTTAAGAAAAATCAGATAGTTGTCAAGAACAGTGAGCCATCAAGGATACTACCAAAGAGGAATTCTTATAATAAACCAAATTCTCAATGATGATTAAAACATCATTTTGGAATATCGTGTCAGTGAAAACTCAGAAGGCTTTCCATAGAGTTCAAATATTGAACAAATATCACAAGTTTATTCTTATAGCTTTGATGGAGCTTTTCCAAAATTCCAGGCATATTAACAGATACAAGAAGAGGTTGGGGATGAAGTTTGAAAATTATAACTATAATGAGAAGATTTGGTATTTTAGTGTTGATGGTGTGGATGTAGATGTTTTAATAGACACTGCTCAACAAGTGACCATTAAGCTACTACTCTAAGATA
This sequence comes from Anisodus acutangulus, assembly GCA_029783415.1. NCBI lineage: Eukaryota > Viridiplantae > Streptophyta > Magnoliopsida > Solanales > Solanaceae > Anisodus > Anisodus acutangulus. The sequence continues at coordinate 46,513,648 of CM056492.1, forward strand.
GTGAAAAATCTTTAATTGCAACCTTGGTTTATGCTAAGTGCAATGTTGGTGAGAGATTGTTGTTGTGGGACGATACTTATAGCTTGGTTAATCAAATACATTTATCATGGATGATTGGAGTTGACTTTAATGTCATTATGAATGAAGAGGAAAAGATTGGAGGATTGCCTATTCATGCTGCAGAATATGAAGACTTTGCCTTCTGTATGAACTCTTGGGAAATAGCTGAGGTTGAATTCAAAGGTAGTCCTTTTATATGGTGGACTGGGAGAACATGTCAGGATTCTATATTTAAAAGATAAGACAGGATCATTGGTTAATCAATCTTTCCAAGACATGTTTGTTAATCTTAATATGGATCATTTATCAAGGACTGGTTCAGACCATGCCCCTCTATTATTGTCGGTTGGAAAACATTTTCAACAATTTCAAAAACATTTTAGATTTTTAAAGTTTTAGATTAATCATGAAACCTTCTTAGAAGAAGTTGAGCAGAATTGGAGTACTGATTATTTGGGATATCGTTTTCATACTTTTAAATTTAAGATGAAGAAGTTGAAGAATGCTTTGTCTAAATGGAGTAGAAATACTTTTGGAGATATGTTCAAGAACAATTAGAAAGGATACTGTGAATATTAAAGAGTAATTATTTGAAGAAGGTCCCTCTGAGGAAAACTGAATGGTACTACAAAGGGCACATGCTGAGTTTAAGAAATATCTGCATTTTGAAGAGCATGCATTCAATGATTTTCTGAAGGTGATAGAAACACAAGATATTTCCATAGTCTTGTGAAGGGTAGAAGGAAAAGGCTGAAAATCTCTAGAATTCAAAACTCTGAAGGAGAATGGTTAGAGAATATATATGACATTGCTTTTGAAGCTATTTCTTTCTATCATAAATAGTTCACTCATGAAGAAGTATTAGAAAACTCTAGTCTACTTGATCATGTTCCTGAGAAGATAACACATGAACAAAATTCTGTGTTATGTGCTTTTCCTACATTAGAGAAAGTGAAAATGCAGTGTTTGCATTATCAGGTGATAACGCTTGTGGTCCTGATGTTTTTTCTGGGGTATTTTATCAAAAGTGTTGGGATATTATAGGAACTAATGTTTATAATATGGTTAAAGCTTTTTATGAGGGGCAGACTTTTCCAAAGTCTATTACTCATACTAGCTTAGTATTGCTGCCAAAAAAGGAGATCATCAACACTTTTGTTGATCTAAGACCTATCAGCCTCAGTAATTTTATCAATAAAGTTATCTCAAGACTTCTGCATCATAGATTGGAGTCTATTCTGCCTTCCTTAATATCTCCAAATCAATCAGGCTTTGTGAATGGTAGAAATATTAGTGAGAATCTTCTACTCACTCATGAGTTGGTCACATATATTAGGAAAAGAGGGAAACCTACAAATGTTATCATAAAACTTGACATAGTAAAAGAATATGATAGAGTTTCTTGGGGGTATCTTATTCAAGTTTTAAGAAAAATGGGATTTGCTGATACATATGTGGATATGATATGGAGAATTATTGCTAATAATTGATATTCTATGCTTATCAATGGGCAGTCTCATGGGTTTTTTCATTCTACAAGGGGAGTCAAGCAAGGAGGTATTTTATCCCCAACTCTCTTTATTTTGTCTGCTGGAGTTTTATCTGTTGCTTTGAACACTTTATTTAATAAAGAGATCTTTAGAGGATATGGGATGCCAAAATGGAGTTTCAACTTGAACCACTTAGTATATGCAAATAACACAATAATTTTTGCTTCTGCAGATAAGGTTTCATTATAGATGATTATGAAAGTATTGCATGAATATGAGAGATTCTCTAGCTAGAATATAAATGTAGATAAGAGTTCATTTGAGATATTAAGTCAGGAGGTCCAGCATACTACAAGTTTTAGTAGAGGGGAATTTCCATTCATATATCTGGATGTCCTATATTTCATGTTAGAAGGCAAAAACTATTCTATAAGGATTTGATGAAGAAAGGTTTTGTAAAAGATTTAGAACTACTGTGGTGCAATGGAAAGGTGGATCAAAACATGGAAAATGATGCTGCAGGCTTGAGATGAAGTTGAGCAGAATATTTGGTGGGAACCTAGGAATGGTACCTCATAAATGTGATTTGATAACTGGACTAAGTTAGGCGCATTTCATGAGTTGTTACCTGCACATGATCAATGAATGAAACATGAGAAGATTTATAGGAGTTTATGACTGATACGCATTGGAATTTTCCAAAGTTACAAGCCGTTTTGCCTGATAATATTGTGGAACATGTGAAACATGAATTGAGATACTTTGTTAGAACAGAAGCAGCTGACAAGTCATGGTGGAAAATTACAAGTTCAGGGAGCTTCACAGTGAGTAGTGCATGGGAGGAGATGAGACAAAAGCAGCAGATATCAGAATTGCATGGGAAACTATGGGTTAAAGGGCTACCTTACAAAATTTCATTTTATCTTTGGAGAATCTGGTGTTGGAAGTTGCCTATAGATGAAGTATTAATGAAATTAAGTATTAACATAACATCAAGATGCTGGTACTGTTTGGATCAACAAGAGACTATGGATCATATGTTCATTACAGGTCCATTTGCAAGAAGAATATGGTGCTATTTTTCTTATGGGACCTTATCTACAGACAAAGTTGACAATTTTGTTATAGTGGACTGCAAAGTGTGTCACGAGGTTGAAGCCCATATTTTAGACAATTCCATCTTTGGTCATGTGGCAACTATGGAATAGTAGAAACATAAAGAGACATGGAGGAACATTGTCTGTTAATAAAGTGATTCATGAAATTAATAAACACGTGTTCATGTTTGCACAATACAAATATCCTTGGTTAACAGATTTTCCAAAGTGTTGGCCTTTTATGGTTCATTATCTGGAGAACTATAGGATGCTTTTATCTTGTAAACAGGTGACTTTGAAACCACCTTGGATTGGATATTATAAATGTAACACTGATGGAGCCTCAAGAGGAAATCCAGGGCTTAGTTCAGCCGCCTTTTGTATGAGAAACAATATAGGAGATTTTATTTATGAAAAGGCAAAAAGAATTACTAATACTACTAATCTCATTGCAGAAGCAGTAGCACTGGAAGAAGGGATCAAGTGTTGTATTTCTAATAATTATTTACCTTTGATAATGGTAGCAGATTCACTCACTATGCAAAAGATATTGGACAGAATATGGGAGGTGCCCTGGAGTGTTACATTTATAGTTAAGAGTATTCAATATTGGATGCAGGATACGGAAGTGATGGTGAAGCATATGTTGAGAGAGGGGAACTGTATAGCAGATTATTTCACTAACTTGGTTTTTGATTTTGCAAGTACAATAGAATATAATCAGTTTCATGATGTTCCATCTCAGGGAAGCAAATTGATCAACATGGATAAGAGTCAAACACCAAATCTAAGGATAAGAACTGCAACACAACACACTGTCAATAGGCATAATTCCAGCAGCAGTCACTGAAGAAAAGCACAATCAAGGGATGGTTTGAAGTGATTAAAGATGCTCAGAACATCCCAGATCATGATAGAGATTTGATCCAATTGGAATTGGTGTTGACTCCACTTTAAAGTTAAAACCAATTCTAGGTAGAACACAAACAATGTCAACAACATTACCATTGACAAGACAAGCATTATAGGGTTGATTTATACTGGAAATAACTTTGTTTTTTTAGTGTGTGGTATTAACTTTGGTTCAACCTGCTGAAAACACTGATATTTCTGGTTGAGAACCACACATAACAACTTTTGGTTTTATGAAAATTGTATCAGGATATAGAGGAAACAATATAGTACTCTTTGAGGCATCTTCAACAACTTTGTAGTTGTTTGTTGGTCCTGTATAGATCACAGAAGGAGTATGTTGATACACAAAATGCTTCAGTTAGAGACTATCAGGCCATATGCAGTATTGAAACATGTTCATCTTCTCAATTAGCTACCACAACATGTTATCAATCACAACTAGGGATGCAACTACATTCATCATTGCCCAAAGAGTAACTTCATAAGAGTTAGATCCATTCCACTTGTGAGACTGGGAGGTGTGAAAGATGGATACAAGTCAAAGCTCTTTGAAATCTAGTTGTTTGATCTTGTTTACTTATTAGGATTGAAAGATGGATCCAATTCATAATCTATGCCAAGGTTAGAGACCTTAAAATATGAAATAAAATCACAAAGGGTGATGAATTTTACCTCTAATGAAGAACTTAGCCTCAATCTTCAATAATTTCCCCTTAGAAAACTCTAGAACCGAGAATGAGATGTTTCGGGAAAGTGGAATGATTTAGGGCATTTATGAAATTGCATGATACAGTGATTTCTCTCCCTGCGGATTCGACTCCACTCCTGCGAAATCGACTCCGCAGGCGCGGTCTCGCTCCAGCGGAAAAATAGCTCACTGAGGTGCAGTCACTTGACACCTCAATGCAGAAGCGGAACAATATTCGCAGAGGCGCCTTTGATTCTATGAAGAAATATTCACAGGGGAGGGAAACTCAACAATCCCTTAGAACCCGCGTCTGTGAGCCAACCTCCGCAGAGGCGGACATACAGAAAGGGATGACTAGCTACTGGTGCGAACACCAGCAACTATAGAATTCTCCAAAACTCCCACCAAACATCCAAAACACTCTCGAGGCCCCCTGGACACGAACCAGACATGCTCTCCCAATGTAAATAGTGCTACAAACTCGCTCGCGCCCTCAAATTTCTTATATAACTGAGCTAAGATATACTTTTCTAACGAATCATCCAAAATAACAAAATATCCTAATTTCACAAATAAGGCAACAAGGTACATCTGATTACTTCGGGATGCGAACTAATGACTCAACTAAGTTATAAATGACCTTTCGTAACTACCGAAAGCAATGGAACCCGAAAATGAACCCATATACTCAAAAATCAACTGTGAGTTAAACTAATCAATTCTAAGATTCTAAATTTAGGTTTTGCATCCAAAACTCACGTAAATGAACCTCGAGATTCGTGACACCCATTCCCGCGCATAACAAACCCTACATAGAGTCTACGAGAAGGGTAAAATAGTCAAATAATAGTCTTTGGCCTAAAACAACCGGATGGGTCGTTATACAACAAACATCCAATGCTATGAAAAACACCGGAAGCACCTTATAAAATCAATAAACATATATTCTCTTTCAATAGTCTTTTAATATTTACTTAAAACTGTCACCAAGGGTTAACTGAAATCATGCTCACACTTATAAAATAAAATCAACCGAAGTTTAATGTAAATAGTAAATCATAGCGCGTGGAAAAATGACCAACAAGTCCTATGAGACTTCTACAATCTACCCACAAATCTTACAACTATCTATGGAGATTCTATGAGAGATAAACAATAGTCTAACTTTGGGACGCAACTCAGAAACTAAACCAATAAACTAGCTAAATAGGGTATCCCATGAACAAGGGTGTGGGCTCACCAATAAATATAGAAAGCATCAAGTTCTCCTACTCCACATGCGTATCACAAACCTACACTTCTTTGTTAACTAACACACAATCAAAAGCAATAATGGTATGCCTGAGTACTAGGTACTTAGTGAGTGTCTCCGGAACTATAGTTAATAAAATAAAATAATATTATAAGAGGCAGTAAAAGTGTTAATAAAAGTAGTGTGAAATCCAGAGTTAGAGTAAGCTCAGTAAAATCACCAGTAAAATCCAATAACATAGAAATATATCAATTTCAACTTATTATACCGTTCATCACATTAATTCTTTTCACTCATGGATTCTCATTGTTTCTAATGCTCTACACTAGTATAAATCCTCCAAATAATCTCAGTAAATATCGAAGAACATACCTTTAAGAGATTTTCCAAAGTGTCCTTCGATTTCTCTTTCTTCAAATTTCAAGAATCTATGATTTTGTAGGATGAACTAGTGTTAATTTAATGATAGATTGATGTAATAACGATGGGGATTGATCAAGAACTTAACTTAGAGGTTTTTGATAAGCCCTAGGGTTGTTTTCTCTCAAAACAATGATTAGAATGAAGTATGGAGTGTGAAAAATGGCATAAAATCATCTAAATGTCGTATATATAGGCCTGCACATTTTTGTACCCCTTGACTCGCCGAGCGAGCTCAACCGACCAATTTATACTTAATTTGTTTTTTGAATTTTTCACTTTTGGACCCTATACCTTGATGAGAAAGGTCTATAGCATGACCCTATCTCGCTTTGATCTTAGCTCAGCGAGCTCCTAGGCCCATTTTCACACTTAGTCAAACTCTCACGTTTTTCAACTTTGTCAATAATGTTCAGTAAAATTGGCATAACTCTTAGCACAGAGCTCCATTTGAGCTCTACCAATATGGTTGGAAAGATATTTCAAAGGCCTACAACTTCATGTTTTAAGTTTTCTCAAGATGAATGTTAAAACTATTGTAAACTTAGTCGATTCTATATAATTTTTACGTACTTCACTAATCGTCTTGATCTTAGGTTAACTATTTCCGCCAAAACTCATCTTGATAGGACTTAATATATCTAAAATGTCACATTAATACTAATTTAACATATTCACACCTAATCCGGATTTACGAAGTGTTACACATAGCATGGAATTCAGACCATACTATACAATTCAAACAACACAAATATTCATAACATGGCACCGGTACCTGATACAAATGGTCGTCATCTCACGAGTATCGGGACCCCTTTATCATCCCAATTACATCCTCTTAATTAGTTTATTTCAAGAACCACGATGCTTTAAATAGAGTCACAAGTCTCAACTTGCCTAAAATAGAAGTCTGATGGTCACTGCGAATGCTTTTTCGTACAGTCCCTGAATGGTCTAAATCTATTAAAATATGGAAACTATGTTAACACAAAAATTTGTAGATACCTATCTCTCTATAAGATAGTTTAGACCCAAAATAGGATTTCAAGCCTCGAAGGGTAAAACGGAAAATCAGTCCAAATATTAGTATACCCAAGATTCATAGAGTCTAAATATAAATTATCAACCAATTCAACCTAGGGTTCTTAGACCCAAACTTCCCAAATTTTAAACCCCAAACCATAATTTCTATCATAAAATCCTTTAATCAATAATACAATCCAAATAGGGTGAATAGGAACTTACCTCTTTGAAGATACTTGAAAAATCCTCCAAAGACCCCAATTATGTCTGACTCGACTCACGAAATACTTTGCGCTATTATGACCCCCGACATCGCGATCACGATGACAAATAGCCCAGCAACTCGTGATCGCTCCACATGGCGTCACGACTGCGAATGCCAAAACTAGCAGATGCACACCAGATATTACTGGTGTGTTTCCAACTTTGAAACGACCCTCGGGATTCATCTATGACCGCCCCTCCCCGAATATAAGCCAACCAGTCCTAAAATATGAAATGAATTTACTCGCACACTCAAAACAATCATACGAGGTCATCTTGACCCGATGTTGACTGTGGTCAACTTCAATTTTCTTTAAAAGCTAGAATTTCAACCTAAAGTTCATAATACTCCAGAGTGCCTCAAAAACCAAACCAATGACTAGACTAAGTCATGAACGATATTTTGGATCTAATGGAATTGACAAAACTTCAAAAAAGACTTGATAACACATAATGCATTTACTCAAAAGTTAACTCTTAGTCAAACTTCCCAAACTTAAAACTTCTAATTACCAAAACTAGGATTTTCTTTCGATATTTCCACCTGATTGTGTCAAAAATTATGCCACCCATCCCCGCAAGTCAAATAAGCCATAAGAAATCTAGGAGAAAGGTCATTTAGGAAAAAATAGGCAAAATAACCAAACTGACCTAACATGTCGTTATATCATCCACTACTTAAATACATGTTCGTCCTTGAACATAAAAGAGAAACAAAGTACCTGAATTGCCAAAAAGCTGGGGATGTCTATTCCGTATGTCCGACTAGATCTCTCAAGTAGCCTCCTCGACCAGATGATCACCCACTGAATGTTTACTGAAGATATCTCTTTGGATTTCAGCTTCCAAATCTTACTATCTAGAATAGCAATTGGCTCTTCCTCAAAAGTCAAGTTCTGATCAAGCAACACTGAATCTCATTAAATCACATGAGAACCATCTGAATGGAACTTTTTGAGCATGAAATTATGAAATATGGGGTGTACACCAGATAAACCAGGAGGCAAAGCCAACTTATAGGCTACCTCACAAATATGCTGAACAATCTTGAATAGAATAATATACCTATGGCCCAACTTGTCCCTCTTTATAAACCTCACCGCTCGCTAACCATGAACTCTAAGTCACGAACCTTCCGATCCGCATAACGCTTTTTCCTACTCTGAGCCGTGAGAAGTTTCTCCTGAATCAACTTGACCTTGTCCAAAGAATCAAGAAACAATTCTATACCCCAAGGCCTAACCTCAAATGCATCAAACCAACCAATGGGAGAATGACATATCCTACCATATAATGCCTTAAATAGCGCTATTTTAATGCTTGAATGATAACTGTCGTTGTAGGAAAACTCAGCCAAAAGTAAGAACTAATCCCAATGACCACCAAAATCAATCACATAGACCCGCAATATATCCTCAAAGACCTGAATAGTCTGCTTGGACTGACCATTTGTCTGAGGGTGAAATGTTCTACTAAGCTCCACCCGAGTACCTATCTCCTTCTGCATAGATCTTCAGAAGTGGGATATAACTGCGTGTCTCGATCCAAAATGATAGAAATAAGCACTCCATGCAATCAAAATATCTCCTGAATGTAGATCCTGGCCAACCTTTCTAAATTATAAGTATTTTGAACCGGTACAAAGTGAGCCAACTTCTTCAACTGATCTACAATCACCCAAATGGAATCAAACTTACCCAAGGTCCATGGTAATCCTACCATAAAATCCATAACGATCTGCTCCTATTTTCTCTCAGGTATATGCATCCTCTAAGCAAGTCCACCAAGCTTCTACTGCTCATACTTCACTTGATTATAATTCAAGCATCGGGATACAAATCCCACAATGTCCCTCTTTTTACTACACAAACAATAATGTTGTTTTTAATCTGGGTACATCTTTGTAGACACTATATGAATATAGTACCTTGAACTATGAGCCTCCTCCATGATCAATAACGTCAAATCCCCCACGTAGGGAAGACATATGTGACCATTGGTTCACAACACTCCCTTATCATCAAGAGTTGCTTCCTTTGCCTTTTCTTTCAATACTTTATTCCGAATCTTACATAACTTGACATCGTCAAACTATCGAACCCTAATCTGCTCCAATAGTGAAGATTATGCCTCTACACAAGCTATAACCGTGCCATGCTCAGAAATATCAAGTTTAACCACTATTTGCCAAAGTATGAACATCCATAGCCAAAGGTCGCTCCCCGACCTGGAATGATGCTAGGCAACCCATGATCACTGCCTTCCGACGCAAGGCATTCGCCACTACATGGCCTTGCTTGAGTAATAAAGGATTGTCATGTCATAATCCTTGAGAATCGCTAACCATATCCTCTGCCTCAAATTGATATCTCTCTGATTGAAAATATGTTGAAGACTCTGATGATTGGTAAACACCTCAAAATGTACACCATAGAGGTAATGCCTCCATATTTTTAAAGCAAACACTACTGCCGCTAATTCTAAGTCATGAGTAGGGGAGTTCTTCTCATGTACCTTCAACTACCTCGAAGCATAAGCTATAACCTTTACTTTTTGCATTAAAACATAACTAAGGCCAATTCGTGAAGCATCACAATATATAGTAAAAGCCCTCTTTCTCCATGGGAATAGTCAAAATTAGGGTTGAAGTCAACAAAGTCTTGAGCTTTTTAAAGATTGCCTCGCACTCATCTGACCATTGGAACGATACATTCTTCTGACTCAATCTGGTTAATGGAGATGCAATAAATGAAAACTCCTTCACAAAACACCTATAGTAGCTAGCGAAGCCAACAAAACTCCGAATCGTGATAACTGAAGTAGGTCTAACCCAATGATGAACCGCCTCAATCTTCTTTGGATCAACTATAATACCATCATTGGTCACCACATGGGCAAAAAATGCACAGAAATGAGACAAAACTCACACTTCAAAAACTATGCATAAAGCTGTTTCTCCTTCAGAATTCCAAACATAATCCTTAAATGCTGCTCGTGATCTTCTCTACTATGAGAGTATATCATAATATCATCGATGAAGACAATCACAAAGGAATCCAAATATAGTTTGAAGAAACCGCTCATCAAATACATAAAAGTTGTTGGGATATTAGGCATCCAGAAAGACATACCTAAGAACTCATAATGACCATATCGGTTCCTGAAAGTTGTCTTAGGGATATCATTCACCCTAATTATTAACTAGTGATACCGGACCTCAAATTAATCTTAGAGAAGACGGATGCACCCTGAGGCAGATCAAATAGTTCATCAATGCGGGGAATGGGATATTTGTTCCTTATTGTGACCTTGTTCAACTGTTGGTAGTCAACACACATCTTCATAAACCCTCATTCTTCTTCACAAACAACACCGGAGCACCCCAAGTTGAAATACTATGTCTAATGAACCCCTTGCTCAACATATCCTACAGTTACTCATATAGCTCTTTCAACTCTGCTAGCGCCATCTGATATGGCAAAATAGAAATGGGTTTGGTTTTCAGCTCCAAATCAATACTGAAATCAATATAACAATCTGGCAGAACATCATAAATCTGTTGAAAACACCTCAGGATACTCCCTCACTAGAGGAACTGACTCAAGAGGGGAGTATCAGTTCTCGTATTATGAATATACACCAAATACACCAAACACCCTTTCTAAATCATATGCCTAGCCTTAAGGTAAGATATCAACTTATTCGGCGTATGACTAGTAGCACCCTTCCACTTCAACCCAGGAATTCCTGTCATGACAGTCTAAGATCGCATAATAAGGAGACGACCAATTCATGCCTAGAATAATGTAGATTTTGAATAATGTAGACAACCAAACCCATTATTCTAGGCATGAAAATTTCCAATATGCAGTTGTTGGAAAATTCACTAATGGTTGGAATGATCTTAATGCATTATGTACGACCATTCCAAAACAATGTGAGCTTAAAGGAGAACTTATTATTGGTTTCTTATACAATTGACATGTTTTTATTCAGTGTAGCTTATTGGAAGATTATGTTACACTCATGTCCAAGACATCCTTTTTGGATTAAGGATAAGAACTTGTATTATTCCATGAGAACTTAAAGTGGGATCTATGGTTTACACTGGAAGAAGAGACAAGTATTTCTATGGCATGCATTTCATTCCCTACTTTAGCACCTAATGGTTTTGTGGAAGAAGTTTTATTTTCATTGACTTCGGTTGTGGGGAAGATATTGACAGTCGACGTAGCCACTAAAAACAAGACGAGACCTAGTTGTGCTCGTATGAATGTGGAAGTTGATTTGTTGGAAAAACACCCTTCAAGAGTGAAAATTGATGTTGTTACGGCTAATGGTGATGTAAAATCTCATTGGGTTAATATTCAATATGATTTTATGCCCAAATACTGTAGAAATGTTGCTTATAAGGCCATGATGTAGACAATTGTTGGAACTTGCATCCAGAGTTGTTACCAGCTAATGAAAACAATGGAGAAGGAGGAAAAGGTAAAGGTAATGCAATTGTGAACCCTAGAAATGGATAAGAATAACACAAAGGCAACAACAATGAAAACAATACAAACCCCAACTCTAACAGTGTGCAAAAACCTAATGATGGTGTTCTCAAGTGGGAAAGTTGTTGGCAGCGTTGATGATGCACACAAATGGCAAGTTCAACAAGGAAAGAAGAATAAGAAAGGTAATGGAGATAGGAAGAAGCAGTCGATGGTGCATGGGAATAATACTGGCAATACGACTGTGGCTATAAGAAACCCTAACCCTAATTTTATTAATCAATATGCAGCATTGGGAGAGGGTGAAGGTGATGAAGTGGTGGAGATTGGAAGAGACCATGGTACTGTAGTAGTGGTTCATGAAGATCATAAGAATGTTGATAATGCAAAAATTAAAGGTGTGCATGATCTATATGCTATTGTTGAGAAAGATGCTCAACAATTGCATGGTACTGATGCTCATGTAAATTCTGAGGTGAATAAAAGTGTGGTAATAGTGAATAGTGATGAGCAGTTGCATGCTAATATGGTGCACGGTACTGTTAGAGATGTTGGGAATGGATCAGTAGGTGATATTTCTCAATAGGTGCATGGTAATATGTTGCATAGTCATATTCAGCAGGTGCAGGGAACCACTCATAAAGGAAGGATAGTTGAAAAGGCAGTAGGTGATGATTTGAATGCTTTGGGAGGGCAATTGGTTGAGATTGCTGGTCCTACTACTGTTAATAATGGTGAGAAGTATCTAAATACGAATGCAAAGGTGTACACACCTGGTAAGAAGAGATCATCCCCTACTAAAACTAAGGAGTGGGTGCAAAAGTCTTTCACTATACCCGTGGAAGAAGTGGTGACACTGAAATAAGCATGTATTGAAGCTCCTTCAACTACTTTTGCTTAGGATACTGGTGGTGAGAGGAGATTGTGAAGTGATCAATTAGAAGAAAATAGTGAGGAGAGTGAGATGCTGATGAAACTGATCTTGAGGCATCAATTGAATAACATCAACACAACAACTTAAGGAAAAAGATACTAAAGAGGTGGATTCTTATCCTATTATTGAGTCTGCAATGAAGGATGCAGGTGATGATGTTGAGTTTATTTCTACACATGTGCAAATGGCAGTTGATAGTGGTAATCATGCAGCCTCAGGACTTGGAAATTATGATGTACCTCCAAGTCCTAATATACTCATACATGAACAACACAGAAGTAATAATCTGAAGATAGCTACTGAGGCAAAAAGAAGTGCAAAAAAGAATACAAGTATGGCTAATAAACCTAGTGGAAAGGATGTGACAAATACACAAGATGGGCAGAAGGAAAACAAGAATAATTCAGAGTGTGAAAAATAATCAACTGCAAGCTACTCAGACTGATGTGCATGGCAAGAAGAACCAGCTTGCCAACAAATCTCCTGGTAATCTGCAGGTTGCTTTGCCTACAAGTGATCAAAGTAAAGTTGACCTAGGTGAAGAATCTATTGTCCACAACTTCATGAATGCTGCAACATAGGCTAATATTTCACCTAGACAATAAGAGAAAGTGACAGGCAAGACAAAGAAGAAACCACAGAAGGAAAACAATGTGCCTCAAGATACTGGGGGTGCAAATAAAGAGAAATACATCAAACTCCAACATGTAGTGATGATGAATGCACTAGTTTGGAATACAAGGTCAGTGAATACAAAAAAAGCTTTTACAAAGCTTTTTACAATGCGTAGAGAACACAAGTTATTTATTATAGGCTTGATGGAACCTTTCCAACAAGCTTATAAGTTGGAAATTTACAGAAAGAGGCTTATCCTAGAATTTTCTATGAGTAATGTGTCGGGCAAAATCTGGGCATTTATGGATAACGAATATGAAGTCACTATTTTTATGGATCATGTGAAGCATTTGAAATTGACATTATTCAATGGAAATCCTACCTTGGAGATGATTGTGACTCTTGTGTATGCAAAGTGTAACAGAGGTGAAAGAATAGAGTTGTGGGATTCACTTTCTCATATTGCATCAAATATGACAGTTCCATGGCTTGTTGGTAGGGACTTTAATGTTATTATAGATGAAGATAAGAAGTATGGTGGACTTCCAGTATCTCTCAATGAAGTTGATGATCTTAGGCATTCTATTCATACTTGTAGTCTCACTAACTTAAGCAACAAAGGCAATATCTATACTTGGTGTAATGGTAGAGGTGCTGGTGATTGCATTTTCAAACGGTTGGATAGGTGTTTGGGCAATTTTGAACTACATCAGCTTTTTCCTGGCTTAGAGGTGTCGCACTTAATCAAACTTTGGTCTGATCACTCACCCCTTGTTGACTGAGTGTAAAAAGGAAGTTCCACAATATAAGAAGTTTTTTAAATTTCTTAAAATTTGTGCCAAACATCCTACCTTTTGGAAGTTGTGAGAGAGAATCGAGATACTGAGATTGTTGGGAACTCATTTTTCACTTTCAAATCCAAATTGAAGAAGTTGAAGAGAGTATTATCTACATGGACCAAAATAACATTTGGTGATATCTTTCAGCAACTTACTAACCTTGAAGAGGTTATCAAAGCAAATGAGACACAATTTGAAGCTGATCCTTCTTATTTAAATAGGGAAAGGTTACAAAAAGTGCATTCTGAGATTACTAGAGTGTTGCATTTAGAAGAATAATTCTAGAAGTAGAAGGCAGGTATGACATGGTTTCAGGAGGGCGATAAAAGCTCTAAGTTCTTTTATGCACATATAAATGGCAAAAGAAAGATGTTGCAACTTAACAGAATCTAGAACATGCATGGGCAATGGCTTGAGGAAGAGCAGGATATTACTAATGAGGCTATTAGATTCTTTCAGAATCAGTTTCATAAAACGAATCCACCTACTCAGTATGATATCTTGCAGCATGTACCAAGATTAATCACAAAGAAGGATAATGATACACTGATTGCTAGACCAACTAAAGAAGAGGTGAAGCAAGCTATGTTTGGTCTAAACAGTTCAAGTGCAGGTGGGCCTAATGGCTATATAGGCTTATTCTTTCGGACTTGCCAGGATATTATAGATGACCCCTTTGATATGATTTCTGTCATGGTTCAGAATTGTCCATTTATATCACTCATACAAATCTTGTGTTGTTACCTAATAAGAAAGATGTTCAGACTTTAGGAGACATGAGACCTATAAGTTTGAGTAACTTTGTTAACAAAATGTTTTCCAGAGTTGTACATGAAAGAATGGATCCTTTATTGTCTATATTAATCTCCCAGAATCAGGATGGTTTTGTTAGAGGTAGGAGCATAGTTGAAAACATTTTGTTAACACGAGATCATCACTGATATTAGACTTAGAACCAAAAAAGGGAAGAGAAAAGGAAACCTTGTGTTGCCTAATGTAGTGATGAAGTTAGACATGACAAAAGCATATGACTGGCTTTCATGGGGTTTTCTCACAAAAATTCTAAGGAAGTTTAGATTTTGTGAATGGTTTATCAGTTTGATTTATGAGATTGTTGGTAATAACCGGTATTATGTGCTCATAAATGGTCAACCTCATGGTTTTTTCCATTCCACTAGGGGTGTCAAGCAAGTTGATCCTTTGTCACCTACTCTCTTCATTATTATTGCTGAAGCTTTGTCTAGGGTCCTGAATGCATTGCATGATGAACCTTTGTTTTGGGATTTTGGTTTTCCAAAGTGGAGTTCTAGAATTAATCACCTTGCATATGCTGATGATACCATTATTTTTTCTTCTTCATGTGAGTATTTTTTGAAGAGGATTATGAGGGTGTTGGCTGATTATGAGAAGGCTTCTGGACAGTTTATCAACAAGTCTAAAAGTTCTATGTATTTGCATGATAAGGTTAATGAAGAGGTGTTCCAAAAAGTAGAGAGAGTGATAGGTATTGCTAGAAAGGATTTCCCACTAATATATCTTGGCTGTCCAATACACTATGCACATCCTAAGATGACTTTCTACATTGAGATTATAACTAAGGTGAGAAACAAGCTGCAAAGGTGGAAGGGCAAGTTGTTTTCCTTTTGTAGTAGAGCTGTTCTTTTGAAGCATGTCTTGCAAGCAATGCCTTTGCACTTGCTTTCTGCTATTGATGATCTATCTTTTGTGATAAGAATTGAATAGATCTTTTCCTAATTCTTCTGGACTAACAAGATAGGTGAGTGGAGTAGACACTAGACTGGTTGTGATACAGTGTGTTTACCACATAATGAGGGAGGTTTGGGTTTTAGATCTCTCAATGACATGTCCATGGCCTTGTTTACTAAGTTGTGGTAGAATTTCAGAACCAAACCCTTATTGTGGGGTGCATTTATGGGTAACAAGTATCTCAAGAAGAACAATCATATCCTTGCACCATGGAAGGGTGGATCACATGTTTGAAGAAAAATACTGCAGGCTAGAGACTTGATTGATCACCAAATTTGGTGACAACTCAGAATGGGATCTGCATTGTTTTGGTTTGATAATTGGACTGGCCTTGGTTCTCTTTACTTCCTTAATCCTCTTGATTTTTATTGTAATGAAGATATTAATAATGTTTTTGATATAGTGACAGAAGAGAGATGGCATGTTACTGCTATTAGAAATAACTTACCTGAGGAGCTTGCAGATTATATCCTTAATGAAATACAACCTCCTGCTAGAGGTTATGAATTGGATAGGCCATGGTGCATGCTTGAAACTAATGGTGAGTTCTATATGAGATCTTCATACATTAGAAGTAAAGGTGAAAAAGAGAAGTATACAAGAAGATATGGGTAAAGGGATTGCGCTACAAGATTGCTTTGATATTGTGGAGGGTGTGGAATTTCAAAGTACCTTTGGATGATGTTGTAAGAAGTTGGGGATACCACATTCCTTCTAAATGCATGTGTTGTGTGAATCCTACTCAAGAAACTATACCTCATATTTTCCTTAGATGTGATACTGCACAAAGGACATGGTCCTATTTTTGTTTTGCTGCTAGAATAAACATTAAGGGAATGCATTTGCACCAAGTTATAATGCAACGGTGGGATGTTGATGTTTCACCTAGAATGCAAGATATTTACTATGATGTTCCTTCTATAATAATTTGGGAGTTGTGGAAGAAAAGGAATGGGGACATGCATAAGAACAAGGTGTCCATTAGTAGAGTCATTTATCAAGCATCAAGTAATATTCAGTAGTTGGTAAGGTTGAGGAAGCCTAGCATCATAAGAGTGTCACATAGATGGTATGATGTGTTACATATTTTGGAGAACTTTGTGCCACAATTGTAGGTCACAAAAGTTATGTGGTACTTTCCTCATGAACAATGGTGGAAATGTAACACTGATGGTGCTACAAGGGGTAATCCAGGCAGGAGTTCATATGCCTACTGTGTGAGAAATCATGGAGAAACCAACACTCAATACTGAATCTGAAGCAATGACATTACTGCAGGCTGCCAAGTATTATTTATCCAGTATATTTATTGTTTCATATTAGAAACAGACTCATTATTGATGAAGAACATTTTGAAGAGGAATTGGAAGCCACCATGGAACATAGCTTTTTTGATAGAGGAGCTTTTGGACATTATTGACAATGCTGAAGTACAGGTTCTGCATATCATGAGGAAGGGTAATCAATTAGCTGATCACCTAGCTAATGTTTCCCTTGATCATGGTGAAATGATGGTAGATTCCTATGCAGAACTTGACTCCAAAGGGAGAAGGATTCTTAATAGTGACAAGTTATTATGTCCCTATTTGAGAATAAGAACAAATATGAGATACTGATGTGTACTACTGGTGTGTTGGAGTGGAGAAATGGAGACCATCATACTCAAGTCCTAAGGAAGGAGAGTATGGTGGTTTATTTTTCTACTAACACTTGTTTTGTTTTTGCAGGTATTAAGAGAATGTTGGAATTCATATTTATAAGGAAAGGCAGGACATGTATGAGTCTAAGACCTGCAAATGCCTACACTAATGATCTCAAGCAATTGAGACATGATTTAGTGCAAGTAAGGCTCAATGTCTACTTTGATCACTATTACATTCATCCATGCACTGGATATGATATGTATACAACTTCACTTGTGCAACATATAGAGTACATGAGTGATGCAAGTCCATTTATTCTCAGTATCAATGATCCTAACACCTATGGACATGATTTGGTACTGATCAATTACTGCTCATACTTTTGCTATACTACCATAGATCCTACTCTACTCAGAAATGACATGGAATTGACAAGTGCTTTGACTTTAGGGGTGCATGTTGCAGGGTGTTGAATTTGTATCATCATGGATACAAGTATATATATGACCTATGCATTGACTATAGCATAGTGTGTGGTATTAGGAAAGTTTGCTCATTCTAATATGCTTGTGACATTACATGGAGAATGGTATTATCCTTGTAAAAAAGGGAGGAAATTTGAAGCTACTGCAGTTTGTATATTCAGAGATAATCAGGATTTAAAGATTACTAAGTATTGTCTATTACTGGTTTTTATAAAACTGGGAAACATTAACTTAGTGATTACACAAGGATGCTTGCTGGGAAGTATACAGACACTGAGCTATTTTCATACTCAAATCCAACTAGGGGAGAGTATGAGGATAGCTGGTTTAACTAATATTGATGTGTTCCTTTTTGCTAGAAAGATATGGAGAGTTGGTTGTGCTACAAATTATTGTTCCATTGATCCTAATATTGGAAATGATATGGAAATCTCTATCATGAGAAAAACACAAAGGCACAATATATGTGGGACTACTTGGTACTGCTATACTGATAAAAAACTGCAGCTATTTGTACAGAATTAGATATTATTCAAAGTTGGCCAAAAAAATGCACCAAGCAACAGATGTGGGCACATATACACTTATGCAGAGAAGCAACAAATAGGAGAATCTCAACTAAGGCATGCATCAAGGGATCAGACTTGGGATATGGACTTGGTTGACATGCAACATTGGACTAGGATTTGCAAACTTTGGTTGTCATATAAGAAACTAAGGATAGTATTCAACTAAGAAATGCATTAAGGGTGCAAACTTGGGACATTTACTTAGTTAATACATCACACACAACAGCAGGACAAGATTTTGAAGACATGAATACAGTATCTTGGTCCAGTATAGATCAACTACTGGTTTTTACTACATTTCTAGCTTGGTTTCAACTTGTAATTCGTAGGAGTAGATTATGATATGTTATAAATTCTAAGTTACTCATTAGATTAATTTTAGCATTTCTCAGCCTTTTGGCTACATTGTAAAGATTTACTTTGTGTTTTGCTTTAGAAAAATAATAAAATTAGTCCTAGCCCTCAAAGCCTAGTGGACTTGCCTTAAAAAAAGTCATCTCAAGTATCATACACCATCAAAGTAACAACACAGGATTGGTACACCCGATCCACCACTATGGAATCCCCAACTGGAGTAGAAACACTAATAGGAAAGTCAAGCGACTCACACAACATTCCTAGACCAGAAACAAAATAAGTAGACATATAAGAGTATGTAGAGCTTGGATCAAATAATGACATAGCCGATCGATAATTAACCGAAATAATACCTATAATGCCAGTATCATAAACCTCTGCCTCTGGTCTACCTGGAAATGCATAGCACTGAGCACGACCACCCTCAACTTGAGAAAGTCCACAACCACTGCCACATCATGAGTGAAAACCACCTCTACTACTCTGTGCACCGCCTCTAGTTGGTTAGTTGTTGCCTTAGATGCAGAACCCTGAGAACTGAAGTGCTGACCACTCTATCTAAGTCTATGGTAGTCCTTAACAAAGTATCCCACATGACCACACATATAACATCCATGACGGGATATAGGCTATTGAGATGAGCTAGAATATTTGGAGTGACCACCTCGACCTTCTAGTCGGGAATAAGAACTCTAGGAACCCTGTCCCGAACTATGACCACCACAACCCAAAGAATCATCAGTCGAAGTCTGTATCGATGTCTAAACTTGCCTGCTGAACTGGGGCTGATGACCCCTACGCTGATGTCTCTTACCTTCAGACGAGGTACCTCCATAACTATTTGAACTGCAGGGCCTCTTGCCCGACCTATCCTTAAACTCCTAGTGCCTAATAGACCTGAAAGTCTTAGTGGCACCCACCACTGTCTGAAAAGTACCACCTAAAGATGCCACATGTGTCACTGCAAGTCCAAGTGGATAAGACAGGCCCTTAACAAACTTCTTCATCCTCTCCGTCTCATTTGGCAAATAGACAAATCATGGCGATACGAAAAGTAAAACCTCATATCATACTCAGTCATAGACATACCATCATACTCCATCTTATGAAACTGCTATCGCCTCTCATCCCTCATGCTACGGGGATCGTCTCTTGCTCCACTCGTGATAGCAATAGAATGTACACATACAAAACATACAAAGGGTGCAACAAGTGTAGCGTGAGTACAATGAACAATGGGTACTCAGCAGCATCATCGACTGACCCTAGCTAAAATAGAGACGATGACTCATCTTCTGAATACCATTTCCACACTTAACTGCTATTAGTCTTATAGAATAACATAACTAATAATTTTCAAGTTTCCAGATTAGATGCAAAAAATCTCTAAAATCCAACAAATTGTGCAAGTAGCCATATAGACATGATAATATGATTCAACAATAAGTTTAGACAAGTCAAACAACCAAGAACTTAATGAATGTCATGATATGCAAATGCTAAGTAAATGCAAGGTCTTTTTATCATCACTGATAAACACGTTCAAATACTATGAATCATCACACATGGGGGACTCGCGAGGTCCATATACTACTTGGAATCTTTTCCCTTCGAATTTCTTAGCCAAAATTAGGCTATTAATTACATCACATAGCTAATTTTAGTTTCACAATACCTATCTCTAGCCAATATTAGGCTTACAATATAACTCGTCACTCTGTTTGGAAACATTTCCCCTCAGAGTCACATATGTAAATATGCATGCATGAGATACCATATGAAGCATGAATATGATATGCATAATAATAAGAAGCCAATATATGTAATAAATATTTAATCTTTAGTCCATAAAGTCTCAACCTTTAACCACAATAATCAATAGTGATTCGATCTTTTAGCTTCTTTAGTATTTAGGAGTAATGAAACACAATCACAAATAAGATCGGCAAATAATCATAAAGATAGAAAGTACAGACTTCATACCCTAATTACATATTCAGAGAATCATACTATCTAGCAACTAGTGCCCAAAGCATGATAGTAACGACCTGTTCGGTCGTTTTAGGGCAAAGACCCTTATTTGACCTTTTTACCCTTCATGTAGACTCTATGTGGAATTTGTGATGTGCGGGTATGGGTGGCATGGACCCCGAGGTTTATTTACATGAGTTTCAAAAGAAAAACCCAAATTTAGAATCTTAGAGTTGATTAGTTTGACTCACATTTGACTTTTGAGTATATGGGTTTTTTTCTGAGTTCCATTGCTTTTGGTAGTTCCAGAGGGTCACTTATGACTTAACCGACTTAGCAGTTCACTTCCCAAGTTAATCGGATGTACCTTGTAGCCTTATTTGTGAAATTATGATATTTGGTTGCTTTGGGCGATACTTTAGAAAAGTATATCTTATCTCGGTTATATGAAAAATCCAATAGTGTGAGCGAGTTTGTAGCACTGTTTCCTTGGGAGAGCATGTCTGGGGTGTGTCCGGAGGGTCTCGGGAGTGTTTCGAATGTTTTGTGAGAGTTTCGGGGAATTCTATAACTGCTGGTGTCTAGTGTTCGCACTAGCGGTTGGTCTTCCGCTTCTGCGTGTCCGCCTCTGTGGAGGTTGGCTCACAGAAATGGGTTTTGAGAAATTGTTGAGTTCTCGCCCCTGCGGATAATTCTTTGCAGAGGTGAATGTTGTGCTACTTATTTTTCAATTAATCTGGTGTTCTATGCTCGCACCAAACATGTTGAAATTGATTATTACACTATTAGCGATAAGGTAGCCAGAAAAGATCTCTATGTCCAGTTCCTGTCTACTAAGGATCAATTTGCCGATGTTCTAACCAAGCCACTCTCATCTACCCGCTTTGAACTACTTAGCTCCAAGTTGAATGTTGTTGCTCCAGCTTCAGCTTGCAAGGGGAGTATTAGATCGATTCCTACTCCCTGTTATAATTCAAGTAAGAGTCCTCTCCTTTTCGATACGAGTTAGTTTTTAGAGAGTTAGAGTGAAACGAGAACTCTACAAAACTATTGTGTAATAACAACTTTGTAACCTTACGATACTTTGTGTGAAGGAAAATCTAATCATCTCATTGAGCAGATTCTATCGACTCTAATAAACTTTAAGTAATAGATATTCTTCCCCTATTTTCAGGTAAATTTTTGCACAGATTGGCCTTCAAATGCACCGGTCTTTAATATTTTCCCCTCATATATGTGGTCTTT
Source organism: Anisodus acutangulus (assembly GCA_029783415.1). Lineage (NCBI taxonomy): Eukaryota > Viridiplantae > Streptophyta > Magnoliopsida > Solanales > Solanaceae > Anisodus > Anisodus acutangulus. The sequence continues at coordinate 46,535,781 of CM056492.1, forward strand.
AATGTTTTTTTTCTCATATATGTGGTCTTTAATTTTTGCCCCTCATATATGTGGTTTTTAATTTTTGCCCATATTTCCTTTTTAATGAAAATATCCAAATATGCCTCGCTCGGCATAAGTTCTGTAACATATTTATCTTCGAAAATTGAATGTTTGCCTCGCTCGGCATACATCTATAGAAATTAAATTATGCGGCATAAGTTGTGTAGTATTTTTCAAATTATGTTAAATGTTGAAAGTTTTGCCTTTTCCGATATAACTTGTGTGGATGTGATGATACATATGTCGAAGTTAAACGCAAACTATGCCAGCATAAATCTGAAGTTTTATGCTTTATTTTTTCAGATTATATTGGATGTTGAAATTTTTTCCTTATCCGGTATAACTTGTTGGATGTTATGATACATATGCCGAAGTTACACGGGAAAAATGCCTAAAATACACCCCAACCTTTGCCCAGATTTTCTGTAACACACCTAACCTTTACGGGGTGTCCTATTACTCCCTGGATATATTTTAAAGAAATTTCTTTGGTGTTTATCGAGTGAGCTGGATAACAATTCAAACACGTGATGAACAAAAGACCAAAAAAATAAAGGAGTCTGGTCATTTTCAGGTCATTTCACTCTTCGAACAAAATAAAAAATTAGAATTCTTTCCTATACTCTTAATTTTTTTTTCATGGAGAAACCAGTTGATTCTCTTGGAATTTGATTTTGTGAATCACTATATTCTTTCATAATCGAGTCTTGACTTGTGTCGCATTGGATATTAGTTCGATTTTTCTAGATAAATAATAATGAAATACTTTAAAAATATATTAGGGGGGGTAATAGGACCACCGTAAAGGTTAGACGTGTTACAGCAAATCCGAACAAAGGTTGGGGTTTAATTTAGACATTTTCCCAAGCTAAACACCAACTATGACGGCCGAAATATGAAGTTATGACGTGTCAAAAGTGCTAAAGAACAAAAATTAAAGACCACCCTGAAATAGGGCATTTGTGCGAAAAATCCCCTTATCAGGTGAGAAGCTAGAAGCCCGGATAGGCGATCGGCCGAACCCAATAATTTTTGCTCAAACGGTGTATTTGTATAAAGAAATTTAGTAAATATATTTAAATATTAAATTTAATACTCTGTTATTACCATGTGAAGTCACCGTTTTAAAATATATAACCAATGATGTTAAAATTCTGACTTCGTCTCTTCCTCTTATCCTACGCAACGCAATGTCTATTTTATCTTTGTCATTTTACGTGCATTAAGTAAATAAGTGTTTGTATGTACATATGTGCGTGCATGTATGTGTATGTATATTTATGTTTCACTTCTCTCTCTCTTATATTCTCTATTATCTATATAAATAAACGGGGTTTTCTTGTCATAAATGACATATTTAATAAATATTAATTCAAAATTCATTTACTGTATAAATAGATAGCATTTTAGGAGTTTGTTATAATATCTACTTCTATTTTTACTAATTATTATTGTTTAACCTGCATTGAAGTATGCTTATAATGCTCTCACCCTCACTTATTTTTACTTGCATAGATGGACAATTAGGGTTTTGGTTCATACTGATAAAACTAATTTTTTATTCTGTTGATTTATTTTATTATATAATGTCATTAATTTTTATACTTAATTACCATTTCTAACTTTTTTGTCTTAAATAATATTATTTTTCTGTAGGTAAGTCTCTTACATAGATTAAAAGAAATATTATGATTTCGAAGAAGTATAAAAAATAAAAGATAAAGGTTGATAATGATTGAATAAAATAGATGATTTAAAAATTCAATTGACTTATGAGAGAAAGGATGTCTATTTTTTAAAGTTGGGGGAAGGGGAGTTTATTTTTAAAGTAAAGTTGAGGGGTGTAAATAATTTTCATCCAAAAAATAAAGAAAACGAAGCACGTTATTCGAGACAAGCTGACAGAAATTAGCCCTTAGATTCAAGTTTAATCTTGTTTTTGTTGGGGGAGAGGTCCTATACAATATTGTTTATCCTTTGTCACATAAATTTAATTGGTGATTATTAGTCACTTGAAGCATGGGCAAAGATTAATGTCAATATATCATTAGTGAGACAAATGGAACTGATCCAACGAATTAAGTGAGGTAGGCAGCTAATCTATTACTCCTCTGTCTCAATTTATGTGATATCATTTTTCTTTTTGGTCTGTCCTAAAAAGAATATCACATTTCTATATTTAAAAATAATTTAACTTTATAAGATAATTTACAACCACACATTTATATAAGACTTGTTTCAGACCACACATTTCAAAAACCTTATTTTTTTTCTTAAACTTTGTGTCAAGTTAAATGATATCACATAAATTGGATCCATTATTCTATTTCTTTTTTTGTAATCATAACAATAAACTAGAAGGAAACCTCAACATGATGAATTTATGGGGTGGGGTGGGGGATGCTCAAAGGTATTTGCTGAAGTTGTAAGGAACAATTCCTATTTCACATGTAATGTTGTAATTTTCTAATAACATGTTTAATTTGTCTAGGATTGGATATGAGGAGCATCACCAACAAATTCTTCAGAAGAAGCAAAACTAAAAGGTAAAATCCATAACAACAATTTTTACTATATTTTTTCGATCTTTATTCTTATCATAGGCAATCACACCTTCCGTCGAAGTGTAAGTTGTATTTGGACAACTATAAACCACCAGGACTCAGCTGGGACAGAAGAGCTTAGGCCTCTCACCCGATTTCCCCATTCAACGGGGTGATATTTTTTTTATGTGTTTTTTGTTGGAAATTTGCCTTTGGTGGGGAGGTGCGTCCACCCGTATTTAATGACTTAAACACTAGGATTCCGCATGTTGGAGGCTTTATCTCTTCACACGTGCATAATCTACTAAGTAAGTAGATGACCGTAGGGCCAAGAATCGTCAAATTTCATTGAAAAATGAAAGAGATATTGGTCCACGAAGTAAGGTGTTTGAGGCATGGAAATATGGTGTGGGACAAATCTACCACATCGGTGGGAAAAGGAAGAATTGCTCTCTTTATAAGTCTCAAAATTGGCTAAGGGTTTGGGACCCCAAGGGGTAACCCATGTGTTTAAAGGAGGGAGGACCTAGATGTGCTTGGGTTCAAGGCTAAGCCCACACGCGCGCCGCCGCCGCCGCCCGCCCGTCAAGGCTAGGACTTGGGCTTCTTCTGATATTATCTCTTTGGACCCCAAATTGCTTAATATTTACAGTTTGGTCCCTACAGTTTCTGAAAAGATGAAATTGGGAACGACGGAAGGCAGAAAGTTTCTGCCTACTGTTGGAGTTGATTTTTGGGGGCGTTATTGTGCATTACCGCTGGAGTTGATTTTTGGAGTTTCTCCCTTATGCTATATATTGGAGCCTTTTGTCTCAATTGTGTGACACAGAAAGTGGACAGAAAAACGAGACTACAACATATAGACACAGAGACAAAACAGAAGACTTAAATTCTGTCCACAAACAGTGAACAGAAAACTCAAAATCCTTCATTCATTTTTCGTTCTTCAGCAAGTCGTTTCGTGTTTTGTTTTCTTCGTCAGTGAAAGATGGAATAATTTCCCTTAGGGATTTCTTTCATTATTCACAATATATATAGATGTACAAGGTTGATTCCTAATATGGTAGGAATCCTAACTTACCTTACAAAGGTTGATTCCTAATACAATTAGAATCCTAAGTTACCTTAAATATACATCTATCATAATTACAAAATATACGGAGAATATTCTGAGAATATTCGCTAATACTCCCCTCGCATGAGCGGGAGGAGGCCGAATGCTAAGGCTGGATCGGAAGTCGGTGAAGAGCTGTCGTGGTAGTCCCTTTGTGAAAATGTCTGCATACTGATAAGAGGAAGGCACGTGTAAAATTTTGACCTGACCACGGGCAACCTTCTCTCGCACAAAGTGGATATCCATCTCAATATGCTTGGTCCGCTGATGTTGGACTGGATTATGAGACATATAGATAGCAGATATGTTGTCACAATAGACTATAGACACCTTGCGTAATGGACACTGGAGCTCCAAAAGAAGATTTCGGAGCCAACAGATCTCAGCGACGACATTAGCAACTCCGCGATATTCTGCTTCAGCACTCGAACGGGATAGCGTGGCCTGCCACTTGGCGGACCATGAGATAAGATTATCCCCAAGAAATACACAGTACCCTGAGGTGGAGCGACGTGTGTCGGGATATCCTGCCCAATCTGCATCTGTGTAAGCTAGTAACTTGGTTGGGGCAGAGGGATATAGATGTAAACCAAAGTCTAGTGTGCCCTTAACATATCTGATAATACGTTTGAGGGCGGAAAAATAGGACTATCGGGGGTCGTGCATGAACAGACACACCTGTTGAACGGCATATGCAATATCAGGCCTAGTGAATGTAAGATACTGAAGAGCACCTGCTAGACTCCGATACAGAGTGGGATCAAAAACTGGCGCACAGTCATTGGCACTAAGCTTGGATTTTGAGTCCACCGGAGTTGGCATAATTTTACAATTTGCCATCTTGGCCCTGTACACTATCTCTTCTGCATACTTACGCTGACATAGGAACATAGTGGTTGCAGATCTTGTCACTGATATACCCAAAAAATAACTTAGTTTGCCCAAGTCAGTCATAGCAAATTCAGTTTTGAGTAGAGCAATGATTTCATTCTTCTACCCGTCAGATGAGGCAGTAAGAACAATGTCATCGACATATAATAGCAAATATGCAGTGCTGCTACCTCGGTGAAAAGTGAAGAGAGATGTATCACACCTGCTACATACAAAACCAATCTGCAGAAGATACCTGGAGAACCGATCATACCAAGCGCGGGGTGCCTGTTTCAATCCATACAATGACTTCCTGAGACGACACACAAACTGCGGAGCTGCCGGATGAACAAAGCCAGGAGGCTGATGCATGTACACAGTTTCTTTCAAATCCCCATGAAGAAACGCATTCTTGACATCAAACTGATGAATCGGCCAATGCATGCCCATAGCAATACTGAGAACAGTCCGATTAGTGGTCGGTTTAACTACCGGACTGAATGTCTCACCACAATCAATACCCTTCTGCTGATTAGTGCCATTGGCAACTAGTCTTGCCGTATACCTCTCTAAGTCACCATTGTCTTTGAACTTGTGACGAAATAGACACATACACCGGATAACATTCACACCAGCTGGTCTAGGTACCAAATCCTAAGTGTTCTTCTTGGTTAAAGCGTTAAATTCCTCGCACATGGCCGCATTCCAATTTGGGTCTAGTTTTGTATTTTTTGGAATGGGTGATAAGGTTTGTGTGGAGAGATTGAATTGAACCGTGGGTTTAAAGATCCCGTATTGTGCACGAGTCTCCATGCGATGTGAGGGCAGTGGTGGTGGGTCGGGGATGTGAGGTTGTTGGTCCACTTACGGACTGGTGGCGGCGGATTCAGATAAATTTGTTTTTCATTACTGCTGGTTGGCCTGGAAACCTGCAGACCTGCGGGACTGGTTGTTGGAGTGCATGGCATTAGTGTCGCTGGTGGTGCAGGTGACTCGACTAGGGGCTGTAGGGGTGAGCAGGGAGCTGGTGGGGTGGTGCTTGAGACGATGGCGAGGCTGTCCGAAACAATGCTTTGTTGGTATAGATTTTGGATGACCGGGGACAGACTTGGTTCATCGAGAAATATGTAATCGGTGGTCTGAAATTTCTGGAGATTTGAAAAAGGAAAAGTTGTCTCGTTAAAGGTGACGTGACGGGAGACGATGATTTTGCGAGTAGCAATGTCATAGCACAAGTAGCCCCAATGATTAGGAGATAGACCAAGGAAGACACATGGAAGAGTGCGAGGGGCAAGTTTGTAGGGTGCAGTGGAGGCTATGTTGGGGTAGCATAAGCATCCAAAAATACGTAGGTGATCATATGATGGTTGCCTACGGTATAAGATTTCTGTAGGGGTTTTGTTTTGGAGTGTGCTAGTTGGTAAAATATTTAGAAGGGATTCTACCATTTTGACAGCATAGACCCAAAAAGGCGATGGTAGGCAGGCATGAAACAGAAGTGTGCGGACCATGTTATTGATGGTACGTATAATTCTTTCAGCCTTTCCGTTTTGGGAAGAAGTATAGGGACAAGAAAAATGGAAAACCATGCCTTGTTTAGAACAGAAATTGTGAAATACCGAGTTATTAAATTCACGTCCATTATCACATTGGAATGATTTAATAGGTTTTTTAAATTGTGTCTTAATGAATTTTTGAAACTCGAGGAATTTTGTAAAAACTTCAGATTTGAATTTCAGTGGGTAAATCCAGACAAAATGTGAAAAATTATCCAAGAATACTAGATAGAATTTATGAGCCAAAGAGCTAGTAATTGGAGATGTCCACAAATCAGCATGAACAATATCAAAAGGAGAAAAAGTAACACTGTTTGATGACATAAAGGGAAGACGAGTATGTTTTCCTAGTGGACAAGAAAAACAGTGTTGGGAAATTTTCTCATTATTACATTGAATAAGCTTAGAAGTCCTAAGAAAAGTAAAAACTGGGTCTCCGGGGTGTCCGAGTCTGTTGTGCCAAGTTGATGGAGAGATCGCCGCAAGGGATAGAGGTGCTTGCGGTCTGACAGCGGAAGATTGAGTGAATGGGTAGAGGTCTCCCACACTATTGCAGCGTGTAAGAATTTTCCCCGTATTGAGTTCCTTCACAGAAAAACCAAAAGGGTCAAATTCGACAGACACAGAATTATTGCTAGTGAATTTTCTAACAGAGATTAAGTTTTTCATGATGTTAGGTGTGTATAGGACGTGGATATTTGGTGTGTGTGTTACCGTAACCTTCAATTGGAATGCGATGACCATTGCCGATAATAATAAATTGAGGACACTTTAACCGACGTAGTTGAGATAGGTTACCTGACGACCGGGTGATGTGAGATGTGGCTCCAGTGTCCATGTATCAATTGTCGTCGGGCTGTTGAAGATGCACGGTGGTGTATGCCTGGCCCAAATCAGTCGGGGCCAGGCTGCTGGCCGCGATTCTTCTTCCGATGGATCGCAATGGGTCTGCGATTCTTTGCCGCCGCCGAACCGCAATCAGGTGGGCTCGCCGCTGCTGGTGGGCCTTCCTGGTGGCGGGCAGCCCAAGAGGCCGATCTACCAAGGTCAGCTGAACTGGGCCCCTACGGTCGAATGCGGGCATGCAGCGAGGCCCGATTCGCTGTTTGGGCCATCGCCGCTAGTTGGACCATTGTTGCTGCTGTCCCGTCCACTGGTTGCGTTGGCCCTTTCCGCGGCCCTTGCCTTTGTTGTTGCGACCTCTGCCGCCACGACCTCCGCCGCTCTGCTACTGCTGCTGTTGGAACTGCTGGTTGCTGCTGGCCGCAGGTGTTGCTATCCCGCCAACGGCTAACGCCTTTTAATTATGTTTTTCTTATTTAGCATGTTTAGTTTCTTCCAACAATAGTTGTGAACGTGCCTTGTTGAAACTTGGGAGAGGGTCGGCTTGTTGAATCATTGTTGCGAGTGTATCATATTCACCTTTCGGTAAACCCGCAACAAGTTGAAGCACCATCTTGGTTTTTGAAACAGAAGTCCCGACGTTAGATAGTTGATCGGTTATGAGTTTCAGTTGCTTAAAATATTCGGACATGTTGTTAAAATTCTCGAGGCGGGTATTGTTGAATTACTCTTCCAAATACACAGCCCGAGTATTTTTATTGTCCTGAAAGATTTCTTCTAGCCGGACCCAAATTTCACGTGTCGTAGCACCTGTTTTCATGATAGTGCATAACAGATCTTTGGAGATGGTGCCGTAGATCCATTGTTTGACGATGGCGTCAAGACGACGCCAGATTAAGTCTGTAATATCGGTGGGACGAGGAACAGATTCGTTAATGTGATCGAGCACGTTGTATGTACATGCATAAATGTAGAATAGTTCTATCCACATGGAATATTGACAGTCTTTTTGGTCAAGAATTATAGGGATAAAATTCTTGATGTTGTTAACGGCGAATGCCGGATGAAAAGAAGATACTGAACGTTGAGAGGGGTTGTCAAGTGTGCCAGTAGATGAAACAGAATTTGTGGGGGAAGACATGGTTGCCGCCTGCCGAGGGAAGGGAATTTTCTGGTTTGGCCGAGAAAGGGAGGAAGAAACCAGAAAAAAAAATTCTGTGAAATCAGAAAAAATGCTGATTTCGGCCGAGAATGAGGAAGAGAAGGGATTTAGGTTTTAGGCTCCTGATACCATGAAAGATGAAATAATTTCCCTTGTGGATTCCTTTCATTATTCACAATATATATAGTTGTACAAGGTTGATTCCTAATATGGTATGAATCCTAACTTACCTTACAAAAGTTGATTCCTAATACAATTAGAATTCTAAGTTACCTTAAATATACATCTATCATAATTACAAAATATACGGAGAATATTCTGAGAATATTCGCTAATAGTCAGAATTAACCTATTTGCTTTGTAGTGTTGATTAGTTGTTGTTTTATCTTGGGAGACTATTGCCCGTTAACGTAAAAGCATATATACGGAGCAATCTTGTCTTAAAGACAGAGAGCCATCTCTCGACTCAGCCCACAGTTGTAACAATCCAGATTTAGTGTTTCTTGATTTCAGGTTATCAAGATCCAACGCTCAACAAGGTTGCGGTAGTTCTGAATATTGGCTTGTTTGTTTATCCTTTCGAACACTTGTAATATTTATTTACTTTCCGTACTGCTTTACATATCCTACATATTTTTATACCTCTATTATTTTTGGATATTGGTCAGGCAGGACCATCCGACAACAGTAGTTCCCCATCCCGTCTTGATGTTGTTTACAAATTTTAAAAATAACTTTTACATTTCCTTTTTTGAATAAAAAATTCCATGCTATTATTTCTTTTTACATTCTTCTGGGACTCTACTAGAGGATAGAATCTCTAGATTGAAATTGAATTTGAGTTGGAGCTAGAGATGGCAATGGATCCTGGACCAGGTCCGGATCCGGTGGATCCACATCCGTTTTAAAGGATATGGATCTTCAAAATTTGGACCCGACAGATCCGGATCGGACCCGGATCCGTTTCTGACGGATCGGATCTGGATCTGGATCTTGTATTTGAGATCTGTATCCGGTCCAGATCCGACCCGTGGATCCGTTTTTATTAAATATATTCATAACCTAGAATGTAATTTTATAAGTATTTTCTTAAAATTGCTACGCACATCCTTGCAAGTTTAATTCTCAAAATAAGTTTAATTTATCTTGCGTTAACTCAAAAACAAAAAAATAAAGAGGCAACTTCGATAATAAAATCAATGTTATATTAGTGAATGACTAACATCTCCATAGACAAGTAGTTAAAATTATATTCACTTCATTTGTGAAGATTCCAAGCACATGCAAGTTCTGCATTGTGGAAATACTAGTAAACATTTTCCACAACTATTGTCATTGTCCAACATTTTCAATTAACAACTCACAATCAAAATGAGACAACGAACAAAATATCTCATATGGACATTTCAAAATTGAAACACATTAAACTGTTAGCTAAGCAAAAATCGTTTGTCAGTTCAAAAAAAAATTCTTAGCAATGTTACATTTTTCGCAAGGCAAATTTTTTTACATGTGGATCCAGATCCGATCCGTGGACCCGACGGATCTGATGGATCCGAATTTGGATATGATTTTTATGGACCCGATGGATCCGGATCCGGATCTGAATTCAGGTATGAAAAACGGATCTGGATCTGGATTTAGTAGGATCCGGTCCAAATCCGATCCGTTGCCATCCCTAGTTGGAGCTGCTGGACTAATGGAAGTTTCATCTAATTCATCTTCTTCTTCCTAATTTATATTATCATAATCTCCAAATTGTAGTTGTAGTGCTCGTGATATAGTTTATTATTAGAATTAACGTCAAAAGTAATAAATGTTTCATCAACATGAGTGTAAGAACTACTAACTTTTTCTTTACCCCTACCAAATGCGTCATTTTAAAACAGTTCACAATCTATTATGATTCGTGCAAATTAAAATAACTACAATCTATTATACAGATATGATAAAAAAATGTGAGACTCTAGTAGCTCAATTGGTTGGCTACCTGAACTTTCATCTTGTTGGTGAGGGTTCGAATCCTCACGTTGTATTCCCCTCCCTAATTCTCTTTCCCCTACCCCTACCCCTATGTAATAAAAAAATTTTAAAAAAATGATAAAATCAAATATAAATAACTAAGTAAGAGATGGACGAGTGTAAGGCTGACCATATCCCGTTACCATCCTGGTAACGTCACGGTATGAAAAGGGGGGGGAGGGGGATAGTTTGGGGTAAGGGGATGAGGGATGGGGACGGTTGCCTAAAAAATCTTGGCAGACCGGTCCGATAAAGCCCGATCCCGTCCCGGTTGGATCTACTCACTCCAAAAAAATGTAGTCATTATCAATGGTTGTTTTTGGAAAAATAGTCATTGGCGACTGCCAAAAACGGCTATTTAGCCACCCCACCACCCCAAAAAACCCCAATTTTTATCTTAGCTCACTAATTTGTTAAATTGAACTTTGTCCCTAATTCTAATGCTGGAATGGTAAAGGTAAAGAAGACGAGTAATGAAGAAGACAACAATGGTGATTGGTGAGTTTGAGATGAGTTTCATAGGCTAAGCGCTAAGGCTTATTCTTTGGGTTTGACAAAAAAAAAGAGCTGATGATATTTGGGCTTATGAAGAAATAGAGTTGCTGCAGACATTTGACCAACGAGCTGGCCTACTCATACAGAGCTCAAGTGAATACATAGCATAAGAAATGTACACTCTAATAAACAATACAAATGGCACTTGTATAAGATCCTTCTAGATCATCATTAGGTGTACAAAATTTATTAGGTTAGTTATATAGTTATTTTATTTATTTACATACCTTGTAAAGGCTAGATTTATAATTCTAGTCCTTGGTAGAAGTTGTATAAATATACATAGCATTGTACAAATTATAGACGGTGAAATATACAAAGAAAATTTCCATTTCTCAAATTTCTCAAGTCTTAAATTCTTACATGGTATCAGAGCACATTTAAGCTTGATCCAGAATTCACAATCAACTATTAGTTCATACAAAGAAAATGGCTGAAACTATACCAGTTGTAGAAGTAACCAGTGTTGAAACACCAATTTCCTATGATCACAATCACCCTTATCACCTCAACAGTTCTGATTCACCTGGAATGACCTTGGTCAATAGTGTTTTTGATGGCAGAGAGTATCTAAGATGGAGAAGACATGTTCTCTTATCACAGTTAGCCAAGAAGAAGCTTGGATTTATCAATGGAGCTTGCAAATTTTTAGATCTGAACTCTGTTGAATAAGAACTATGGAGTTGTGTTAATGACATGGTAATTTGTTGGATATCAAATGCACTGTCAAAAGAGATAGCAGACAGTGTAATTTCTTCCACAATAGCTAAGGAATTACGGGATAGCTTAGAACAGAGATTTGATGAGTCAAATAGAGCTAAGTTATATCATCTACAAAAGGAACTCTCAGGACTAACTCACGATAATTATGATATTGCTGGGTATTTTACTAAGTTAAAGAGATTGTGGGATGAGCTAGATGCACTAAATCTCATCATATGTTGCTCATGTGTATGTGTTTGTGATGGTAAAGAAAAATTAACTAAGTCACTGGATGATCAGAGATTGATTCAATTTCTGATGGAATTAAATGATGTCTATGCACAGGCAAGAGGGAACATTCTTATGATGAATCCTCTACCTATTAAGGACATTGCATATTCACTTTTCCTATAAGATGAAAATCAAAGAGAAGTGTATGTTAATGCACACTTTGCCTCTGATTCATCATCTTTCATAGTTGTTGGATAGAACAAGCATCTTAATGTTCAACTCTTGACTGAATTTGCAGCATTCATTGCTAGTAGACAGGGAAGAAATGTCCACAAGTTTAAAAACCAAACATTCAAAGGTGAAAACACAACTCAAAATTTCAACAACAACCTAGTGCAAATGTTTAAGAAGCCACATCAGAAGTTCAGGGAAAGAAAGAAATATAACCTTAATGTTTCTTGTACTTATTGTGGAAAGACATGTTTAGGATGACTGTTTCAGATTACATGAGTTCCTAGAGGATTTTGAGTTCACAAACTCAAAGAGTTATCCAGTTCAAATCAAATGAAATGCGGTCTGGACACAAGATGAAGATGAAAATACTGGAGCACAACCTACTGACTTGAACAATGCACGGTATGGACAACAATCCAGCAACGAGAAAGTTGCAGAAATTATGCAGATGTATAAGCAGGCAAAATCAGCACAGACATGAAATACATGAATTAATGCAAATGTAGTAGCTGGTACTATTCTTAAGTACTCAGGTTCAGTTTTCACTAGTTTCAAATCAGATACCTGGATTATTGATCAGGAGTCTCAAAACATATGTGCTTTGATCCTAATTTTTTCTTGCTTCTGATTCTTCTCCTTATACCTTTGAACATTAGTTTACCTAATTCTTTAAAGGTAAGTGTTACTCATGTAGGGAGTATTTCTATTGTACCTGGTCTTGTGTTAAAAAATGTCCTTCATGTTCCAGATTTTAAATATAACTTATTATCAATTCATAAGTTATGTACAATTCAAATTTGATGTCCTATTTACTTTCGTTGGGTGTCTATTGCATGTCCATTTAATGAAGAGCCCACACGCTTTTGGTGAAGTTAGAGAAGGAATATACCTCTTGGATCCTAGTATATTTAAGTCTAAGTGTCTCTTTAGCATTGATGCATTTTCAATTCCAAAAGAAAGTAATTCCAAGTCTAAGTCTGTTTCAGTTGAGTTTGTTTCTTTTTCTACTCATGTAATGCAATTTATAATGTAATTCTTTGGCATCAAAGGTTGGGTCACCTACCTTTTTCTGCAATGAAACATTTGAATTTTATTCATAATCATTCTGATTCTAATGTGATTTGCAATATCTGTCCTAAGGCTAGAAGACTAGACTACCTTTTCCAGTTAGTGGAATCAAGTCTAAGAGTATATTTGATCTAATACACATTGCCACATGGGGTTCTTACAAGTCCAGTACTTACAATGGCTACAAGTACTTTCTCACTATAGTTGATGACTTTAGCAGTCTATTGATCACCAAGAGTAATGCATTTCCTGTACTTAAAGCCATTTTTTTAATGATAGAGAGACAATTTAATCGCAAGATGAAGATGGTCAGATCAGATAATGCTCTGGAATTAGGTAAAGGAACACAAAAGGTAGCTTTCCTTGCCTTAGAAGGAATCATTCATCAATTGACATGTCTGGCAACCCCACAACAAAATGGAATAGTTGAGAGGAAGCACAGCCACCTCTTAGACATAGCAAGAGGACTCATGTTTCAATCTAAAGTGTCGACATGTTATTGGGGAGAATACATCTTGACTGCAACACATATTATCAATAGACTGCCATCAAGTGTCCTCAAGGATAAAACACCATATGAGGTACTTTTTAATGAAGAGCCTAATTATAATTATTTAAGGAATTTTGGATACCTATGTTATGTTTCAACACTGGCTCAAGAAAGAAGTAAATTTGAATTAAGAGCAAAGGCCTGTGTATTGCTTGTCTATCCTTTACATAAAAAAAGATACAAAGTACTAAATTTGAAAACAAAGAAGATTTTTGTATCCAGGGATATGAAATTTCATGAATCACAGTACCTTTTTCTATGAACCAACCATCACATCTCATATTTCATTTCTATACCACATACATTTACAAACACTAGAACCCATTTCTATTCCCTGACCAAATACAGTAAATGATGCCACTCCTCCTCAGTCCTACAAACAGTCCTAATCTTCACACTTTTTCATCCTCACCTAGCACTGATCATCATATCTCACCTAGTCATATCACATCTTCTTCTACCTCTCTTGATCATGCTACATCATCTTACCATCCTACTCCTTCTCAGAATGAGAATTCTGATGAATCAATCCCTGCACATATCCCTATCTCTGTTCCTGTTTAAACTGATGATCCTAGAAGAATAGGAAAAATCACTAAACAACCAACCTACCTAAAATATTATGTTTGCAACAACATTGTCTTTACTGATTTGAACAGGGCACACTTGATTATGAATTGCATTTATACCCCTCTGCACCGATCAGATTGTTATCATATACGGATGCAGATTGGGCAGGCTGTCTAGACACGCGATGCTCCACCTTCGGATATTGTGTGTTCTTAGGGGATAATCTCATTTCATGGTCTGCCAAGAGACAAGCCACCCTATCCCATTCGAGTGTAGAAGCAGAGTACAGAGGTGTTGTAAATGTTGTTGTTGAGATCTGCTTGCTCCGAAACCCTTCTTTTGGAGCTTCAGTGTTCCATGCATAAGACGTCTATAGTTTATTGTAATAACATATCTGCGATATATTTACCTCACAATCCGGTTCAGCATCAGCGAACCAAGCACATTGAGATGGATATACATTTTGTTCGTGAGAAGGTTACTATTGGTCATGTTAATGTGTTACATGTGCCTTCTTCGTATCAGTATGCGGATATCTTCATAAGAGGACTTCCTAGACAGCTATTCCTTAACTTTAGATCCAGTCTTAGCGTCTGGCCTCCTCCCGCTCCGACTGAGGGGGTGTATTAGCCAATATTATCAAAATATTTCCCATATATTTTGTAATTATTAGTGTTATATAATTATGGTAGATATATGATCCTTATTGTATTAGGATTCCACATTGTACACACTATATATATTTGTATTAATGAGAAAGACTCCCCAAGGGAGATTAATACAACCTTACATGGTATCAGAGTCAGACCCATTTCAATTATTTGTTCACCGATGTTGGGCCCCCAAATTATATTATCTACGCTCCAGTTAACAAGGTTTGGGCGTGCGGCGGAGTGTTAAGAGTCCCACATCGGATCTGGAATGGAACATGGATCCATTCTTTACAGTTACAACAACTACCTCAATTCCCAAACTATACAATCAATTGATTTTGAAATATACAATAACAATAACATATTCAGTGTAATCTCATAAGTTAGATCTGAAGAATGTAGAATATACGCATACCTTATCCCTATTTTATGGGGTAGAGGTTATTTCAGATAAACCCTCGACTAAAAATGTAATTAAGAAAGAATAGAAAAAAATAGTGACAACAAATGATTTTGATATATAGACAACTACTGTTAGACATGCTCACCTAGAAGCTCCTCTTTCATCTGCAGGTATAAGACTTCTTTGAATCTTATTTCGAGGTTAATCAATAGGGAAATCCACAATTTTTAAGAAAATCCTCTAAAAAGTCATAGAGAAAAAATAAATAGTACCAGAAATTTTAGAAGATATGGACATTAATTATTCTTTCAATTAGATCTGCAGGTATACATTAATAGTGGAACATAATTTTGGGATCATAATTAATTAGAATGTTTGACATAGTAAAGAAAGCACACTAGTAAGAGGCTATAGTACTACAATCTAATCATTCAACAATAACAACTGTAATTCCACGAATGAGATAGGGAAAGAATAAGATATATGAATACATTATGTCTATTTTTGTAGGACAGGGATGTTATTTTCGATAAACCCTAGTCTCAATAATCATTCATCTTCCATAACACCACAAAGGATTTGGTAACTCTCCATGAAAAATAATCAAGAACAAGATTCATTTTCCTCTAAATAGGCCTAGTCCTTTTGTGGGTAGATCTTCCAGTGGAGTCTCCTTCAGATGAAACATCCATAGATTTGTTGAAAGAACCAGAAAGATGTGCATAGAGGTCAACCACTCTCCTTATGTTGTTGTTGAGTTCTCTAATTAAACCAACATTTCTGCTCAAATTGTCTGGGATCTTGGACTCATGATTCTGATTAATCTCATTGATTAGCAGCCTATTATGATCCAATATGTCCTGAACTTGTACAAAGCTCTTTTCACATGTCTGCAAAACTTTTCCATCTATTTTCCCTGAAAAACTATCCCCTTCCATTTCTTCTCTGTGTTTGGTGGAGAAAAAGAATCCCCCTTTCAATTCAATACATAAAAAGGAGATCCTAAACGAAGGAACAAGGAAAATAATGAGGAAATGAAGTAGTAGTAGTAGAGACAATTTCTTGAAATTTTATATTCCCTCCGTTTTATTTTAGGTTTTGATTTGGAACAAAATTTAAGAAATAAAGGAAGTATTTTGAAGTTTATAATTTAAATAATTCATAAAAAAATGTATGGCTAGAAATTATTTGATTAAAGTATAAAGATAAATTTAAAATTAAATTATCATTAAATATAAAAAAAATATTATTCTTTTTAGAATTGATTAAAAAAGAGTATCATATAAATGTGAATATGAGGGGTTAGTGGTGAGGGGTGAGGGGTGAGGGGTGAGGGGGGAGGGGGGAGGGGGCAGGGGGAATAATAGTTTTAAGGAAATCCCATCATATTATCCCAATCTGTACTTGGCTATAGTATTAAGGAAAAGGCAGAAAGACAAAACAAGATAAGATATTTTTGAATTGTTTAAAGACAAATTGTACATGAGACAACATCTTAACTTCAAATTATGAGTTGCCTTACCCACACCCTACTCATAGGTACCATAGGGGATCATGTAACAAACATGTAAGTATGCAATTATTAGCTATTATTGTATGAGGCATAATGAGATGTCAAAAAAAGTAGACCCCATTTCCATAAAGAGACCTTTTAGTGGGTAGCAATTATTAATATCATTATTATTTTATTGTTTAGCTATTATTGTATGAGGCATAAATGAGATGTCAAAAAAAGTAGATCTCATTTTCATAAAGAAAACATTTTAGTGCATACCCTAGCTAAGGGCCTAAACTCAGAGTTTCAAAAGGAGAATACTAAAACAAAATTATCTTATGGTGGATAGAGTTAGATCATATTTTTTGTAGTGAGAAATACGGTCCTAAATTATATAAAGGGGTTTGATTTAATATAAAGTTTTAAAATAAAAAAATATAAAAATATATTACAAATATTTGCGTGACTATTAAAGTTAAATTACTTATAAAATCAAAATATAACATTTTTAAAAATATATTACATAAATTGAAATAAAAAATAAAATAATTAAAGTGCAGGAAAATCGGATTATATACCATAATTATATTTTTAAAAAATTAAAACCCTAAAATGACAATTCAATTTGCAGATTTGGCTACAATTCTTATATGGGTATCAAGACACAATTCTTTCTCTTACACATAACAGACCGATCCACCCACGTCCTTGTGGGGAGGGTGAGGGTGTAGGAGAAGATAAGTTGCATTTTTTTAGGGTAAACCTGTAAATATATTTTTAAATTTTGCAATATAAATCAGATATATTGTTCGTTAAAAAAGTTGTGCATATATATTTCTGTCGCTACGTAAATAATATACTTCTACTGACGGAATATTTAAAAAAAATCACGTAACTTACTTTTTAATTAAAAAAATAGTATGAGACTTAAAAAAAAGTCTATCTATTTTTTAGTAGACTTGTTTTTTTAAAGTCTCATAATAATTTTTTTCTGATAAGTTAGGTCTAATTCATTTTAAAAAATATCTTGGTGGCTTTAAAAAAATAAATCCACCCAGAAATTTATGTTGTGAATCAATATGTGATAAATATTTTCAGAAATCACAATACTCTATTTCTATTAAAAAATAGCAGCCTTATTTATAGTACAATAAGCAGTGTATAAGAGAATATCTCTACATTGAATAAAGCTCCATAAATCAAGGGATATATTTCAATTAATCCTTATCAACCTATATCTATTATTTCTCATCTTCTTAGTTTTTAATAACTAGCCTTTTATATTTCCACTCATTTCTCAAGATAAATTTTAACCCCTTGCACACTATTAAATATTTATTATTATACTGTGTATATTTATTCATAATTATATATTACTATAATACTGTGTATATATTTACTTAATTATACACTATTAAATATCAGCATTATGTCGTGTATATATTTATTCCACGTATATATTTCAATTGTCTACAATTATAATATAGTACATATGTTTATTCCACTCATATATTTAATTATACCCTGTATAAATATTTTTCACTAATATATTTAACCATGTATAAATATATTCCACTTATTTATTCAATTATACCCGGTATAAATATGTTTTTCTATACATACGCACTTGGTATATTCTTTGGTGTAATTTATACATGACTTTTATTGTGTATAATTATCTATTGTAATTTGTACATGATTTATTATAATTTATACATAATTTATTCAGTGTAAATATTTGCAATTATGAGGTTAAATTACAGGCTTCCATGTATGTATTATTGTACAAGTTATATCCCAGGTTCCATCTATAAATTATTATTATATATACAACACTTACTACTCACATTGCATAACAACACATTTTGTCTGCTCTCAATATTTCAAAAAATAATATAGCAAGCTGTAACGAAATTTTAGGGGCTGTTAGCGTGAATGTCGTCCGGGGATTCGGTCCTATTACGGTATGTGAATCTTCAGTAGTCATGGAATGTAAAATAGTTAATTCTGCTATGATTTTGTAATTTTTTTTTAACATTGTACAATTATGTTTTTACTCTTTTTTTTTTAAATGAATCAGACAAAATCAAGAAAAATTAATTAAAGGTGATTTTCTAGTTTCATAATTAAGAATGGGCAAATCAAGTTATTTTTATTGAGTAGGGGTGACTCTTTTGAGATTAATGTTAATGAAACTAATTTTAAAAATCCCAAGTTTTGTTATTTACACAAACCCCTCCTCCCTCTCTCTCCCCTCCCCCATCCTCCGCCGCTGCCACCCCACCTCCCCCCACTTAGGCCCTCCCTCGTCGCTGTCACCATCCCACCTCCGCCACCATCTCCTCCTCCTCTTCCACCACTACCATCACCTCTTCCTCTGCTATCATTACCTCAACCTCCTCTTCCATCACCACCTCCTCCTCCACCTTTTTTTAATCCTCAGAAAAATTCAATAACTTCGGTAATTGTTGTAACAACTATAGTAGTTGTTGCAACAACTACTGAAATCTGTTGCAACAACTCGAAAATATTGAATTATTCTAACAAATTTTGAAGTTGTTGCGGCAATTTTCAATAACTATTGCAAAAATTTTAAAAATCTGCTGGATTTTCTGTAGTTTTTTTTAATGACTTGGAAAAAAATTAACTTTTTTCTATAAGTTTTGACTATCACCGTCGCCACTATCGCTACCACCATTATTAAAAAGAAGAAAGAGAACAAAGAAAATGGTAGAAAGATGAAAGAAGAAAGAATGAGATGAAAAGATAAAGACAAGGGAAGGATTTGCATTTTGAAATTTTAAAGTGGGAGGAATTTTTTTTTAAAGTTCTTATTATTGTACTTCAGCCCCAAATTAACTTAATCAAATATTAAGTGGGTTTTGACTTTGGCTGATCAAAGTTGTCACATTTTCTAATTTCATAACTTAAATGGTACCTTTAGTTATATTTTCTCATACAATCCACCAGATTTTTGAAGCCACGTGACACTTTTCTTCACTGAAAAGTAAGCTAAATATTTTTAAAAAAATATTCCGTCAGCAAAAGGGTATATATGTGTAACGACATGAGTATATATTCACTACTTTTTTAACAAGGCATATATATGCTCTATATCGCAAAATTGAGAGGCATATTTACACCTTCGCCTTTTTTTATTACATAGGGGTAAGGGGTAAGAAAAATGAGGGAGGAATTATAACGTGGTGATTCAAACCCTTATCAGTAAGGTGAAAGTTTAGGTAGTCAGCTGAGCTACTACATTCTTACAATTAGTTGCATTTTTTCACTTTGACCATAGATATATTTTATTTTATTCAGGAATATTATTTTGAAAAATTGTTTAGATATAGAATTATTATAATTTTTTCGGAATTAGAAAAACTCCAAAAAACCATTTTCACAATTTTTACTTCAAATCACCATACAGAAACTCAAACACAACTTCAACGAAAATTCACGTCCAAATACAATTTCAATTTTAAATACCATTTTTAACTTGAAAATAAAAATTATTTATTTTCAATTTTTACAATTCTTTTGTCCAAACCCCGCTTAGAAAACTTGAAATCTCTAGGCCTAAAAGAATAAAAAAAATGAAAGAAAACTTTCCGTTATCACGGAAGATCCGCCTATAGGAAATCTTTAAGTAAAGACCACAGAATTCAAAGTTGAAAGTTTGCATAGAAGATAGAAGTCTTTTTGCGATTGCAAAAGCATAAATTCTCATAAAGAATAATGAAAAAAGGTATTCCCTCCCTCCAAAAAAAATTATCCTAATTTGACTTAACACGAAATTTAAGAAATAAATGATTTTTTTAAAAATGTGTAATTAAAAATAAGTCTTAAATTTTTATATAGTTATAAATCATCTCATAAAGTTAAATTATTTTTAAAATATAAAAATATGACAATTTTTTTTAGACAAAGGGAGTAAAAAAAAGAAAAGAAAACACCATTATACACACGCACGCCCAAAACACCCCCAAAAAAGAAAAAGAATTGTAGTCAAGAGTGTCAAGCTACAATCTACATTACAAATTCTCCCAATAAGAACATGAACATAGATAGAATCTCTAATTCTGGTGCTCCAAAAGTTATAAAACTTATGAAAGATTTAACTAATCTAAAATCTTGGAAACTCAGGCAACAAAAAAAGTAGTTTAAAACTTTAAATACTCCTACCAAATACTGTGGAAGAGAGACAAAAAGTTATAAGTAGAATTTAGAGGTACCTATGACATGTGATAACAATGTTGTGGTTGAGAGGCAGAGGACAGAGATTGAAACAGCAGAAGTGATCGACGAGAGAGAGAATATCTGGATTTGACAGTCACGCTTCGACCCACCCTCAAGATTTACTACTTGATTCAATTTATGTGATTATATTTAGGGGGAGTTTGGTAGAGTATATAAACTTAATTTGAATATGGTATATTAGTAATGTTGGATTAGTTATGGTGGTATTAATTATGCTGAGATTATTTCTTATCCATTATTTGATTTGATGTATTAAATGCAGTTTTTGTCTTTAATTATGCTTATCCATGTATGATTAACTCTATATTGTTAATATCATGATTTGTTATGTATAAGAATAATACTGAATAACATGTATAATTAATACATGTATTAGTTATATATAGATTGGGTGTTGGGGACTACCAAACAAGGGATTAATAATACCAATGCTAATACATGTAATATTTTCTCTAATACATCCTACCAAAAGACCCCTTAATGAATAATTTCAGAGATCTCCCTCCAAGTTTCGCCTCGTAACACTGACCTCCCATGTAGTTTACGATATTACGCTTATCTCTCTTATTTTGATTTTCTTGTAATAAATATTTTTATTTACTTATTATCAATGCAAACTAATTACAATTGACCAATTTGTCCTTTTTAATATTAGCCTAAGAATATATTTTAAGATATTTGTACGAACGGTACTTTTTAACCATAAAACTACGAAAAAATCTTCATTTATGTGGGAAACCGCAAAAGAGATATGAAACTTAATTCGACTAAAACACATCGTATTCTTATTATCACGTCCAAGTGATATTGTATTAGTTCATAGCTATTCTTAGCATGCAAAATAATATTCTAAGTATTACTTAGCGCACTTCAAATATTAAACTTAGCGCACTTAATGCAAAATGATATGTTGTTTCTAGATGTATTAAAGTTGTATGAAAGTTGTATACTGTATCATACAGTCTTTTTGCTTGCTCGATTTAGTTTTCTGTATGAACAATGTATTTAAATTGTAAATTGATCAAAACCTAATTTTTGTATGTTGATTCCGAAGTGATTGTTTTTTATCAGAAAATTATATAAAGAATTATCAAATTTTGAAATTTTAACTTAACCGTCAATTACAGAAAGCATTTGAGAGTGAAAAAGAGGATATTTTAGGGAGGAAGATTAGTATAGGTCTAGGTGAATCAAATAAAACAAATTAAATCAAAATTCCTACAAATTTGCGCTAATCACAATGGTGGTTAAGGCAATATCGGCTTTTGCATATATTTTGTTAGAAACATGTCCCTCTAGCTTTGATTAACTAAAAAATACCGTTACTATAGGTTAATATGATCCTAGTTTTGTATTATGTATGGAAATCTTTCCCTTATTTTTTGGCTTTTCTTTAGGCCGAGAAATTGGCCTGTTTTCCCTTTGGGTGTTGTTGCATGAATTGTTTTTTCCTTTCTTAATGCAAATATTGTAATGCATTTTGTTCAAAACTCAGTTTCTCGATATAATATATATATTTGCCAGTTTGATATTCTGGGTGTTGGGTACGGAGACAAATATTTTTTTGAAAAATGTGTTCTGAAAAATAATGAATTCCTACTTATTTTCTCATGTTCGTTTGGGTAGTAAAGAATAAGTGAATTTCTTAGTTATTTTCTTATGTTCGGTTGATTGGTAGAAAATATTTTTTGGAACATACACACCTAAACCCCACCCCATACCACACCAACCCCCCACACCCACCCCACCCACACCACCCACCCTCCACCACCCTACCACCACCCACCAAAACCAAATCCCATCCCACCCTCGAAAGCACTTCATCTTCACCCACCCCGACGCCACACCACCGCTCCATCCAACCCTCTTACCCACCCACCCCCTTCCAAATATTTTATTTTACTTTTATAAAAAAAAAATTCACCCACCCCCACCACACATCCCACACCAAATTTAACCATACAAATTTTTCGTTTTTATAAAGATAGAATTAAAATATGAAGTACGTAGAAAAATTGGAAGGGGGTAGGCGGTGCCGGGTAGATGGGTGGTGTAGAAAATTATAAAAGAAAACTTTTCAAAACCTTTTTTTAAAATAAAAAAAAAAATTTGAAGGGGTGGTGGGATGTTGGGGGCAGAGGGAGAGGTGTTAGAAAACCAAAAAAAATAACTTTTCAAAACTTTTTTATAGAAATTTTTTTTGGAGGGGGGGGGGGGGGAGTGTTTTCCCAAATCCAATATGTTAAGAGGGTAACTTCAATTAAAATTTTGCCTGTAGCAGTTATCTTTGTGGTCTTCCATGGTGACTGATCGACTGAGTCATCTCTTTATTCCTCTAAATAAATCACATCTTTAAGAAAGTAAGGATTGACGATATCGACGCAGCAGAAACAGTTCACTACAAAAGACTAACGACCAATTAATCGACAGAGAAGACATGTCTTTTTTTCTTGGAAGGAGCACAACCGTTGATTTGTAGTTCTTTAGATAAATTAAGTTGAGTAATTAAGGTTTTCAAGAAGAATACCTTTAAAGCGTGATTCTCGTCAGCAGTAAATTTCAGTTTCACCGTATTTGTATACGTTTCATAAGACTTCTGTTATTATGTTTTTAATACTGAAAATTCCCGTTACATTTTGTAATATTGGTGCTTATTATATATTCAATACACTTTTTTTCACCCCTAGATCCAGTCCAGGTAACCTAAGCTCTCTTAAATAAGCAAAGGGCACTTCCAATAACCACTATTGATCATAGTTTGTTGATTTATCTAGAGGATTGTCAACTCTACAAGGTGGAAATTGGACTTTGCACCGAAGTATAATCTATCCAGCTTCTAGTTAAAAAGTTGAAGGTTTTTTTCAATCAAGTTTGTTCATTTCTTGGTTTAATTGAAATATTTAACTTTTTGCTTTGTGCTGTTAAGTGGAATTTGTTCTAATGCTGATTTCATAAATACAAGACATGGTCCTCTTAATTTCAGAAAGATGTGCCATAATGATAGAGAAGTGGAATAGTAGCTGGTAGTGAAATATGTATATGGCCTGCATACTGGTGATGCCATATATCTAGGACGGCATTTGGAAGCAGCTGAAAAGAAGATTCGACTACTATAGAAAGAACTGCAAGAGCTTGTTATCAAGGGCAGATGTAGCTTTGGCTTCAACGAAAGTATATTTATGTCCTAGAGACATTTTGTATTAGGACAAATGTACTTTATACACATTCGTATTATTATTAATGGAGATTAATATTTTGGCATTTGCAATTATTGAATTATTAGTTGATTGTTTATAATATTCTATAATATGCATTCCTAGAGGTTACGTTGTTATTAATAATGTGATATATTAATATTATAACGTAACTCTTAAAATAGTCTCGACTAATGATCATCAAGAATAGGATATCGATGATATGTGATAAGTCGACATGTGATCTGCATTGCTTCCTTAGAGGATGTAGTATGTCTCACCTGCTACGAGTAATGGCTACTCGTGATGGACACATGAATGCTTTGGAAGTATTGATATACCCTGCTGATATACTGTTTGTTATATATGTATAAAGTATGATCAACGTGTGGAAGATAAAAGTCCTTAGACTTGAGGTCAATACACACCTTATCTACATAGTAATATACTTTGATCATGTCCTAAGCTCAAATGCCTTATAGGTTAAGATACAACTTGTATGTGGTACATTACCATGTGGATTAAAGGTGGTAGTTGAGCCAAGATTATGATTCATTCCTCGAATGTATATTCAAGAGAACACTCAGCTTCTCATTGATATTGGGTTGACTAAGGATTCTCTGATCATAGAAAGAGAGAGGAACTCTGAAAGCCGAAGACGAAGTGAGGAAGGCAGCTACAGAGCAGCAGATTCGTTGGCCAACGCAATAGACATATCTAGAATATGGTCTTGTTGTCAACCAATATAGATGAGATATAATGATCAAGCCATTTGGATAGACACTTGGCAAATCCTAAGTTTGATCGAGTGTATCGTGAATGAAAAGATTTTATCTTACCATATAGAGGTTAAGTTTACTGAATTCATGTAAACGTACTTCACATGTTGAGTTCGTCTTGCGGCGCCGTCTAGGAGTCCTGCGTAGACCTTAATTTGATTAGTGTCGATATGCGAAGGCCTGTAGGGTCACACTATGTCGATTGTCCTTTCGATCTAAGGATGTATTGAGATAGTAATAAATATTCAATTTAGAATCGAGATATTTAAATAAATGATGATTGTTTTAATTAAGTTAAAATTGGATTTTGGATTTTGGATTTAATTAAGAATGTGCTGAAAATTTTTGGGCTAGGCCCAAGGTCAAACCCTAATCCGGTTTGACCTAATTTTTCACCTATAAATACAGACCTACAATTCATTATTCATCACACTTGATTTTCATATCATTATTTTAAGTCTTAGAGACTCAGAATCAAAACACTCTCTCGAACTTATGCCGGATTTCCTAGCTTTCCAAAGGAGGAATACATTGAAACTTGGAGCTTGCAATCGAAAGGGCATTCGCGTGCGCACCCACAGTTGATAAAAATCCATTTATTGTAAACATGTAAGTACCATTCAAGTCTTATGTTTACGGTTTTAAATTACCATATAGTCAAACAGTTCTACGTTTGTTGGATTTGAAACAAGTTTTCAATATCCGCAATGTACAACAACCCAACAAAACCCTACAGTGGTATCAGAGTCAGGACTGTTTTGTATGATTATAAGGTAATTAGTTAATAATAATATGGGTTAGAATTTGTTTAAATCTGATTTATGTCGTTTAAAGCTTGAAAACATAATATCTTAAAAGCACATCATCATTGTCTCCCAAACTATTAAACAATGATGTAATCGAGGAAGTCATTCAAATCTACCTCTTCTAAGTCAATGTGCTAACCGGTTCATTGCGAACATGGTGCACTGAAGCGAAGAACGAGAAGGGATTGGATGATGGTCGATGAACGTGTTGTTTGATAGTGAAGGGTAACGAAGATGAATCTGCAAATCTGACCCTGAACCAGTTTTAGGATTTCAAAAATGCGGATTTGTGCTTCTGAGAATGAGGCGCCGCAACTCCACGATGGAGCTCCGCGGCACCGAGGATCCAATTAAATATTTTTTTTCGGAACATTGAACAGTAACCGAACACTGTTCCTGCGTTTTAAAAATAAATTCGAAACAATGAACAGTACCGAACACTGTTCCGGCGTGAACAATGGCGGCAGTCACTGTTCCGGCAGGGCAGTGACTGTTTCTGAAATTACAGTTTAGCCCTTGGTGCAAATCTGAAAATTTTAGAAGTTTCTGGAATTGTAATCTGATCCTTGGAATTTTTTTTAAATCATCAGATTTGATCCTTAGGGAAAATCTGTAAATTTCATAAAAGCAATTAATTTAAAATTCTGAAAATTACAGACATGTCCCTGAAATCTGAAAATATTTTCTGAAAATTAAAATTGGATTTTCTGAATTTAAAGGGGTTCAAAATTAAAATTTTAAATTTTTGAGGGACTAAATTGTAAATTCTGAAAATTTGGAACTTACAGAAATATCCTGAAAATCAGTTTTTAAAATCAGAAAATGTTTAAGGGACTGTTTGGATTAGACTTAATTTTAGAGTTTAGACAAGTTAGTTCATGATTATTATTAATTGTATATTATTGAATAATATACGAACTATATGCTAAGTGTTTAAATGCTTTTATTTAATAATTAGCATAGTGTCCGCTATAACTGTCTGGGCAGGCGACGCTCAGTATTTGATTAAACCATCTTATATCATGCATATTGGGTTGATGGTTCCCAATTATATGTGTCATTAGTTTTGCATGATATTAAGATGTCATATTAGATATGTCGTAAAATTCTTAGTTAAAACCCTGAATTAAAATGTTCCCCAAAATTTTAAATACAAGTCTAAATTAAAACGTGTCGTCCATTGTAATTGTTAGAGTGCAAAATCCTTTTCGGCTATACGAGTATTTATGCCAAAGCATTTGCTCTAAGTCTACGAGGACTCAGACTCTTTCATAGATGTAAAGGTAAACGATAAACTTTTGTGAGTATTTACATCAAAGTGTTTGCTCACAAAGGCCAAATTTACTTAGATACATAAACACAGTCGTGTAATGGGGTTGACTTGCTTAGACAAATCTTGGCGCCAAAGTGTCAGACTAATCTAAGGACGCAAAATTAAATATAATATTTGATCAACCAAGAGTTGCAAATAAGTTTTGCAATTGATTTAGAACCTACCAAGATGTGTTATTGAAGTTATCAACCAAAGTAAACGCGGAGATAACATATACTTGGATCTTTGCCCATTATGACCTCAATTAATATAGGTCTGTATTCTACCATAGGGTCGTAGAAGTAAGTTAAAATAGTGGGAGCTAATTAAACAAAAGACCATGTTGATTAGCCTAAACGAATGTGTATAATAAGAGATAAATTTTGAGTTTGATTTCCAGTCTATCTGATTCTTCAGATTATCAAAGATGTCGAGCTTATCGTTGAAAATATTGATTGAAATGAACAAACTTACTGGACCTAGCTACCTTGACTGGCTAAGAAATTTACAAATAGTGCTGAGACAAGAGAAATTAGAATACGTGTTGGACACGGTGTTCCCAACAGTCCATGCGACAGACTCTGTTGAATATGCCTCTTTTGATAAGGATGCTTACCAAAAATACCTAGATGATGCCACTTCAACACAGTGCGTGATGTTGTCTTCCATGTCTATGGAACTTCAGAGACAACATGAGAACATGGGTCCCAATGAGATGCTCGAACACTTGAAGAGTCTCTATGACTCACAATCCCAGACTATGGAATATAAGTTACTGATAGAACTTTTTAAGTGTAAGCTCAATGAAGGGGTCAGGTCTCACAGCATGTGCTGAAGATGATAGGGCTGATAGAGAGACTAACTTCAATTGGAACGAAGCTGGAAAAGAATGTCTCTACCACCTTCATCATGAACTCTCTCCCGCGTTCCTTTGAAAACTTCATAGTGAATTACAATATGAATGGAACGAAGGTGAGTCTGTCGGAGCTGCACAACATGCTCAAGACCTTTGAGTCTTCCACTTCCAAAGGCAAAGTTGTGTTCATGGTGAGCTCTACTAGCCGACCCAAGCCGAAAGGTAAGGAATGGCAGAAGAAGAAGGGCAAAGCCGTCGTTGCGCCCTCAGCTATGAATCCTAAGGGAGGTGTGAAGAAGAAGAAGGTGAATCCGGCTAAGGATGTATGCCTCAACTGCAACAAGAAGGGGCATTGGAAGAAGGACTACACTGCACCAGGAGGAGGAAAAGCACCAGGTGCTTCTACCTCTGGTGGACAAGGTATGTACGTCATTGAAATAAATATGTCTATAAATAACTCTCATTCCTGGGTATTGGATACCGCTTGTGGCTCACACATTTGTACCAATGTGCATGGGCTAACTGATAGCGGGAAGGTTGGACCAAGAGAGGTGGACCTACGTGTTGGAAATGGAGCACGAGTGGATGTTGAGCGCGTAGGAACTTATAGATTAAATTTGCCTTCTGGCTATTGTCTAGTGTTAAATGATTGTTACTATTTACCCTCGTTAATGAGGAATATCATTTCTATTCTTGTTTTGAACATGGAGGGTTTTTCCTCATATATTTATAATGACAGTCAAGTACTGTCTTTTGATAATGTTATATATGGAACTACTCCTCTTATGGATGGATTATATACACTAAACTATAGTCGAGAAATATTCAATGTACAAAACAAACGAGCTAAGATAAGTAATAGAAACTCTACCTACCTATGGCATTGCAGACTTGGTCATATCAACGAATCAAGGATATCAAGGTTGAGGAAGTTAAACTACCTCGAACCATTTGACTTGGAGTCTTATGGTAATTGCTAATCTTGCTTGAGAGGAAAGATGATCAATAAGTCACTTTCTGGGAAAAGTGTGTGAGCCAATGAGGTGCTTGAGTTGGTCCATACTGATGTATGTGGGCCATTTTTTACTCAAGCTAAAAGAGGTTTCCATACTTCACCACTTTTACTAACGACTTCACAAGGTATGTATATGTGTATCTTATGAGACATAAATCTGAGGCTTTTGAGAAGTTCAAAGAGTACAAGTCGGAAGTAGAGAAGCAACTTGCAATAAGTATCAAGACCCTTCGATCGGATTGAGGAGGTGAATACTTGAGCAAGGATTTTCTAGATTACTTAAAGCTACATGGAGTCCAATCAGAGCGGACACCTCCGGGAACACCACAGATGAATGGTGTTGCCGAAAGGAGAGACCGAACCTTATTAGATATGGTTCGATCCATGATGAGCTTCTCAGCTCTACCGACATACCTTTGGGGACATGCTATACAAACCTCAATATATATTATGAACATGGTTCCTTCCAAATCAGTAGAAAAGACACCCTATGAGATATGGTGTGGCAAGAAGCCAGCTCTTAAACATATGAGACCCTGGGGGTGCCCTGCATATGTTAAGAAGATGCTCACAGACAAGTTGGAATCCAAAAGTGAGAAATGTTACTTCGTGGGGTATCCAAAAGAAACTAAGGGATACTACTTCTATCTTTTTGGAGAACGTAAGGTCATTGTTTCCAGGAACACAACTTTCCTTGAAGAAGAATATGCTACTTCTATCTTTTTGGAGAACGTAAGGTCATTATTTCCAGGAACGCAACTTTCCTTGAAGAAGAATATGTCTACATGGAACATAGTTGCACAGAGATAGAACTTGAAGAAATTCAAAAACCGCAAGATAACATAGATGGTGAATCCATGCCGAATGACCAAGGTAAGAATTCAGTGGGAGTATTTGGAGAAGATTGGGTACTTCAAGTACGCCCTTCGGCTAGTGGGAGTGTTACGAAGAACAATGCAGAAATGCAAGATCCTCCTACACAGCATTTGGGAGTAGATGCAATGATTGCACCTCCTCCCATTCAGGAAATACATGAAAATGATATTCCTGAAAGCTCTCAAGTTAGTGGATTATCCAACACACAAGAACCCTCTCACAGTCAGAACATACCAAGCACTGAACTGCAAAACTATCAACTCCGTAGGTCCACTAGGACTCATCGTCCTCCTGAAAAACTAAAACTACTTGTGAAAACACACAGTGAGATAGATATTCCCGATAACGATGAGCCTACAACCTATGGCGAAGCAATGTTGGACATTGATTCGAAGAGATGGTAAGAAGCCATGAAATTCGAGATGGAATCTATGTACATCAATCAAGTGTGGAACTTGGTTGATTTGCCAGCTGAGGTTAAACCCATAGGATGCAAATAGATCTTCAAGAAGAAAATTGATGTATTTGGAAATGTACATACTTATAAAGTAAGGTTGGTGGCTAAAGGTATAATCAACGGCCTGAGGTCGATTATGATGAAACCTTCTCACATGTTGCTAAGATTAAGTCCATTCGAATTTTGCTTGCAATAGCTGCATATTATGACTATGACATTTGGCAGATGGACGTCAAAACCTCTTTCCTCAATGGTAATCTAGTTGATGAGATGTATATGAAACAACATGAGGGTTTTTCGCTTGAGTCTAAATCAAATGTTGTATGCAAGCTACAAAAATCGATTTATGGGCTTAAGCAAGCCTCGAGGAGTTGGAACATTTGCTTTGACAAGGCTATCAAGTCATTTGATTTCGTTAGAAGCAAAGAGGATCCATGTGTTTATAGTAAGCGCAAGGATGGGCGTATTGCCTTCATTAATATATATATATATGTAGATGACATATTGATAATGGAAGACAATAAGACTCTCCTCCAGTCAGTCAAGGAGTGGTTGTCCAGTACCTTCATGATGAAGGATTTAGGTGAAGCCTGCTACATTCTGGGAATTAGGATCTATAGAGATAGACCTAATAGATTGTTGGAGCTGTCACAATCAGTCTACATATACAAAGTGCTTAGACGTTTTTTATGAAAAATTCCAAGAAAGGCGGTCTACCTATGGGACAAGACATCAAGTTATTTATGAAGGACAGTCCTTCTAATACTATAGAACTTGAATGCACGAAGAGGATCCCATATGCTTCGGCTATATGATCGATCATGTATGCCATGACCTGTACTAGGCCAGATGTGTCATTTGCACTTAGTATGACTTGCAAATTCCAGCAGAATCCTGGGGAAGAACACTGGAAAGCAGTCAAGAGTATTCTTAAGTATCTTAGACGAACTAAAGATTACTTCTAAGTCTATGGTGGGGAAGAAAAGCTAGCTGCTACTAGGTACACTGATGCTAGCTTCCATACGGATCTTGATGACTTTAAATCTTAGTCTGGGTACACATTCATTTACAATGGTGGAGCAGTGAGCTGAAAAAGTTCCAAAAAAGCTACAACTGCTGATTCGACAACAGAAGCTGAGTACATTGCTGGATCGGAAGCTGGTAAAGAAGTTGTCGCGATTTCTGAGTTCCTGAAGGAACTAAGGGTAGTTCCGAGTGCCAGTTGTCCAATAACTATTTATTGTGACAACACTGGTGCGATTACACAGACTACGGAACCAAGATCAACAAACAGAAACAAGCATGTACCAAGGAAGTACCACATACTCAGGGAGACGGTGGAGACTGAAGAGATTAGATTAGACTATGTTCCCACAGACGATAATCTACCTGACCCATTCATTAAACCATTAAGCTTAGTCAAGCATAATGGTCATTTTGAGAATATGAGCATTAGATATGTTGGAGATTGGCTCTAGGCCAAGTGGGAGATTGAAAGTATATTTATGTCCTAGAGACAGTCTGTATTATGACAAATGTACTTTATACACATTCATATTATTATTAATGGAGATTAATATTTTGGCATTTACAATTATTAAATTATTAATTGATTGTTTATAATATTCTATAATATGCATCCCTAGATATTACGTTGTTATTAATAATGTTATATATTAATATTATAACATAACTTTTAAAATAGCATCGACTAATGATCATCAAGAATGGGATATCGATGATATGTGATAAGTCGACATGTGGTCTGCATCACTTCCTTAGAGGATGTAGTATGTCTCACCTGCTACGAGTAATGTCTACTCGTGATGGACACATGGATACTTTGGAAGTATTGGTATACCCTGCTGATATATTGTTTGTTATACATGTCTAAAGTATGATCAGTTTGTGAAAGATAGAAGTCATTAGACTTGAGGTTAATACACACCTTGTTTACATAGTAATATACTTTGACGATGTCCTAAGCTCAAATGTCTTATAGGTTGAGATACAACTTGTATTAAGTACATTACGATGTGGATTAAAGGTGGTAGTTGAGCCAAGATTAGGATTCATTCCTCGAATGTATATTCGAGAGAACACTCAGCTTCTCATTGATATTGGGTTGACTAAGTCGTTGGCCAACGCAATAGACATATCTAGAATATAGTCTTGTTGTCAACCAATATAGATGAGATATAATGATCAAGCCATTTGGATAGACACTTGGCAAATCCTAAGCTTGATCGAGTGTATCGTGAATGAAAGGATTTTATCTTACCATATAGAGGTTAAGTTTACTGGATTCATGTAAACGTACTTCACATATTGAGTTCGTCTTGAGGCGCCGTCTAAGAGTTCCGCGTAGACCTTAATTTGATTAGTGTCGATATGAGAAGGTCTGTAGGGTCACACTATGTCGATTGTCTTTTCGATCTAAGGATGTATTGAGAGAGTATTAAATATTCAATTTAGAATCGAGATATTTAAATGAATAATTATTGTTTTAATTAAGTCAAAATTGGATTTTGAATTTTGGATTTAATTAAGAATGTGCTGAAAATTTTTGGGTCAGGCCCAAGGTCAAACCCTAATCCGTTTGACCTAATTTTTCACCTATAAATACAGACCTACAATTCATTATTCATCACACTTGATTTTCATATCATTATTTTAAGTCTTAGAGACTTAGAATCAAAACACTTTCTCGAACCTCTGCCGAATTTTCTAGTTTTCCAAAGGAGGAATACATTTTAGTTTGGAGCTTGCAATCGAAGCGGATATTGTAAACATGTAAGTACCATTCAAGTCTTATGTTTACAGTTTTAAATTACCCTATAGTCAAACAGGTCTGCGTTTGTTGGGTTTGAAACAAGTTTTCAATATCCGCTGCATACAACAACCCAACAAAACCCTACAACTATGTCTGAGTATTATATATACATACATATCACACACGCGCGCCCATACACATTAAATCCGCATTTTGTACCAACAACAACATACCCAGTGTAATTCCACAAGTGGGTCTGGGATGGGTAAAATGTACGCAAACCTTACCCCTACCTTTGTGGGGTAGAGAGGCATTCTGCACCCACTATCATAAAATAATGGATGCAGTCATATTACACATCCACTGATCTAAAATCTTGGACACACATCTGCTTAAGATAGAAGCTATACTAACTTTATATATTCCTGGTTTCAGGTAACTTTTTCAAGATTTGTTCTTCTTATCAATTACTTATACTACTAGACTGCTACTCCTATTTTGGAGAAACACCACTCACAAATTTGTCCCAATAAAGAAGAACCGCAAAAGAAAGGACCTGAACAGAAGGATCACTACAATGCTTAAAACATTAGTTTACACCAAGGACATGACATTGAACTAGGCAAACCAGAGGCGACAGATAGATAATAATCCACAGCAAAGCGTGAAATGGTGTAACAAATAATCAGATGACATAATAGAAAGGAATGCAAACAGTTTTACGCAGTGGCAAATCTAGGATTGTCAACGCCATGAGTTTTCTGATTAAAAATGTAGGTTGTGAAGTATATGTTTAACCCTATCTATACTTTTTTTCACATATATACATAATGTTCGAGTCAGAAACCGTGGGTTATGTGGAACCCCCAATTCTGTATTGTATCTGCCACTGGTTCTATGATGCTGGCCATGAAAGAACAACCTTAGTGACATGGATTCTGTTTGTTTAGGCTATAGCATGAGATAATTGGTCTAATAACTAGTCCAACTTTCACAAGGACTG
This sequence comes from Anisodus acutangulus, assembly GCA_029783415.1. NCBI lineage: Eukaryota > Viridiplantae > Streptophyta > Magnoliopsida > Solanales > Solanaceae > Anisodus > Anisodus acutangulus. The sequence continues at coordinate 46,569,725 of CM056492.1, forward strand.
ACAATGCAAGGCAGGGCAAGAAAAGAAGTTCTACGCTGTGGGGATACCGAAGCAATTAGCCTTTTTAATTGGTCTCCCTTTTCCTTCTGGTGCAGTTAAAAAGTCTATGCAAGCTTAAGACTCCAGTGTTTTAAAACTAGAAATCCTGAATATCAAATATTAAGAGTGACAGAATCTACGAATGCCATCAATTATAGCTTATCATCGCCATCACTTTTCTCTTGATAGCAGAAAAAGTTTTGTCTACTGATGCATCATAAGATGAATATTGCACACCTAGGTTTCTAGCCAAACAATCGAGTGACTTTTCATGTTATTGGCAAGGCCTCATGTTTAGCAATATCATCTGATTCACACTAAAGGCAAACCTGAAACATGGATACTAGTATTATGAAAGAATTAAAGAATTTTCATTAAATTATGCTAATAGTTCATCATTGAAAAAGACCCAACGAAGTGCATGTGTTGGATAGAAACCTGTGCTAACTTCAAATAAGAAAAGCCAATTGCTATATATGTATAACTAAAGCATAAGAATTAGCAAGTAAACCAACATAATCAGATAGAATCCAAGATTGAGTCCACATCTGGTGTTATAATGACACGCTTAGTGAGCTCCCCAATGTTAGAACAATACTTCTCTTCTGTATTAACCACAACAACATCCTGGGCAAATGAGCAATCCATACCTGGAGAAACCTGCAGTCCATTTCTAGATGTCACATTCCGACAATCCAATGCCCACATAGATTTCTACCCATAAGGTGCTTAAATAAATTAGCCTTTTATTAAATCTTTTCTTAATGAACAGTTACCAGATCAGTATTTCAATGTGTTAAGCTATTTACCATCAGCATAGAGGTTTTTCTTATTTTAACAAACTCCACCTCATCATGACTACACCTCCAGTAAAAACGATTTTTAAGGCATATGTTAGTTTAGCCAAGTGTCAGAGTAGCTCCTTTCAAAGATAGAAAATGAAATTCTTATGAAACAAGTCTTGGTTATATTGCAATGAAGCAAACTTACATTATAAAGGGTTTCACCAAGCTTCAGCTTAACAGCACCACTCTTGTACACCAACATTTTACCCATGAAGCCCGCAGGTAACTCATTTAAACTACAGGCCTTAGCCCTTGAAGGCTTTGAGCTGGTCACTGTCTCACTGCCTTCTGTTTTAACCGATTGCTTCAACATTGGCATGGTCGGTGGTAATTGAATGAAGAACATCTTTTCCTCCAGATTCTCCTCCTAGCAATCATTCACGTAAGCATTCATGGAATTTTCTTAGTAATTAGTCCAAGTCAAACCATCAACCAGTTTACTAACCATTAGACCAAGCTCCACCGCTGGTTTTGTGGAATTCTCATCGTAAGTGAAGCTTCGGGAAGCTTCCCCAAATTCTTCCTCGTCAAGAAGTTCTGCAAGATAAGATCAATACTTTGATTAATAATAAGGGTGAAAGGTACATATCAATGGTAATCTTCAAATTAAAGAATTAGAAATAAGAAAATCACAACCCGAATTGCAAGAGATCAGCTGCTTAATTAGGTTTTTATAGCATTTGCTGAATTTTACCTGGATTTCCTGAATAGGGCCTCCTCACGGGAAGAGTTACAGGATAGTTGGTATAATAATCCTGAGATACAAAATGGGTGACAATACTTCAGGCAGAACAAGGTTTGCATGGGAGAAAGAGGAAATTCATAGAAGAAAGCTAGAGACTGAATACAAAGTGCAATAATCTTTAAAACCAACCCATGGCTCGGTGTATTCTTTCTGCAGTCGCTGCCCACCAATACCACCTGCAAAACCAGCATAGTGTCAAACAAGCTACAATACACCCATACAGCAGAAAGTAAAATGGTTAGAGAAAATACTTGCCATCAGACGTTGAGCCAGCGGCCTTATGACCCTTGAGAGGGCCATACGATTTCAATGAAGATGATGAACCTCCATAACCAAACGCAACCTGAGTAGGTCCTACGGAAATTCAAGGAAGAACTTCTAAGACATATCATTCTGTTAATAGTAGTATTGATAGAAAGAATATTGACAAACAACAAAGAATATTGACAAACAACACTTCCCATAAATCATAACATACATAAAGGTATATAACTAGAAATCTTGAATGGTCATTTTTTGCACTACAAATCTTGAAGTAAACTTGGGAGAGAGCTTCCTAAAATCACTAAGAACTAGAAATGTAAAATAATTGATTACATACCCTGAGGGTGGAAAAGATATTGAATACAAGTATTGTCAATTTCCAATGTTAGATGCTGGTGTGACTTAAGATGTTGAGCATTGGCTGAAGACAAAACTAGATTGTAGATTTGAAGCTTCAAAAGGGTATTGCTTATTAAGGACCTTTGTGGTCCAATCATTTAGATACAAGCCAGAGTCCAAAATCATTTAAATTTTTTCCGTAGGTTATAAAATTTATAAAGGAAGACAGAATGAATAAACTCAACTTATTAGAAATACCGATAGAGAATTTTTTACCATCTTAAATTGAGGTGATTGGATTTATGTAGACTGAAACCATAAACTTCATACACACAATACAGGATTCAAGAGAGTTCTCTAAACATGAACGGAGTTCCTTCTTCCATCAAATCTCATTCACCCGTACTGATCATTGACATGTAAAAGCCCTTTCCCAGAAAAAGATCATCAGGTAAAAAGATTTACCTTTCTTTTCAACTTTAGATTTAACTTTTGCAGAAGCTTCCTACAATTAAAACAAATACATTCATATTAGACCACAAACCAAATCATTAACCTATACTCTTTAAAAAATCAAACTGGCACCCAAAGCATAAATAAATACATTGAACCGCTGCATCAATTCCTCCGCTTTAGCAGCATCAATATCAGCTTCAACATTTTCCCTGGAAGCAATGATAAAATTTTACCAAATTACAATCTTAAGTAAAGAATAATAAAAACTACTACTAAATACTTCCAAACAAGTTAAAGATTTCAGATTATTACGGTTTAGGCAGAGCAGTTTTCGGCGCTCTACGAGGAGGACCTTTGGGTGCAAATCTCACCTACAAAAAATTCAAACAAACATATCATCAAACAACACTCACGCATCAATCAGACATAAAAATTAATTTCCCTCTTCTTTTCCTTGTTTGTTTCTCTGTTTTTTCGATTCAGGTGAATGTGAAAACACTTATTAAATAACAAAGAGATTGAAAAGCCTTTACCTTTCTAGGTGCTTTGGTTGTATTAGGAGCAGCCAAAGAATCAGAATCCATGAGAGATAAATGCAGTAAAGTTCTGCCACAAAAGAATAAAGAAAAGTATTTCAATAAATCATGATCATATACAATTCACTAAGCTCTAATTGTACGATCAATTCTTGATGATCAATGATAAATATAATGGCAATGACAAATTAATGACATGGTGTTTACCTTTTTTTAATACTTTTAAAGAATGAATTCGTTATAGGATCATTGTTTGAGTTTGGCAATATCTCACCAGTGCAATAGATGAAGGAAGAAAGGGAAAAGGTTGAGATGTTAATGGGAGAGAGGTTTTATAGAACGGCTAAGAATAGGCCAATAGGGTTTAAGGGGGGATTTTAAACGCAAGGTTCTTTCTCATAATTCTTGACGGTAGCGGGCTTTGGCATACGTGTTCTAGTGGCACAATTAGTAGTCCCTTCAATCAAGATTAAGGCCCCATTTGTTTTTATTGAGATTAATATATCTAAATTTGAATACACATCTACGTGATTAAGATATTGGCTTTATATTTGAACACTGAATAATTAAGATTATTTATTTTTTAATAACTAAATATGGATAATATTTTTATTTAAACATAATAAATATACTATTCAAATAAAAAAGTCACTACATATTAGAAATAAATATAAATCTAATAAAATAAAATTATTATTTGATAACAAAATTAAATATTTATGTTCGCTAGTGATGGTGGATATGTTTTGTGGTGGTGGTGCTGGTGATAGTTGTGATGGTCGAGGTGGTTGGTATTGTAGTGAATGCTGCGATGGTGGCGGTTGGTAGTGGTTGTGATGGTGGAGTTGGTTGATGTTAGTAATTGATGGTGTTGATGGTGGTGGCTAAAGAATGTGTGATGGTTGATGATGGTGTTGGTGGTAGTTGGCGGCAGTGCTAGTTATGATGGTAGATGTGGTTAGTAATAAGGATTGATCGCAGTGGTGGTATTGGCTGATAGTGGTGGCGGCAGCGATTACGGTGGTTGCTGATATAATTATAATGATGGAGGTAGTAGGTGTGGTAGCGACTGACAGTAGTAATTGTCAACAGTGTAACTGCTGGTGGTGGTTGTGATGACAAATGTGGTTGACGTAGTGGCTAGTGATTGACGATGGTGGTTCTGATGGCAAATGTGGTTAGTGGTGGTGGAGTGAGGTGGGCGGGGTGAGGGTAGAAGAGTGGGGGTAGGCGGTGGTGGGGGTTGGGAGGTTGAGAGTGGTGGGGGTCGACAATGATGGTGGTTGTGATGGTAGAGGTGGCTAGTGATGGTGGGGTGGGAGGTGACTAGTGAGGTTTTTGAGGATGGGCTGGTGGTGGGGCTTGGAGGGGTGGGGGTGGAAGTGGTGGTTGTGGACAAAGTGGTGGTAAAAGTTATTCATATAAAAACACATCTTAATGATATTAAAACTTTGTTCAAAATCATAATGCTTAAACCTATTCATATCAAATAAGTGTTTAGATCTTAGAGGTCAAACCTCCATTAACTACAAACTAATGAAAAGTAAGTCATTATTAAGTGGTATTCTTATATTTTTTATTTTTTTAAAATAAGTAGTGTTTCACGTAAATCAAAAAAGATAATAATTATTTGAAATTATATTAAATAAATACTATTTAATTAAGGAGTAAATCAGTAAAAGTATTTTTTACTTTCTACGAGTGAGTAAATATTTGAAGGATGCGCGCAAAATAAAACGCTACTAAATATGGACCGAAGGAAGTACTTAACTATTATATGAAGAGTTGATTTCAAATATTTTTTTTATTTTTTTAAAAGTCCACATGGCATTGGTGATTGAAAATATTTCTACAACACTAAAAAAACAGTTATTATTACTTAAATTAAATTACATATAACAAGACTTAAAATTGACAACATAATCACCTTTCCCAATTTAATGATGCACTTTCTTATAGTCTATCCCAAAAATAATGATATTTTTATATATTCAGAAATAATTTAACTTTAAGCTTCTAATTTTACCTTTGATGAGATAACTCATAACCACACAAACATTCATAACTTCTTTTATGCTACAAGTTTCAAAAATCTTTTCTTTTTAAAACTCATGTCCATTCAAATTGTATCACATAAATTCGTACTGAGAAAGTATTAGTGTTACAACAAATGTAATGGGATAATATTACGGATAGTCATTCAAATTTTTAAGTTAACAACCCAACCCTTTATTTTGAGCACTTATGTTTTATAGTTGTTTTGGGCATTTGTGTTATGTTTTAAGCTTTTGTTAGTGGGGTTGTGGTTGGGACGCGAAAGACTAGATTGGGTTGCGGCACCATTTAGCAAGATAAAAAAATTCAAAATCTTTTTACATGTACTTTGGTGCATGCGAGTCACACCCAAAGCACACGCAAAATTCGTGCGCGATGGATGTGTGAGGCACACCCAAAGTACATGAAAATATTTCACGCGATGAGCGACCCACAATTAGGGTGCGTTTGGTATGATTTTCCAATTTTCTCAGATTTGTTTGTTCAAAATTTTTAAAAATATTTTCTTTAAGAAAACAAGTTTTTTTAAAAAAGGGGAAAATAACTTACCTAATCAAAATAGGGAAAACAAGTCCACAAATAACATTTCACCAACCACCCTACCACCACTCAGCTCACCCCCAGCCCCCCTTTAATTTTTATTTTTATTTGTTGAAAAAAGTTTTAATTTTTTTTTACTTTTTGGGTTTTCTACACCACCCACACACCCCGCCCCCCTCCAAAAAAACAATTTTTTTTATAAACAAAAGTTTTGAATTTTTAAAAATTTTGGTTTTCTACAACACTCCACCCCACCCATACTTCCATTTTGTTTTTTATAAAAGAAGTTCTGAAAAGTTGTTTTGTTTTATTTTCTACTACACCCAACTCCCCTCCCCCCCCCCCCGACTCCAAAAGAGTTATTTTTCATTTATAAAAAAATTGAAAAGTTTTTTTTTTGTTTTCTACGACACCCCTTACCCTCCCCTCCCCCAAAGAAAAATCCCACCCACCCCCTCCAAAAAGATTATTTTTTTATAAAAGTTCTGATCATTGTTTGGCTTTCTACGACCCCCCACTATCCTCCCCCCCACGCGACCCCCACCACCCACTCAAAAAAAATAATTTAGAAAAATGATTTTGAAAAGTTTTCTTTTATGATTTTCTACACACACCCCTACCCCCTCCTAAATTTCTACTTCATATTTAATTTTACCTTTATAAAAATAAAAAAATTCGTGATTAAATTTGGTATGGGATGGGTGGTGGGATTGAGGTGAGGGATAATGGGTGGTGGTGGGGTGCGTAAGAAAAAATTTCCCATTTTTTACAAAAGAAAAATAAATTATATGAAATAAAACTTTTGGGAAGGGGTGGGTGGGTGGGGGGGAGGGTTGGATGGAGACGGTGGTGTGGTGTGGGGTAGGGTGGGTGGTGGTGTGGGGTAGGGGTAGGTTAATATGAAGTGCTTTCGAGGGTGGGGTGGGATTTGGTTGGGTGGTGGGTGTGGGGGTTGGTATGGTATAGTTGTGGAGTTGGTTGGGCTTGGGTGGATATTTTTCGAAAGTTTTTACCAATCATCCCAGCATGAGAAAATAAGTAAGAAATTCACTTATTTTCCATTATTCAAAGGAACATGAGAAAATAAGTAGAAATTCACTTATTCTCCAAGAACACATTTTTCAGGAAAACATTTTCCTCCCTACCGAACACACCGTTAGAGTACAAAAATGAACAAAAGTATGAATAGACCAGTTCTGCAACTTTATTTCATTCTTCCTATTTATGGACCTTGGGAGCTCGACTTTGAGAGGTTTTGAGCATGAACTTCATGTAAAAGCTTGGGGTAAGTGATTTAAACATATCTATGGGTTTCTATCATAATTTTCCTTAAGATTTAACATTTGATTATGGATTTTGATAGGTGAAATTGAGAATTTTTTAAGTAAACCCTAGAATTATTAAATTGATGATTTGAATACCTAAATAGACTCCAAATAAAAACCTAACTATAGATTTAAAATTGTGGGGTTATGGGGTTACTCGAATTTGAAATTGGTTTCGAGGTTTGACCAAGTTAACATAAGAATTTACTTTTTAGTGTTGACGTTGATCTTAATCAAGTCTTAAATTATGGAATCGAGATCAATAGCTTTTTTGACACCGTTAAGTATTCTTTTGAATAAATTGAAGTCATTTAATGGATTCTGGATGTGGTAAAGCTATTTTGAAGATTAAAACTTAGCTTGGACCGAGATAAGTTAACTAAGACTTCAATGAGGAAATTTGTAACAACCAAACCCCTCATTTTGAATTTTAACACACAATTTCTTGATTTGAGACTTCTCATAGGTTCATACAATATTTTGAGACTTGTTGGTATGGTTCAGATTGGGACTCGAGGGGCTTGGGTGAGTTTCAAATAGAAAATTACATTTTAGGTGTTGCAAAAAAAAATTATGTTGGTGCGTCGCAATTACGGGCTCTCCACCGCAATTGCAAAGTTGACCAGAAGGTTGTCGATTTGTAATTGCGGAGCCACTAGTGTTACACATCGTAGTTTTACATCAAATCATATCGTCGATCTAGGGCTGGCCAGTGGGCCGAGTCGGCCCGGTCCCGGTCTCGGCCCGGTGCTGCCCCGACACCGCCCCGGTCCTGGCCCGATCCCGCCCCGACACCGCCCCGAACCCGATAATTAAAATAAAAAATCTTGGTAACGAGACTCAAACCGGGCTGGGACATGGTCTCGTCCCGACCCAGCCCGGCCCGGCCCACCCCAGGCGCGCCTCTCCCGACCCGATCCCGATCCCGATCCTGCCTGAAATCCCCCCTTTTGCAAAAATAACCGTTGCACCAACGACCATTTTACATTTTAGCCGTTATGCAACGACCATTTTTGGCCTCCCCCAACCCCCTACCCCCTTAATATTTATTTTTAACCCATAAGTTATTATATTTACACTTTAACCCAATTTTCCCACTATAAATACCTCATTTTCTCGTCATCTTTCTCACAAATCTTTCTATAATCTCTCTAATCTCTCAATACTCAATCTATTTCTACATTGTCTACTAAATATTCAATTTTATATATTCATTTGGGAATTGGGAGTGAAGTTGGCAACTAGCTTGAGGATCGTCCATCGAGCAAAGTTTCAATGTTCAACCTTTCGATTACACGTTGACGTTACATCGGCGTTTGGTACATTCGTTCCTTCATTAAATTATTATTGTTTGTTTATTTTATTTAGCACACTTAATTTCATTTACTTTAATTATTTATTAGTATAATTATAAATTTATAATGGAAGGATTTAAACGTATGCTTACGGATATGGGTCATGCTTCTTCTAGTAGGGGAAACAAGGGCAAGGGTCCTATTTCTAGACAAAATCCTATTCCTACACAAGATGATTTTGTTGATACTGAACATTTTCCTACAATACCATTAGATTTAGACGAGGAGCTATTTTCTGGAATTCAAGAAGACTTTAATTTAGACGATGATCTAGATGATACACCCACTAATGTAGATGACAACACACCCACTAGAGCACCTTCAACTGAAATGCCTCCTATTGCCCCTAGTATGAGACGAGGTCCAGCAAAACGAACATTAAAATCAGATGCATGGACATTTTTTGATAGGGACGTAGAGAATCAAGTAGCTAGATGTAAAATTTGTAAAGATGTTTTAAAATTTAAAACTGGAAAAGGTCACGGTGGGTTTAATGAGACACGTAGCAAGGGCTCATCCAGCTAGGTATGCCCAATACGAGGCTTCAAAACCAGGTGCGCAAACACCGCTTCATCGGGACAAGGTTCACATACTGATATTGTCCCGGACTAAGTACAGGGTCAAATTAACCCTATGACGGGGGGAATTGTAGCCCCTAAATACAATAAACATAGAGATAGGGAAGCAATAGCAAAATTACTTGTTGTGGAGGGTTTTCCTTTTTCATTTCCTTCATCTCCCAATTTTATTCATTACATTAGAGATATGTATAATCCTGCTTTTAACGGTTTTTCTAGATCAACTGTTAAGAGAGATGTATTTAAATTCGCATTTGAATATCAACAGTATTTACGTTATTCATTATATCATTTTAATGGCAAAGTGGCTAACACTTCTGATATAGGCCGTAGTACTAACGGCCATGATTATTTAACGGTAACTTGTCATTGGATAGACTATAAATGGTCTGTGCAAAAACGTATCTTAGCGTATAGATATATAGATGATATGCACACTTGTACTTTTATTGCAGAAAATATTTATCAGGTGTGCGATTATTACAGAATAACCGATAAAATTATGACTATTACATTAGATAACGCTTCTTCTAACAATTATGCTATTACAATTTTAAAAAATAGTTTAACTCCATCTTTTCCAGATCATTTTCATATAAAATGTGTGTGTCATATATATAACTTAATTGTAAAGGATGATCTATCACTTTTTGAAGACATTCTTAGTAAAATGCAATTTGCTATAAACTTTATTTTTAAAAATAATAGAATACAACGAAGAAAAGAATATAAAAAAACTTGTCACGATTGCCAACTACCTTATAGAAAAAATTCAGAAGAAGTACCCACTAGGTGGAATTCTTTATACAAGCAGCTACTTGTTGCTTATAACTATAGAAAACCTATATTTGTATTTTTTAACTCTCATAATCAAAATCCAGCTGATATGGTTGTAGATAGCGATTGGGTAAAAAATTTCGAACTTATTGTATTTTTAGAGAATTATTTTCAAGCAACAAAAGAATTTTCCGGTATATATTATCCTACTATTTCAACTATGTTATTTTATATAGCTCTAATATTTTTATCACTTAGTCAATATATGAAAAAACCAGCTTATATGGCAGCTATTAAAAAAATGTTTACCAAAATAAAAAAATATTTTATTCCTATTCCCACTATTTATATTTATTGGTGTTGTATTAAATCCGACTATTAAAATAGACAATACTAAATCACTTATTGAAACTATTTACGATTGTATAGAAGTACTACTACCTCCAAGTCCCAAAAATCCAAATCACCCACCACCTATTGAACAAACTAAAGAAGAAGTGTTGTCTAGCGTAGAAGACCAATGCAAAAAAGTATACAGGTTTTACCAACAAGAAAGAGCTAGTAACCTACCGACTTTCATACCATCTTCTTCTTCTTCAACACAACCCCACAAAAGACATGTTGTTTCTGCGGCTAGTATTGAAAGCCTCAGAAATAGAATGTGCGGTCGTACCGCTACTAACCAAATTAGCGAGTTTGATATTTTTATTTTGCAGGGTTCTGTACCGTACCAAACAGTTCTCAATGAAGAAGGACGTGAAGACTTGCTGAAATACTAGAGGGGGAATAAGAAGACCTTTCCGACACTTTCAATTATGGCCCGAGATGTGTTGAACATTCAAGCGTCATCAACTGCGTCTGAAAGTGCTTTTTCTGTCGACAGATATCAAATAGGAGACCACATACACTCATTAGCCGGAGACAGCTTGGAGATTGTAGTATTATTCAGAGATTGGATACGAGCGGAGTGGAGAAGGTGCGGTCAACCGGAGATCAACGAAGAAAAAGATGAAAACTACAACGAAATCTTATCCGAAGGCGGTGGAAGCGACGTGGATCAATTTGACCAACAAACACCAATTCCAATCGAAGAACCACAGGAAATTATCAAGAAACTAGAACAAGTTTTTTTTCAGAATGTAATTTTTTAATTGCAATTTTTGTATTTTACTATGTAATTTGCAACTTTTGAACAACACCACAAAGTTGCAATTTTGATAATTGTATTTGTATTACAAAAAAATCATATGTCTATTAAATAATATAAGAGGCACATTATTACACTATCTTGTTTAATTATTGAGTTTTTTATATATATGTTATTTTTTAAATTAAGTGCAAAAAAAAAAACACGGGATCCCGACCCGATTCCGACGGGATCGGGATCGGGGCGGGACTTCGGCAAATCCCGCATATCCGATCTCGTCTGACCCGACCCGACCCACTGGCCACCCCTACGTCGATCAACTTAAGTATACTGAGAAGGTATGAGACCTTACAAAAGGGTAAAGATGGTTTAACCCCGTTTATAGAAGTGTCAGGAAGTATAGGAGTTAAACGAACCTAAGAGAATATGTTTTGTCAAAGTTTGACAAAATTTCATCTGTTTCATGACTTGTACGATCCGTATAAATATGACATGGTGACCGTATGAAGTTTGAGGATTTTTGGAGATTTTTGTTTGTGAGATACACTACAAATGTACAGACCGTACATTTCTGTATGGACCGTATCTTGGCCGTACATTGAGGTACGAACCATACCTTGGTCGTACATTGAGGCGGTAGAAAAATATTTCAACTTTTATATTACATTTTGGTTCGACCCAAGACCTCATTTCTCATATTTCTAAACTCTAAATAGCTCCCAAGTCATATCCTACGGCTCTCACATGATCCTAAACTAAAAATCAAAGGCAAACTACGCAAATCCGACATAAGAAATAATGTGATTATCATTAGATTGTATTTCTCCTCGTTGTGTCGATTTTGGAGAATTATTGGAAGTGAAGCAAACTTGGATTTGAAGTAGTTCTTGTGGTTTGAGGTGAGTTTTATCTTCATATTATTATTCCTAAGATTACACAAGTGTTAGAAAAGTGAAATTGTCGAAAATCATGTAGAACAAGTTCTTGGTAATCTTGAAACTAAGTTATGATGTTGTTTGGCAGTTTTGTGTAGATTAAGAGTATAATATGAAGTTTTTGGGTTGTTAATTGAGATATGGATATGGAAGAAAATTAGTGAGAAGCTTATGGTGATTAATACATGTATAGGATTGAGTATAATAAGTAATATAAACTCTATGCACGCAAGGTGTTCGACAAAATTCTAAATGAGTCTTCTTATAAGTTATGGATTTGTTGTTGATGCCAATCGTTCGTATAATCTAGATAATCACCTGTAGAGAGGACAGAACCCTCGGGAGTTGTTGTTAGTCAAGCGATGAAGGTATGTAAGGCTTACATTTTCTTTCTTCCGACATGATCTTAGAGAATACGTCACGAAGCGAAATGTCCTTTAAGCAAATTCCATTCTTGAACATAAAGTATATCCACTCTTATTTTGAAATGTTGTATGGATCTTACTTGTCCATTTTCGGGAGTACTTACTGCATCTTATGATATTATTTGTTATATGATCAATTCTGAGACTCTTGTTGGATTGTAACGATCGATGTATATAATTTCATAATGATAATGAGGTCACTCTACTCTGTTCATGTTGGTAATCTGAGATGTTTCATGCATTATATACATATGTATCTATTTTCTACCGAGTCGCGGTATAATTGGTTGGGTACGACACTTATATGTGCACACCACTGTAGTTAGATACGATATTATCGAGTCCTATTATGGTCGGGTACGATATGATGAGAATTCGCCCCATGGAGAGGCTTGATATGATATTATATTGCCCTATAGAGTAGCTCGATTTTACTACTATGTATATGATCATGGTCATGTCTGTTTTATGTTCTCAGTGGCAGTTCTGAGTTTCAGGTTGACTTATGTACCATTCTCTTATATTACATTTCTATATACATCTTTTACATACCTTACATATTCAGTACATTCTTTCATACTGACGTCTCTTTTGCTGGAGCGCTGTGTTTCATGCCCACAGGTAGACAGACGCACCTCCATCATAGGCTATCTGATTCAGCCATTGCTCGTCGCACTCCACTTTCCCTGGAATTGCTGTACAGAGTCGGTAGGCTATGCTACTTATGTTTATAGTTATGTTGGGTATGGAGGGGTCATGTCCCAACCTGATGACATGTTGTAGTACTCTTAGAGTTTTGCAGACTAGTGGTCATTATATATTTGTTTTGTATGGCCTTGTCGGCCTCCTTGTCAGCTGTTAGTACTTTTGTTGTGTCCTTGCCGGCCTTGTTATACATATATGTTGGTTAGTTGTCCATCATTACAGATTATCCTATTCAGATCTTATTTATGATTGTCTTTCTAAGACCTTATCGGCCCAGACAGTTATATGTTCATATCATGATATACAAGTGGTACACTTGAGCCGTTCAAGCATCGGGTGCTGGCCACACCCTCCCCAAGGTTAGGGTCGGACAACTAGCATCTTTTGTGATGTCGCAATTGCGAAGATACCTAAAGTATGAAAGCCAATTTTCAGTATTTTTGACACTCTAACACTATGTTTGGACGAAATAAGTGTTATTAATCTGTATTCCAAAAAACCAGTAAATAATAAACACTGAAAATAAACAGAATCAGTGTTGAAAAATAAGAATAATTTTTCAGAATATAATCGAGCTCACTTAGTTCAAAGTGTGTCCTTAAAGAAATTATTCCCTTCACAGTACTCGAGGTTGATGGAATATCCTCTCCCAAGATAGAATGATTATCTTACCAGAATAGTAGTACTCCAAATTCAGGTAGCGACGAACCACTCAACGGTAGTATATCACACAAAATTTATTTGTGCAGAAGAAGAAGAAGTTTGTATTGTTCAGAAAATTCGTAAGTAAAATTCTAAGGAATCAAACGAATTTATAGCCATGGAAGTACTACTTCTGAAGGTTTGCAACCTTTCTGAACAGCCACTGAAAACTGGTGGGAAATTTAAATATGGAAAAGAAACCTGATCGAGGGTCAGATACGCGGATCCGGCCGGGTCGCGGGTCAGGGTCACTAACGGGTAGGATTGGATAAGTTAATTAATTTAATTAAATAATAATTAATTAAATAATTAAAAATTAAAGAAAATTTGGTCCAAAAAGATTATCAATCAATCAGATCATTTGACCAAATCCAAATTCAATCCGCCGGTCAAGTCGAGCCCACCAAAGCCGAGTCACATGAGCGATGACGACGGCGCGAGGGGTCCTTGCCTGCTCAACCCTTTTACTGACAAGAAGGAGTAATTCTACTTATAAGTAGAAGAACATTTCTTTCCACTACCGATATGGGACAAATGCTTATTTTAAAAAGCAAGAGGGAACTCCCACTTTTCTTTCCAATCATTTTCCATTCACCAATATCAATACCCAATAATCCCCCACATGAATGGGGAATGGCTAAAAAGCGCGGACAAGTGTGATATACAAGAGAGAATTGACTGCATCTGGATAAGTAGGTTTCCCTTTGAACTTTCCGTAGTGAACTTATATCGGATATACTCGATCAATCGGTAGATTTGATATCTTTGAACCGTCGAACTTTGTTGTATACATAGACAACATAAGTCACATAATCAACCCTCAACCGTTTATGGTTCTCACGGTTGTGTTCGTTTCAGCCATGACCACATCCTGGTTTCATGAGTGCGTAGAGAATGGGCCTTCACTGTCATTCCCCTTTAAAGCGGCTTACACTTAACACTCACATACGTGATTTCTAAGTATGTGGTCCTATAGACACATTATCTGGTCATACACTGCCAGATTTAGATAATCATTAAAGAACCTTAATGCTTTATTAACTCATTAACAAGCCATAAGGTTTTATCCTTATTTCTGAACATTGTCTTCATCCGAGAATGAGTTGAGTTATTTGACAATGTTGAACCGTCAGTCACAACTTTGTTTTATCTCCTTGAACCTAGCTCTTGGGATCTCCAGTCTGCTAAGTAGAGTTACCGCCATGATGACTTGTCCTCGGCCTTAACCCCATTCCCATTGATGATCTACTAACTCCCTCTCTAGATAAGCCTTTTGTAAGCGGATCCGCCACGTTATCTCTTGACTTTACATAGTCAATTGTGATAACGCCACTAGAGAGGAGTTGTCTAACGGTATTGTGTCTTCGTTGTATGTGACGAGATTTTCCGTTGTACATTACGCTCCCTGGCCTACCTATTGCTGCTTGACTGTCACAATGTATACATATAGGAGCCAAAGGTTTGGGCCAGAATGGAATATCTTCTAAGAAATTCCGGAGCCATTTAGCTTCTTCACCGGCCTTGTCTAAAGCTATAAATTCAGATTCCATTGTAGAGCGGGCGATGCATGTTTGTTTTGATGATTTCCAAGACACTGATCCACCCCCAATTGTGAAAACATAACCACTCGTGGATTTAACTTCAGATGATCCGGTGATCCAATTTGCATCACTATATCCTTCGATCACGGCGGAATATTTGTTATAATACAAAGCATAGTCTTGGGTGTGTTTTAAATACCTCACCTTTATTCTTTTGAAGTGCAAAACTTACATCAATTGGAGTCTTTACAACATTGAAATTTAAATACTTAAGGAAATTATATTTTTAGATTAATCTGTATTCTGTTTTGGAGACTAAAACCTGTGTAGTTTTCTACTCCGTATGAAATTTCATATTCTGACTTGAAGACATAAAAAATTCATTGGAATATTAAAGTTCATACTTGTACAACGATTTGAAAAACCTAAAAACTTCATCGTTGCTGTATTCTGGTTTGGAGATTAAAACTTGTGTAGTTTTCTACTCCATATGAATATTAGTATTCTGACTCGAAGATATAAAAACTTCATTGGAAAACTAAAGTTTCATAATTATACTGCGATTTGAAGAAATAAAATCTTCATCGTTTAAGTCTGTGATTGAATTGCTATTCTGGTTTTATTAACTAAAACAGTTTGTCAATTTGACAGTGACAAACGAATAATGACAATTGAGACTGGAACTACCTCTGCGAATCTTGCACGGTTACTCCTACAACCCGTACATTGTGCCACCAGGTGAGAAACTGCGAAGTTCACGGTGCCAACTTTAAAGGATGGCGACAAAGAATGTTCTTTTGGCTTACCACCCTTGGTATGCAAAGTTCACCAATGAGGACCCTCCTGCGTACTGCCGACATGCCCGACAACCAACAATTCATGGTTACCGAGGTTTGGAAACAGGTGATTTTTTGTGCAAAGGCTATATTTTGAGTGCCTTAGAAGATGACTTGTACAACGTCTACAGTCTGATAGAGACCTCCAAAGAACTATGGAGTGCACTTGAAAAGAAGTACAAAACTGAAGATGCTTGCTTGAAGAAGTTTGTGGTTGCCAAATTCCTAGACTACGAAATGGTGGATGGAAAAACCATTGGAACCCAAGTTCAAGAGCTTCAACTTATCTTCCATGACCTTATTGCTGAAGGTATGGTAGTAAATGAAGCGTTCCAAGTGGCTGCAATGATTGAGAAGTTGCCGCCCTCATAGAAAGATTTCAAGAATTATCTTAAGCACAAAAGAAAGGAAATGAAGTTGGAAGATCTTGTGATTCGTCTCAAGATCGAGGAAGATAACAAAACCGCTGAGAAGAGGTACCGTAAGACTTCACCAATTGAAGGGGCAAACATCGTTGAAGATCTTTGCTCACGAAAAAGAACAAGAAAAGGAAGAGGCCTTACGGAAAGGAGAAGGATTCCAACAAGAAAAAGTTCAAGGGCAACCGCTTTAATTGTGGGAAAGGCGGCCACAAAGCCCAGTTATTGTCTCCCTAAAAGAACAAGGGAAAAGGACAAGCCAATATGGTGGAAAAGAATGATGATATGGATGATCTGTGTGCAATGCTATCGGAGTGCAATTTGGTTGGAAACCCAAAGGAGTGGTGGCTTGATTCTGGTGCCACTCGACATGTTTGCGCTACAAAAGAAGCATTTGCAACCTATGCTCCCATGGACCCAAGAGGTACTGTTTATGGGAAATCAGCAATGACCAAGGTTGAAGGATATGGGAAGATACTTCTGAAGATGACTTCCGGCAAGGTCCTGACTCTCAACAATGTTATGCACGTTCCAACAATTCGGAAGAATTTAGTTTCAGAATATGAAATTTCATACGGAGTAGAAAACCACACAGGTTTTAGTCTCCAAAACAGAATACAGATTAATCTAAAAATATAATTTCCTTAAGATTGTTACAAAGCATAGTCTTGGGTGTGTTTTAAATACCACAAGACTCGTTTCATTACCATCCAATGAGTTTGATTGGGATTACTCGTGAATCAACTCAGCTTGCTTATAGCACATGCTATATCTGGTCGTGTACAATTCATAATATACATCAAACTTCCCAAAACTCGTGCATAGTCCAATTGTGAGTCACTTTCACCTTTATTCGTTTGAAGTGCAAAACTTACATCAATTGGAGTCTTTACAACATTGAAATTTAAATACTTAAACTTGTCAAGTACTCTTTCAATATAATGAGACTGCGATAATGCTAGACCTTGTGGAGTTTTATGAATTCTGATGCCTAAGATCAAATCAGCAACTCCTAAGTCTTTCATATCAAATTTGCTAGCCAAAGATACGCCGTAGCATTTACATCGGTAATATCTCTACTCATTATCAACATGTCATCAACATATAAACAAACAATGACTTCATGATTTGGAGTATTTTTAATGTAAACACATTTGTCACACTCATTAATCTTAAATCCATTTGCCAACATTGTTTGGTAAAATTTCGCATGCCATTGTTTGGGTGCTTGTTTAAGTCCATAAAGTGACTTAACAAGTTTGCACACTTTCCTTTCTTTACCAGGAACCACAAAGCCCTCAGGTTGTTCCATGTAAATTTCTTCCTCCAATTCTCCATTTAAGAAAGTCATCTTGACATCCATTTGATGGATTTCAAGACCATATCTGACATGAAGTGCTACTAACACCCGAATAGATGTTATTCTTGTTACCGGCGAGTATGTGTCAAAATAATCAAGGCCTTCTTTTTGTCTATAACCTTTGACCACAAGTCTTGCCTTATATTTGTCAATAGTGCCATCAGCTTTCATTTTCCTTTTAAAAATCCATTTTGATCCTAAAGGTTTATTTTCAGGAGGAAGATCAACCAATTCCCATGTATGGTTGTTCAAAATTGATTCAATCTCACTATTGACTGCCTCTTTCCAAAATGCTGAATCAGAAGAAGACATCGCTGCTTTAAATGTTTGAGGCTCATTTTTAAGCAAGAATGTCACAAAATCTGGTCCAAAGGAAGTAGATTTCCTTTGACGTTTGCTACGCCTTGCGTCCGCTTTACTTGGTGTATTTTCCTTTGGTTCTTCCCGCGGTCGTTTAGATCTTTCACTTGACGACTCACATTTAGTTTTATACGGATAAATGTTTTTAAAGAATCCAGCATTATCTGATTCAATTACCGTATTAATATGAATTTCGGGATTGTCCGATTTGTGAACCAAAAACCGACAAGCTTTGTTGTTTGTAGCATAACCAATAAAAACACAATCCACAGTTTTTGGTCCGATTTTTACCCTTTTGGGCAAAGGAACTTGGACCTTTGCTAAACACCCCCACACTTTAAAATATTTCAAGTTGGGTTTTCTTCCTTTCCATAGTTCATATGGAAAAGATTGTGTTTTGCTGTGGGACACCCTGTTGAGTATTCGGTTAGCTGTAAGGATAGCTTCCTCCCACAAGCTTTGCGGTAAACCGGAACTTATTAGTAAGGCATTCATCATTTCCTTTAATGTTCGGTTTTTCCTTTCCGCAATTCCATTTGATTGTGGTGTGTAAGGGGCAGTAGTTTGATGAATAATTCCATATTCTAAACATATCTCTGCAAAAGGAGATTCGTACTCTCCACCCCTATCACTTCTAATCATTTTTATCTTTTTATTCAGTTGATTTTCCACTTCGTTTTTGTATTGCTTAAATGCATCAATTACTTCATCCTTACTATTAAGCAAATACACATAACAATATCGAGTGCAATCGTTAATAAAAGTTATAAAATACTTTTTCCCACCGCGAGATGGTATTGACTTCATATCACATATATCTGTGTGAATTAAGTCTAAATGATTTGAATTCCTATCAATAGACTTATATGGATGTTTAACAAACTTAGATTCAACACAGATTTCACATTTAGATTTATTACACTCGAATTTAGGCAATACTCCTAAATTAATCAATTTGCACAAGGTTTTGTAGTTGACATATCCTAAACGAACATGCCATAAATCATTTGACTCCAATAAGTAAGACGAAGCTGAATTTTTATTAATACTGTCAACAACCATTACATTGAGTTTGAAAAGGCCCTCGGTGAGGTAGCCCTTTCCTATGAACAATTCATTCTTACTTTTTACAATTTTCTCACTAACCAACACGCACTTAAACCCGTTTTTGACGAGTAGTCCGGCTGAAACTAAATTCTTCCGAATTGTTGGAACGTGCATAACATTGTTGAGAGTCAGGACCTTGCCGATAGTCATCTTCAGAAGTATCTTCCCATATTCTTCAACCTTGGCTGTTGCAGTATTTTCCATAAACAGTACCTCTTCGGGTCCAGCGGGAGCATAGGTTGCAAATGCTTCTTTTGTAGCGCAAACATGTCGAGTGGCACCAGAATCAAGCCACAACTCCTTTGGATTTCCAATCAAATTGCACTCCGATAGCATTGCACACAGATCATCCATATCATCATTCTTTTCCACCATATTGGCTTGTCCTTTTCCCTTGTTCTTTTTCGGGAGACGACAATCTGGGGCTTTGTGGCCAGCTTTCCCACAATTAAAGCAGTTGCCTTTAAACTTTTTCTTGTTGGAATCCTTCTCATTTCCAGAAAGCCTCTTCCTTTTCTTGTTCTTTTTCAGAGCAGCATCTTCAACGATGTTTGCCCCTTCAATTGGTGAAGTCTTACGGTACCTCTTCTCAGCGGTTTTGTTATCTTCCTCGATCTTGAGACGAATCACAAGATCTTCCAACTTCATTTCCTTTCTTTTGTGCTTAAGATAATTCTTGAAATCTTTCTATGAGGGCGGCAACTTCTCAATCATTGCAGCCACTTGGAACGCTTCATTTACTACCATACCTTCAGCAATAAGGTCATGGAAGATAAGTTGAAGCTCTTGAAATTGGGTTCCAATGGTTTTTCCATCCACCATTTCGTAGTCTAGGAATTTGGCAACCACAAACTTCTTCAAGCAAGCATCTTCAGTTTTGTACTTCTTTTCAAGTGCACTCCATAGTTCTTTGGAGGTCTCTACTGCACTATAGACGTTGTACAAGTCATCTTCTAAGGCACTCAAAATATAGCCTTTGCACAAAAAATCAGCCTGTTTCCAAACCTCAGTAACCATGAATTGTTGGTTGTCAGGCATGTCGGCGGCAGGCACGGGAGGGTCCTCATTGGTGAACTTTTGCATACCAAAGGTGGTAAGCCAAAAGAACATTCTTTGCTGCCATCCTTTAAAGTTGGCACCGGTGAACTTCGCGAGTTTCTCGGCACGGTGTACGGTATGGGTTGTAGGAGTAACCGGTGTAGTATTCGCAGAGGTAGTTCCAGTCTCAATTGCCATTATTCGCTTGTCCTTTATCAAATTGACAAACTGTTTTAGTTAATAAAACCAGAATAGCAATTCAATCACAGACTTAAACGATGAAGATTTTAATTCTTCAAATCGCAGTATAATTATGAAACTTTAGTTTTCCAACGAAGTTTTTATATCTTCGAGTCAGAATACTAATATTCATATGGAGTAGAAAATTACACAAGTTTTAATCTCCAAACCAGAATACAGCAATGATGATGTTTTTATGTTCTTCAAATCGTTGTACAAGTATGAACTTTAATATTCCAATGAAATTTTTATGTCTTCAAGTCAGAATATGAAATTTCATACGGAGTAGAAAACCACATAGGTTTTAGTCTCCAAAACAGAATACAGATTAATCTAAAAATATAATTTCCTTAAGATTGTTATTAATCTGTATTCCAAAAAACCAGTAAATAATAAACACTGAAAATAAACAGAATCAGTGTTGAAAAATAAGAATAATTTTTCAGAATATAATCGAGCCCACTTAGTTCAAAGTGTGTCTTTAAGAAAATTATTCCCCTCACAGTACTCGAGGTTGATGGAATCCAAATCCAAATCCGAATCCAAATCCGAAGCCGAGCCGAGCCGAGCCGAAGCCGAAGCCGAAGCCGAAGCCGAGCCGAGCGAGCGACGACGACAGCGCGAGGGGTCCTTGCCCCCTCAACCCTTTTACTGACAAGAAGGAGTAATTCTACTTATAAGTAGAAGAACTTTTCTTTCCACTACCGATGTGGGACAAATGCTTATTTTATAAAGCAAGAGGGAACTCCCACTTTTCTTTCCAATCATTTCTCATTCATCAATATCAATACCCAACAATAAGCTATGAGTTTAAGGGGATTTTACTTGAATTCCACATATAACTTCAAGGTAATGATTCAACACTTTAGCGATTACACATATTGTTCAATTAGATTTGCACATCTAAATCATGGAATTTGATGTAAAAATAGGGATTTTGGATCTATGCTCTAGAAAATACAAAATCGATGATGTGAACATCAAAACAGACTCATACTAGAAATCTAATCTTAGATTTGAACTCATAGGTTTATGAATAACCGAGGACATAATTTATTTTAAGGCTTGACCACGGGGTTTGGATCGACTTTTTTGTCCATTAAAGTGACTTGCATTTTATTCATATTTCCAAAAACTTACACTTTGATCTGATGGAGTTTGCAACAGTTCACCAAAAACTCCCTAATTTAATATGTAAGAAGTCCTCTATCTTAAGAGAGATGAGGTAAATGCAATATTGAGCTTGGATACTTGGTCACTGAAATGAACAACAAGATAACCAAGCCTACAAAAATCTGTAACTATATCTAATATTGGCACTAGATTAGTCATCTATGGAGGCTCCCAAAAGATCTAATGTTTCTTCCTCTTGATTGATCTAAAGGCAGTGACACCCCATCTGTCCATAGCCGTGTTCTTTAACTTGTCTAGTTAATTCTTCAAAAGTGTAGTACAATCTAATTGCCCTGATCTCCATGACTTAGAGTAGGTAGCTCGTCTGCAACCTGATTGGCTTCTCTGAAGAAGTTTTGGAGAATGAATCATGGTGTGTTCATGTGATTCTTTAATTCTCCAACCTTTTTCTGGATTCTCCAAGGAGTAACATTAAGATCATTGACACAATCCATTAATAACATTGAATAACTTTCTAATATTATAAAGTCGTAACCAATGTCGAGACACCATTTGATACCAAATAGCAATGAACAAGCGTCAGCCGAGTAGCTACTCCCCGGCCTAAATTCAGAGTGTTAGCAAATACTAGATTGAAAGTATATTTATGTCCTAGAGACAATATGTATTAGGACAAATGTACTTTACACACATTCGTATTATTATTAATGGAGATTAATAATTTGGTATTTGCAATTATTGAATTATTAGTTTATTATTTATAATATTCTATAATATGCATCCCTAGAGGTTACATTGTTATTAATAATGTGAGTTATTAATATTATAATGTAACTCTTAAAATAGCCTCGACTACTGATCATCGAGAATGGGATATCGATGATATGTGATAAGTCGACATGTGGTCTGCATCACATCCTTAGAGGATGTAGTATGTCTCACCTGTTGCGAGTAATGTCTAGTCGTGATGGACACATGAATACTTTGAAAGTATTGGTATACCCTGCTGATATATTGTTTGTTATACTTGTCTAAAGTATGATCAGCGTGTGGGAGATAGAAGTCCTTAGACTTGAGGTCAATGCGCACCTTGTCTACAAAGTAATATAATTTGATCCTGTCCTAAGCTCAAATGCCTTATAGGTTGAGATACGGCTTGTATTGGGTACATTACGATGTGGATTAACTGTGGTAGTTGAGCCAAGATTAGGATTCATTCCTCGAATGTATATTCGAGAAAACACTCAGCTTCTCAGTGATATTAGGTTGACTAAGTCGCTGGCCAACACAATAGACATATTTAGAATATGGTCTAGTTGTCAACTAATATAGATGAGATACAATGATTAAGCCATTTGGATAGACACTTGACAAATCCTAAGCTTGATCGGGTGTGTTGTGAATGAAAGGATTTTATCTTACCACATAGATGTTAAGTTTACTGGATTCGTGTAAACGTACTTCACATATTGAGTTCGTCTTGCGGAGCCTTATAGGAGTTCCGTGTAGACCTTAATTTGATTAATGTCGATATGTGAAGGCATGTAGGGTCACACTATATCGATTGTCTTTTCGATCTAAGGATGTATTGAGAGAGTATTAAATAATCGATTTAGAATCGAGATATTTAAATAAATGATGATTGTTTTAATTAAGTCAAAATTAGATTTTGGATTTAATTAAGAATGTATTGAAATTTTTTGGGCCAGGCCCAAGGTCAAACTCTAATCCGATTTGACCTATTCTTTCACCTATAAATACAGACCTACACTTCATTATTCATTACACTTGATTTTCATATCATTATTCTAAGTCTTAGAGACTCAGAATCAAAACACTCTCTCGAACCTCTGCCGGATTTCCTAGCTTTCCAAATGAGGAATACATTGAAGCTTGGAGCTTACAATAGAAAGGGCATTCGTGTGCGCACCCACAGTTGATAAAGATTCCAGATATTGTAAACATGTAAGTACCATTCAAGTTTTATGTTTATGGTTTTAAATTACCCTATTGTCAAACAGTTCTACGTTTGTTGGGTTTGAAACAAGTGTTTAATATCCACTGCGTACAACAACACAACAAAAACCTACAGTGGTATCAAGAGTCAGGGTTGTTTTGTATGATTATAAGGTAATTAGTTAATAATAATATGGATTATAATTTATTTAAATCTGAAATTTATGTCGTTTAAAGCTTGAAAACCTAATATCTTAAAAGCACATCATCCTTGTCTCCCAAACTATTAAACAATAATGAAATCGAGGAAGTCATTCTGATCTAACTCATCTAAGTCAATGTGCAAAACCGGTTCATTGCAAACATAGTGCACTGAAGCGAAGAATGAGAAGGGATTTGATGATGGTCGATGAACGTGTTGTTTGATAGTGAAGGGTAACGAAGATAAATCTGTAAATCTGACCCTGAACCAGTTTTAGGGTTTCGGAAATGCTGATTTTGTGCTTCTGAGACGGAGGCGCCGCAACTCTACGATAGAGTGTCGTGGCAACTAGGCACCAATTTCAATTTTTTTTTCGGAACAGTGAACAGTAACCTAATAATGTTCCGTCGTTTAAAAAAATATTTTTTTTCGGAACAGTGAACAATACCGAACAATGTTCCGGTGTGAACAGTGGCGACAATCACTTTTCCAGCGGGCAGTGGCGGTTTCCGAAATTGCAATTTAGCCCTTGGGACAAATCTAAAAATTTTAAATGTTTCTCGAATTGCTATCTGGTCCCTGGAAAAGTTTTTAAAATCATCAGATTTGGTTCTTGGGGCAAATCTTTAAATTTCAGAAAAGCAGATTTGGTCCTTTGGGTCAAATCTGTAGTTTATTTAAAATTTTTGAAATTACAGACAGGTTCCTGAAATCTGAAAATTAAAATTGGATTTTCTGAATTTAAAGGGGTTCAAAATTGAAATTTTAAATTCTTGAGGGACTAAACTATAAATTCTGAAAATTGGGAACTTACAGAAATATCCTATCAGTTTTTAAAATCAGAAAATATTTAAGGGATTGTTTGGATTAGGATTAAATTTTAGAGTTTAGAAAAGTTAACACATAATTATTATTAATTGTATATTATTGAATAATATACGAACTATATGCTAAGTATTTAAATGCTTTCATTTAATAATTAGCATAGTGTCCGCTATAACTGTTTGGGCAGGCAGCGCCCAGTATTTGGTTAAACCGTCTTATATCATGCATATTGGGTTGAAGGTTCCCAACTCTATGTGTCATTAGTTTTGCATGATATTAAGATGTCATATTGGATATGGCGTAAAAGAGTTGATCTTCGTTAAAACCTTGAATTAAAATGTTCCCCAAAATTTTATATACAAGTCTAAATTAAAATGTGTCGTCCATTATAATTGTTAGAGTGAAAAATTATTTTCAGCGATACGAGTATTTATGCCAAAGCATTTGCTCTAAGTCTACGAGGACCCCGACTCTTTCATAGATGTGTGTTGACTGTAAAGGTAAATGATAAACTTTTGTGGGTATTTAGATCAAAGTGTTTGCTTACAAAGGCCAAATTTACTTAGATACATAAACGCAGTCGTGTAATGGGGTTGACTTGCTTAGACAAATCTTGGCGCCAAAGTGTCGGACTAATCTAAGGACGCAAGATTAAATATAATATTTGATCAACCAAGAGTTGCAAATAAGTTTTGCAATTGGTTTAGAACCTACCAAGATGTGTTATTGAAGTTATCAGCCAAAGTAAACGCGGAGATAGCATATACTTGGATCTTTGCCCTTTATGACCTCAATTAATATAGGTATGTATTCTACCATGGGGTCATAGAAGTATGTTAAAATAGTGGGAGCTAATTTAATAAAAGACCATATTGATTAGCCTAAACGAATGTGTATAATAGGAAATAAATTTTGAGTTTGATTTCCAGTCTATCTAATTTCAGATTATCAAAGATGTCGAACCTATCATTGAAAATGTTGATTGAAATGAACAAACTTACTGGACCTAACTACCTTGACTGGCTAAGAAATTTGCGAATAGTGCTGAGACAAGAGAAATTAGAATACATGTTGGACACGGTGTTCCCAACAGTCCATGCGGCAAACTCTGCTGAATATATTTCTTTTGATAAGGATGCTTATCAAAAACACCTAGATGATGCCACTTCAGCATAGTACGTGATGTTGTCTTCCATGTCTATGGAACTTCAGAGACAACATGAGAACATGAGTCCTACTGAGATGCTCGAACACTTGAAGAGTCTCTATGACTCACAATCCAGACTATGGAATATGAGTTATTGATAGAACTTTTTAAGTGTAAGCTCAATGAAGGGGGCCAGGTCTCGCAACATGTGTTGAAGATGATAGGGCTGATAGAGAGACTTGCTTCAATTGGACCGAAGCTGCAAAAAAATGTCGCTACCACCCTCATCCTGAACTCTCTCCCTCGTTCCAAAGGCAAAGCTGTACAACATGCTAAAAACCTTTGAGTCTTCCACTTTCAAAGGCAAAGCTGTGCTCATGGTGAGCTCTACTAGCCGACCCAAGCCGAAAGGTAAGGAATGGAAGAAGAAGAAGGGCAAAGCAGTCGTTGCGCCCTCATTTATGAAGCCTAAGAGAGGTGTGAAGAAGAAGAAGGTGAATCTGGCTAAGGATGTATGCCTCAACTACAACAAGAAGGGGCATTGGAAGAAGGACTATACCGCTCCGGGAGGAGGAAAAACACCAGGTGCTTCTACCTCTGGTGGAAAAGGTATGTACGTCATTGAAATAAATATGTCTATAAATAACTCTCATTCCTAGGTATTGGATACCGCTTGTGGCTCACATATTTGTACCAATGTACAGGGGATAACTGATAGCAGGAAGGTTGGACCAAGAGAGGTAGACCTACGCGTTGGAAATGGAGCACGAGTGGATGTTGAGCGCGTATGAACTTATAGATTAAATTTTTCTTCTGGCTATTGTCTAGTGTTAAATTATTGTTACTATATACCCTCGTTAACGAGGAATATCATTTTTATCCCTGTTTTGGACATGGAGGGTTTTTCCTCATATATTTATAATGGCAGTCAAGTATTGTCTTTTGATAATGTTATATATGGAACTGCTCCTCTTGTGGATAGATTATATACACTTAACTTTAGTCGAGAAATATTCAATGTACAAAATAAACGAGTTAAGATAAGTAATAGAAACTCTATCTACCTATGGCATTGCAGACTTGATCATATCAACGAATCAAGGATAGCAAGGTTGAGGAAATTAGACTACCTTGAACCATTTGACTTGGAGTCTTTATGGTAACTGTGAATCTTGCTTGAGAGGAAAGATGACCAATAAGCCACTTTCTGGGAAAGGTGTACGAGCCAAGGAGGTGCTTGAGTTGGTCCATACTGATGTATGTGGGCCATTTTCGACTCAAGCTAAAGGAGGTTTCCCATACTTCATCACTTTTACTGACGACTTCACAAGGTATGGATATGTGTATCTTATGAGATATAAATTCAAGGCTTTTGAGAAGTTCAAAGAGTATAAGTCTGAAGTAAAGAATCAACTTGCAACAAGGATCAAGACCCTTCGATTGGATCGAGGAGGTGAATACTTGAGCAAGGATTTTCTAGATTACTTAATGCTACATGGAGTCCAATCAGAGTGGACACCTCCTAGAACACCACAGATGAATGGTGTTGCCGAAAGGAGAAACCACACCTTATTAGATATAGTTCGATCCATGATGAGCTTCTCAGCTCTACCGACATACATTTGGGGACATGCTATACAAACCTCAATATATGTTATGAACAGGGTTCTTTCCAAGTCAGTAGAAAAGACACCCTATGAGATATGGTGTGGCAAGAAGTCAGCTCTTAAATATATGAGACCCTGGGGGTGCCCTGCATATGTTAAGAAGACGCTCACTGACAAGTTGGAATCCAAAAGTGAGAAATATTACTTCGTGGGGTATCCAAAGGAAACTAAGGGATACTACTTCTATCTTCCTGGAGAACGTAAGGTCATTATTTCCAGGAACGTAACGTTCCTTGAAGAAGAATATGTCTACAAGGAACATAGTTGCACAGAGATAGAACTTGAAGAAATTCAAGAATCGCAAGATAACATAGATTTTGAATCCTTGCCGAATGACCAAGGTAAGAATTCATTGGGAGTATTTGGCGAAGATTGGGTACTTCAAGTATGCCCTTCGGCCAGTGGGAGTGTTACGATGAACAATGTTGAAATGTTACACAGCCTTTGGGAGTAGATGCAATAGTTGCACCTCCTCCCATTCAGGAAATACATGAAAATGATATTCCTGAAAGCTCTCAAGTTAGTGGATTATCCAACAACACAAGCACCCTCTCACAGTCAGAACATACGAAGCACTGAATTGCAAAACAATAAACTCCGTAGATCCACTAGGACTTATCGTCATCCTAAAAAACTAAATCTACTTGTGGAAAAACACAGTGATATTGATATTCCCGATAACGATGAGCCTACAACCTATAGCGAAGCAATGTTGGACATTGATTCGAAGAGATGGCAAGAAGCCATGAAATCCAAGATGGAATCTATGTACATCAATCAAGTGTGGAACTTGGTTGATTTGCCAGCTGGGGTTAAACCCATATAATGCAAATGGGTCTTCAAGAAGAAGATCGATGCATTTGGAAATATTCAGACTTATAAAGTAAGGTTGGTGGCTAAAGGTTATAATCAATGGCTTGGGGTCGATTATGATGAAACCTTTTCACCTGTTTCTAAGATTAAGTCCATTCAGATTTTACTTGCAATAGTTGCATATTATGACTATGACATTTGGCAGATGGACGTCAAAACCGCTTTTCTCAATGGTAATCTAGTTGAGGAGGTGTATATAAAACAACATGAGGGTTTTTCGCTTGTGTCCAAACCAAATGTTGTATACAAGCTACAAAAGTCCATTATGGGCTTAAGCAAGCCTCGAGGAGTTGGAACATTTGCTTTGACAAGGCTATCAAGTTATTTGATTTCGTCAGAAGCAAAGAGGATCTCTGTATTTATAGTAAACGCAATTATGCGAGTATTTCCTTTATTATTATATTTGTAGATGACATATTGATAATGTGAGACAATAAGACTCTTCTCCAGTCAGGCAATGAGTGGTTGTCCAGTACCTTTATGATGAAGGATTTAGGTAAAGTCTGCTACATTCTGGGAATTATGATTTATAGAGATAGACCTAATAGATTGTTGGGGCCGTCACAGTCAGTCTACATAGACAAAGTTCTTAGACGTTTTTCTATGGAAAATTCCAAGAAAGGCGGTCTACCTATCGGACAAGGCATCAAGTTATCTAAGAAGGACATTCCTTCTAATACTATAGAACTTGAACGCATGAAGAGGATCCCATATGTTTCGGCTGTAGGATCGATCATGTATGCCATGACATGTACTAGGCCAGATGTGGCCTTTGCACTTAGTATGACTTGCAAATTCCAGCAGAATCCTGGGGAAGAACACTGGAAAGCAGTCAAGAGTATTCTTAAGTATCTTAGATGAACTAAAGATTACTTCTTAGTCTATGGTGGGGAAGAAAAGCTAGCTGCTACTGGGTACACTGATGCTAGCTTCCAGACGGATCTTGATGACTTCAAATCTTAGTCTGGGTACACATTCATTTTCAATGGTGGAGTAGTGAGCTGGAAAAGTTCCAAACAACCAACAATTGTTGATTCAACAACATAAGCTGAGTACATTGCTGGATCGGAATCTGGTAAAGAAGCTGTCGCGATTTATAAGTTCCTGAAGGAACCAAGGATAGTTCCGAGTGCCAGTTATCCAATAACTATTTATTGTGACAACACTGGTGTGATTGTACAAGCTAAGGAACCAAGATCAATAAATAGAAACAAGCATGTAACAAGGAAGTACCACATACTCAGGGAGATGGTGGAGACTGAAGAGATTAGATTAGACTATGTTCCCACAAACGATAATCTAGCTGACCCATTAACTAAACCATTAAGCTTAGTCAAGCATAATCCCCATTTTGAGAATATGGGCATTAGATATGTTGGAGATTCGCTCTAGGCCAAGTGGGAGATTGAAAGTATATTTATGTCCTAGGAACAATCTGTATTATGACAAATTACTTTATACACATTCGTATTATTATTAATGGAGATTAATATTTTGGAATTTGTAATTATTAAATTATTAGTTTATTGTTTATAATATTCTATAATATGCATCCCTAGAGGTTATGTTGTTATTAATAATGTTAGATATTAATATTATAACATAACTCTTAAAATAGCCTCGACTAATGATCATCGAGAATGAGATATCGATGATATGTGATAAGTCAACATGTGGTCTGCATCACATCCTTAGAGGATGTAATATGTCTCACCTGCTATGAGTAATGTTTATTCATGATGGACACATAGATACTTTGGAAGTATTGGATACCCTGCTGATATACTGTTTGTCATACTTGTCTAAAGTATTATCAGCGCGTGGGAGATAGAAGTCCTTAGACTTGAGGTCAATGCGCACCTTGTCTACAAAGTAATATACTTTGATCCTGTCCTAAGCTCAAATGCCTTATAGGTTGAGATAGGCTTGTATTGGGTACATTACGATGTGGATTAAAGGTGGTAGTTGAGCCAAGATTAGGATTCCATCCTCGAATGTATATTCGAGAGAATACTCAGCTTCTCAGTGATATTAGGTCGTTGACCAACGCAATAGACATATTTAGAATATGGTCTAGTTGTCAACTAATATAGATGAGATACAATGATTAAGCCATTTGGATAGACACTTGACAAATCCTAAGCTTGATCGGGTGTGTCGTGAATGATAGGATTTTATCTTACCACATAGAGGTTAAGTTTACTGGATTCATGTAAACGTACTTCACATATTGAGTTCGTCTTGCGACGCCGTATAGGAGTTCCGCGTAGACCTTAATTTGATTAATGTCGATATGTGAAGGCATGTAGGGTCACACTATGCTGATTGTCTTTTCGGTCTAAGAATGTATTGCGAGAGTATTAAATATTCGATTTAGAATCGAGATATTTAAATGAATGATGATTGTTTTAATAAAGTCAAAATTGGATTTTGGATTTAATTTAGAATGTACTGAAAATTTTTGGGCTAGGCCCAAGTTCAAACCCTAATCCGGTTTGACCTAATTTTTCACCTATAAATACAGACCTACACTTCATTATTTATTACACTTGATTTTCATATCATTATTCTATGTCTTAGAGACTCAGAATTAAAACACTCTCTCGAACCTCTGCCGGATTTTCTAGCTTTCCAAATGAGGAATACATTGAAGCTTGGAGCTTGCAATCGAAAGGGCATTCGCGTGCGCACCCACAATTGATAAAGATTCCAGTTATTGTAAACATGTAAGTACCATTCAAGTCTTATGATTACGGTTTTAAATTATCATATTGTCAAACAGTTCTACGTTTATTGGGTTTGAAACAAGTTTTCAATATCCACTGCGTACAACAACCCAACAAAACCCTACATAGATGACCAGCATTGTCTCTAATCACACCTCCACCTCCACATATGGAATTTTTTCAACTTCCATCATAATTAAGCTTTACAAAACTAATTGAGGGTTTGTTTCAATTAACAGAAATCATCCTTGTTGGGTTAATATTACTACCCATAAGTTGTACAATGCTGCTCCAGTAAGAACTAATATGTACCTCGTTAAATGATTGCTAACCAGATGAGTGACAATGTTAGAAATGTTCCCCATAGATCTCTGAATGTTGTGTCTTTCCTTCCCATATTTAGCACCACATTTTCTCTCCAAAGTTCCCATATAGTAACAGTAGGGATATATCTTATCATAAATAATATCACTGGATTTTTGGACTTTGGGTTTCCACCAGTTCATCAGTAGTTGTCTCATAGGCACATTGAAAAAAGGAATGCCCATTGGCCCACAAATAATAGTCCAGCTTTCTTGAGCATAGTTACATGTACAAAATAGATGCTCAATGTTTTTTTCTTCAGAAATTCTGCAATAACAACATTTTGAAAGAATAACAACCCCATTAGCAAGTCTAAAATCAGTATGGATTCTATCTCTCAATGCCCTCCACAGGATGAAGTTCATCTTGAATGGTACTTTGTTATGTCAAGTCATGGAATCAATCCATGATTTGGTTCTCTTATTCCTTAGTAATTGTCCGGCAGACCCAACAATAAAGTTGCCATTCTGTTCTGCTGTCCAAAAATATGAAATTGATATAAATGTGATTTACATGCTTAATGCATTTTTTTCTATGATATGACTACTTTGAGCATTCTATCATATGCTAGTATAATGTTATGCACTTCATGTTCATACTTGTTTACATTATGGAGTTCATGTATGTCGGATTATATGGTTTAACTTTTTAGTCATACATTATACATATGTCTTCTTATTTGTATATGTGATTCACACTTATATGTGTTTGAGCTACTGTGATGCATGACTTGGGTGTCAACAATTATGTTCTTTACATTGAGATGTGATTTGAGCTTATGAGTCTGGTGTGATCTATGACTTGGATGCCAACGGTTATAGAGTTAAGGACTCTGGATATGACGTATGGATATAATTTCACCTATGCGATTGCATAGGAGGGGTCGCGTTCATGAAGGGGTTGGGGACCAGGGGTCGCGATCGCGGTATGGGGCTCGCGTTTGCAAAGAGATGAGGGGTTTATGCTAGGTTAGGCTGGCTCATCGCGATCGTGATGGCCACGTCTTTCTAGTTGCTCTGGAACAGTTAGGAGAT